>CM030362.1:135581613-135917863 GCA_017893485.1 Hemerocallis citrina
TCACGACCTTGGACGCGAGGTGGCACGGCGCTTGGATCTTCGCAAAATATGTGAGTTGATTTATTATATATTTTTGTGGATTGATGGATGTGTGAATATTAATTTATTTAGATATATTGTTGTGATTATAAAAAATATAGTGAGTATGATTTATTATGTGTTTTTGTGTGCTAAGAAAGATGTGAGTTAATTTATTATGGGTTTTGTGTGTTAAAAATGATGTGAGTTATATTATTCATATATTTTCGTGGTTTAAAGATATATGTGAGTTAAATTATTTGCGTACATCTGTGAGTATAGAAATATGTGAGTTTAATTTATATATATATATTTTCGTGATTTAAGAAATCATGTTAGTTAGTATATGGATATATTTTGTGGTTCGAGAAATATGTAAGTGTAATCTATTTACGTATTGACGTTAAAAGATGCTTGAATAACATATACGTGTATATGGGAGCGAGTTATATTCATATGATAGTACCAAAGTATGGTGGGTATGGTTCTATATACGTATTGGATAATTCAAGGAAATTTGGATAAACTGAAATGGTGATATGATTTATGGATGAGACGTATGGGGAATTAACTACCCTTGAGTATATAAAACCTATTAATGGATGAAGGGATTAGTTAAGTATGTGAGGATTCTTTACTCCTAATTTAGTTGCTTGCTCCCTTCATCTATTTCCGTATGTGCAGAAAGAACCCATCTTTTGGGTATGGGTTGTTGTAGGTTGAGAAAGAACCCACTTTGAGGGTGGAGTAAATTGTCGATGCTAAAAGAACCCAATTTGATGATTATGTTAGTTGTAGTATGATAAAGAAACAATCTTTGGATGTTGTCAGTGGTAGGGGGTTAAAAGATCACACCTTTTGTGGATTACGTGTTGTAGGTTGAGGAAGAACCCATTCCTAGGGCTATACTATTTGTGTATGCCAAAGTTGAGTTGTTAGTAGTAGCGAGTAAAAGAACCCACCCTATGGATTAGATTGTTGTAGAGAAAGAACCCACACTTGTGATATAGTAAGAATCCATGCTTGCATTGTTATAGAAAGAAACCCATGCTAAGTTGATTATAGTAGATTCTTCGGGTACTTCTAATTATAGAAGACCAAGTTTGCTAGTAAGCACCGTTGGTTGCTTCTAGGTGAGATTACCTGTATGGTTGTTTGTATGTGGATTTGCTCGTACGTGGCTCGACTGGCCCGTATGTAGCTGTGAGTCTCATACGCAGCTTATTTGGCTCGTATGTATGTTGTTGTCTCATACGCGGCTCGACTGGCCCGTATGTAGCTGTTGGTCTCATACGGGGCTTATTTGGCTCGTATGTGTGTTGTTGTCTCATGCGCGGCTCGACTGGCACGTATGTAGCTGTTGGTCCTATACGTAGCTGTTTAGCTCGTATGTGTTTTTGGTTACTCGTATGTAGCTTCTTAGCTAATACGCAGTTTGTTGTGCTCATCTAGGGTGATGTTATTACCCTAAGGGTCATCGACCGTCAAGACCACATCCTACCCCCTTAGAGTGAAATGGATAGATCTCACCTCGGGCGTCGACGGATCTTAACCAATGTAGGTTGACCGTGGGCCGAGAGTGTTGGTAGAATCCGAGTTAGGGGTAGGGATGAGTGAGAGAGATATTATTACCAGAGTCTTGGATCGAGGGACCATGAGTTGGACCATGATTGGAAACTATGCAGGATTGCATAGGAATAATAACCTCATTAGGATAGTGACTTATAAAATCATTACATAGACCCTTGCCGGAAGAGAGGAGTCAGTTGTAGGGGGCACCTTATGACTAACTCGCCCTTGGAGGCAGACTAGGAGGTGTTATTGGGTTGCGCCTTCCTGTCAAAGGGATACGTACGGTGCCGTCTTACAGGTTGAGGACACGGGTTGCGTATCTCGCGCTGTTAATTCCTGAAATACCGTGGCTGGGGTGCCACAGGATGCATTTGGGCAGTCCTGCGCTTGCGATACCCCAGAGAGTGCCACAGGGTAGGCTTCGCGCTGCCCTGCGCTTGCGAAACTCTATGGTTTGATTTTGGAACGATGCCCGATATACTGGGATCGAGTGAGGTCCGGCATGCCGGGTAGTAGTGAAAAACGGAGACACCATAAGCAGACTGCATAGGGGGACTTGACCCCTTATGCAACCTCACAGAGTCATGGAGTATTGTCAGGAGCAGGTTGAGTGCAATTAGAGTTCATAACGCGGGTTCAAATCCCTATATATGGAGAAACGGCTTGAGATGGAGTCGCATGTAGTATGGGCTGCATGTTGCTTTCGGAGACTTGCTGACATTAGAATAGGAAGCATCCTAGTTCTAGTTAAATATCACATTAGAGTTAAGTCATAACATGCACTGGCACATAAATTATATGTACACGTGCCTTTTCCATTCAAGTTGAATTGCGAGTGTGATATGTTATTGCCAAACCATGTTGGCGATGCGGAGTCTATTGTGATAAAATGCATGTAAATGGTAATGTGCAATGAGATGTTAGGTTGGACATGAATGAATGTGGTAGTATGCGAGTGAATGCATAGGTCTAGGATGTGATACGCGATACAATGCAATGAGATCAATATTGGTATTATGAGAGGGGTTATTCAAATGATTACTAAGGATAAGTATGTTGTGAGTGGGTATGGATGTACATACAGGTGATGACTCAGAGAGTATTGGATGTGAATTCCCATTTATGAGGTTACATGTTCAGATGTCAAGTAAGATTTGTTGATTTTGATATTATGAGTTCGTTATGTTTTTACTTGTAAAGTTTAATTTATTTACTTATTTTAATAAATTATACTCACACCAGAAATGGCTAACCCCTTAGTATTTGGGGGTTAGGGAGTCCATGGACTACCCTAGGTCCCTACTGTTACAGGTTCAGCAGTGCAGGGGTGAGGTGTAGGTACAGGTTTCCGTGGAGTGGAGCTTTAGTTATAAATTGTTGTTATGATTTAATTGTAAATAGTAAAGATTGATGCTTTAAATTGTATTTTTGATGTATGAGTATGTGGATGATGATGAAGAGTATAGGGTGAGGCGGCAGGATATGGTTTTGACCCGTAACCATTTCGTTGTGGAGTGCCGGGCGTCGTGGTAGGTTTTTACAGGTTATTTTCTAAAAACTTACTACGTTTTCAAAAGGATTTATGCTTTTTAATTGATATTTGTTAAACCGTTATGAGTTTGGCCCCCAGAGCATATATATATATTGCCTGTGTGATGATGCTCATTTTGGCCTGGGGAGCCCGTATTATTATTGCCTGTGATGTAAGCTACGGAATTTAGAGCAAAATTCCGTAAGCTTTTCTGTGTTTTGGGCAAAAAATACAAAGGAGACTCTGTCCAAATTTTCTTTGAAACATAACTATCTTAGTTTATGTTTAAAGTGATATAGAAATTGGAAGAATTGAGTTTGGAGTCAAAATGGAAAAAGGGCAGGCGCTACAGTTGGTATTACAAACTGATAATTGTAATTACTGCGTAGTAACTCTGTATTGAATAAAATGTTTTAAATTTCCAGCATTTTTGTGTATCGTGACTAATTGAAGGAAAGATCTTGGCATGTGTCACGGTTTCCCAGTATATGGAAATCGGGGCGCTACAGCCTTCGCCGGTGGTGGAGACAGTCGTGGATAGAGATCGGAGGATGGGCAAGTTCGGAAGGCATTCGATCGCCGTATCTCACTTGGGAGGGGTTCGCCAATACAGTGCTGAAGAGCTGAGGCGTGTCGAGCATGGTATGAGTCAGTTCTATGAGGAGAATGAGCCCCAAGAATGCTCCGAGGCGAACGATATTATCTCCATACTTACGGAGGCGGTCCTGTGCACTATTAGGAGGTGCTACATTTTGCTCTTCTTTCTTTCCTAATTTATGTGTATTTCCCTTCAACGCTTTTCACGCGGCACTTCGCCTTCCTCTTCATCCGTTCGTAAGAGAAGTTTTGCGATGGTACGGTGTTGGTCCAAACCAACTTATGCCGAACATTTGGATGCACGTTACAGGGTTCTTGCTTCACTATCAGGCTGCGAGGATCGAGCCTCATCTTAATGTTCTCCGTATGTTGTATAAGATTCATCAGAAGACGCGAACGGAGTATCGATTCTATCTTACTGCTCAGAAAGGCGTCAAGTTGGTCGAAAACCCTGACTCAGTGAAGTCTTGGAGGGATAAGTATTTTTTGATTCGGAATAAGGAGCCGTGGCACATCCCAATAGTTTGGAAGGAAGACATGCTGAAGAAGGTGAAGGCGGAGCCGTCTCTAAGCCCCGAAGAAGATAGGATGGTTGGAATTCTTTTGGATCGACCCACGTAGCACTAGAGAGATATCTCAGAAGAGAGTCTCTTTTGGGGGGGGGGGTCTTAGCCTGATGAACCTTAGTATGAATTTTCTTTATGTTTCATTATTCCTTAGTTCGCATGAGTTCTTCAAATTTTCTAACACTTATAACCTTCCACTTACAGGAGGTGCAGACATGGATTTTGACGACATCATGAATAGGCGTTCGGGCCTGAGTGGTAGGCAAGTCGATGAGAAGAAGGGGAAGCAGACAGTTGTTCGGCCATCGCCATTGAAGGCGACTAGGAGCCAGGGCGGTGCCCCTCCCGTCGTGGATTTAGAGTCCACGCCTGTTGTTTCGACGGTCCCCTCAGCGAGAGATCTCCCTCTTTCGGCTATGCTTGCTCTTGAAGCTCCTCCTCTTACAGCGATGCCCGAGACAATCTTGACCGACGAGCTGAAGAGAATCTTTGTCCCCAATTGGCAAGTGCGGAGGCATGATGGCTTCCTCGGGGACTCGGTGAGCTGCATGGACGCTGTTCATCACTTGGACACACCGAAGGACAAAGCCTCGATGGAGCACAGAACTGTGGGAGACTCGGCCTTGGAGATTGCGAAGGCACAGATGACAGTAATTTTTTGATGTTCTTGTTTCGGTGTAGGCCTTATTTTGTAATTTTCCTTCAGTCATCTGCGCTCATCTGCGCCAACTTCTTTCTTTGCTCTTCTCACAGACGATCTGCCACTTTAGTCACCTACTGAGGAAAGTAGCAGAGCAGGAGGAGTTAAAGTAATGCAAGATAGAGAGAAGGTCGAGCGATTGAGGGCCAAGAAGGAGTCTGAAGTGGCCGCCCTCTTAGCAGAGTCTTAAGCCGCTCAGATAACTCTGCTGGAGGCGGCACTGGCTAAGGCAAAGGAGAGTGCCACTTTGGAGAGGGAGGAGGTCGCTCGGGAGAGGGCGACAGAGAGAGAGAAAGTGGCTAGGGAGAAGGATGCCGCTGTGTGAGAGGCCAAGGCCGTGGCGAAGAAGAAGGCCGTTGGGTACTTGGAGAAGAATATGCGGAAAGCATATTCCAAGGCCTTGAACGACGTTGGCGAGCGTGTTCCCGACTTCGATCGCTCGGGATATTATTTGTTCCCTGAAGAGGAGGGAGAGTATGTAGATGGTGAGGGAGGAGAGGAGGTAGACAAAGAGGAGGAAGAGCAAGAGGAAAACGCTATGGCGGACCCCCAGACGGCTATAGTGACAGTGCCGAAGGCGACTGAGGGGAGCGACCGCGAGCTAACACCCCTCGTGGGTCCATCCACCGAGGTGGACACCTGACCTCCTTTGCAGTTTCTTTTATTTCATTTGTTGTCGTAGATTCCTTTTTGGATTCAGTTGTAGCGATGCCTAATAGCGGACTGGCCACCGCTTTTGTATCTCTACTTCAGTAATGAAAAACTCTTTGTGTTGCAACATGACATGTGGCTTTTACTCAACCATAGAACTATCTTGTAGCCCTAGTCGAATATAGAACCATCTTTTTAGATTTGTCTCGACTTAAGAGATTTACGCTTCTCTTTCGTTGACTTTCCCAGGATAGCGAGGTGCCACATCTCCGCTCTGAGCTAGGCATCGTCAAGTTGGGGCTAGCTTGATCTCGAGAGATTATTTATAGAGCAGAGCGAGAGGTAGGTCATTTAAGGGTGACCCTGGCTCTTCGAGACATTGAGATGAGGCGCCTTGAGGAGAGGATTCGCGAAGTGCCACCCGAAGGTAAGGAATCCTGCCTCTCGATGGCCGTCAGCCAAGGCTTGAGACTCAAGTTCCTTCATCTCTCTTTATTCGATGCAAGATCCGAGAGAGACAAATTAAAGAATGCGGTGCTCGAGAAGAGTCTAAAGTTGGCACATCTTCGAATGGCTATCTCTGAGGTCTCGCAAGGGGGTAGTTTGGGATGATTGCCTCGCTTGAAGATCAGAGTGACGGAAGACTCACTGAAAGAGCGAGTCGTCGAGCTAGAGGCGGAGAACCTTCGTCTACGACGGCTTTCTGAGGGGAGCAACGTCAGAAGCACTTCCTGCTCTCGTGGTGAGTATGCTCAAGGAAGGTTGTTCCACGAGTTAGCACTTCATTCGCCTCCTTTTTTTGCAAAATCCAGGTGATGCGCAAAGTGGAGTGGCTGACTCATTGAGTGGGGCATCTGTCGGGGCAACCGCTAGACTCTTGGGTGCCGACAATGCGACTCGGCTCGCTGGCTTAGAGACCTCGGTGGAAACGGGGCGAGAACGACACAGTGATCGCCTCCCTCACGTGTCGCTTAATAGGAGCATCCCACTCCCTAGAAGGATATAGGGCAGAATTTTGTAATCTTGTAGTCTTTGTTTTGTATGAGTTTTTGGTCTAGAATTAGACTTATTTCTCAAATTTTGATGAAATAATATATCACATCTTTCAAGTTTTTTTTGAGAATTTGTATTTTGCTAATGTTCGCAAAAATGTTTCAACAGTCGTAGGAGCAATTTCGAATGGTGAACTACTTTGTACTCACTCGTTTGCAAGTAACTAAAGCGGCATCGAACCATGTTTTGGACTACAAACTTGTAGTTAAGAGAGTTTCAATAGTTGTGGGAGCAATTTCAAATGGTGAGCTACTTTGTACTCGCTCGTTTACAAGTAGCTAAAGCAGCATCGAACCAAGTGTTGGACTCCGAACTTGTAGTTAAGAGAGTTTCAGCAGTTGTGGAAGCAATTTTGAATGGTGAGCTACTTTATACTCGCTCGTTCGCAAGTAGCTAGAGCCGCATCGAACCAAGTGTTGGACTCCGAACTTGTCGTTAAGATAGTTTCAACTGTAATACCCCGCAAAATAGCATATGGCTATTTTTGCAAAGTAATCCGTGCACAATCAAGACTTGCACACAATTACATATTTTCTAATAAATTCCAGTTTTAAATTGACAGATTTCAGACATATGAGTTGTTCTGAACTCGATAAGGTAAACTCGGCATATCTTCTCAATATAACTATAGATTGTCCTGATTGTTTTAACAAGGCAATTTTCGGAAGAAAACAATAATTTCCATGAAATATATTTTTATATATTTTGTTTGTTTTTAACTGAAAGTCGATGTTTGAATTGAATATGAATTATATTCATATTCAAAGGTTAAGGTTAAGGGTATGGTAACCTAGGGTTTGGTGACCTAGGGTTAGGAACCCCAGCATCATGTGATCATGGATTGTATCTTGATGAAGATCCAATGGTGGTAACAATTCACCATGTGTGGTTGACTTATGGAGAATGAGAAGTTTCCAAGAAGTTTCTAAGAAACTTCCAAGAAGCTTCTACTTGATGTGTTGGCACCTCATGCTACCACACATACCCTTCACTCCACACTACTCCATCTCCACCTTCCATCCTCCAAAAACACTAGCTCCCATCTTTTTATAAAATCATCATTTCTCCTCAGTCTCTCATTCTTTCATCTTTTCACTTGTTCTTATTCTTCAAAAAAAAATAGAAGAGAGAAAAGAGAAGGAGAAGAAAAAAGGTGGAGCCTTTTTGAGTAGTGGTAGAAAAGGAGAGGTGTAGTAGGGAGGGGCAAGTTCTACAAGTAAGGAGCAAAGGAAGGAGCAAGCAACCTACAAGGAGATTTTTCTTGCAACTACATGTGGGTGATATCTTAAACTATAAAACTTAGTATTTAATTTTGGGTGTGAAATGGATATGTGTTAGTAGCAACGAAGTTTTGTTACCATGTATGAGTATGGAAAGTGCTAGGAAATAATAGTTGTATGATAAGAACAACTCTTTTTATGAGCTTTTTGTAAAGAAGTATACTTGTGAGGTGAGTTTGAGAATTTCTTGCTCTCAAATGGTTCAGAATTTTGGGCTCAAATTTTGGAGGACTGTTATTCTATGTATGCAGAGCATCCATGAATTTTTTCATAATGTTTGGATGCAATTTGATATCCCAAACATTAGATCCAATCTCGGACAGTAATCAGCTGAAAATGCTGCTGGCTGTGTGGAAACTGCTGTGTCTTTCTGATTTTGTAACTCAGTGTAGACTAGGTATTTTGAGCTGAAAATTTTTTTGGACACTCTTGTATGTGTCTAAAACTATAGTATTAAGTTTCATATTTTTCCGAGGTTTTTTGGTACCTCAAAGAAATTGTAGAATGCGACTGATATGAGAAGACAGAGCTGAAGCTGTCTGTGTTTGGGATTGAAGTTCAAAGGCCATAACTTCCTGTGTGTATATGATATTACGATGAAACTTTTGGAGTAGCTTGTGGTATGAGTCTATTTGATGAATCTAAAATTTTAGAATTTTTAGAGGTCATTTGATGAGGTTTCAAAAATAAATAGTAATGGAGTAGTAAAGACCCTGTTAAAGAGGAAGCTGAAATTTATGCTATGTTTGAAGGGTCATAACTCATTGTGTGAGATGAATCTGAATACCAATTTTGGACACAATGAAGTGGTATATGTTTGATTTAAGAATATCAAATTTCATAAGCATTGGACTTAAGGTTGATTTTTTATTGAATTTCAAGGTGGACCAAGTTCAGCCTAAGTTAAATCTACAAATCTGTAAAGATGTATAATTCTGGAATTATTTGTTAAGAATTTGGAAAATTGATCAACTAGATATTTGTAGTAGGGAGTCATAGCTTTCTAACCTATCTGGAAATTTGTAATTCCAGTTTGTAGGTTAAAAGTTATGATTTTCCAAAGACAAGGGTAGATCCAGTCTAGTCGAAGCCTTGTTTATTGAAGAATCAACTTTTCACATGTTTGCGCACCTGATGGAATTTGGTGTTTTCGAGAACTTTAATGATTGAATCTGAGAATGTGTTCAACTAGAAAGTTGTAGTAAATACTCCCACCTTTTCATAGAATTCGGAATCGAGTAATTCCGATGAGTGAGCAAATTTTTATGATGTTGGAAAGGTGCAGCAAGTGCAGAAAGGAACATACCGCTGAGAGTGTATGAGGTGTTTAGAGTGTCAAGATGATTAAATTTGAGGAAATTATTAACTGGAGAGTTGTAGACCAAGATCTTTGCTTTTCATAATGGGTGTATCAAGCATATCTGAGCTGTATGTTGGAAGTTATGGTCGTTGCAAGTTAACAATTTGTTGTTTAGATTGACTTCAAGCTTAAGTTAACTCGGGGACTTGAGTTCTTTATAGAATCTGAAAGAGATGTCAACTGGGGGATTGCGGTAGAGTCTTCTAACCTTTTCAAAACCTTGTTTTTGGGATTCTGATGAGTGTAGCTTGGGGCACAGCTACTACTATTCTTGAATTCCTTCATTTGGACGGGTAATGAGAAATCCTCTGCATACCGCAATGTGGTGATCATGAGCTATTAAGTTTCAAAAGATGTTTTTAGCATTTCATCTGGAACTTAGACAAGTTCCTGTGCTTAGTACTCATGGTAGGCATGAGTGATTTGGGAGATAGCTCCGGTCGATTGTGTTTGGTGTCTCGATGCCTAAGTCTGTCAATGGTCAGAAATTAGTGGTTATGTGTGTGCTTATCTTCATTCAAATTATATTGCATCTTTTTGGCACCGTTGGACTACTCACTGAGGGTTACGGGCTAGGGTTATTGGTCGATGACCTGTAAAGGTATTGGAAATCAGTGGATGTGAATCCATGATGATTGTTATTTTGATAGACAAGTCAGGCTCAACATTGTTTGATCGAAACCGAGTGTGTTTCGATAACAACATGTTTTCAGTAAAACTACATTGATTAGGTTTCCTTTATTATTTCGCTTGAAGACCGAATTGGTGTTAGGGGTGATTCCCTATAATCCGACGCGTTCTGAGAGTTGATACTAGGTGGTGGTAACCATGGAATTGTCTCTTCCTGTCATTAGGGATACGTACTGCTGTGCGTATCTTGCACTGTTGATTTCTAAAGTACCGTGGTAAGAACGGGATGTCGATTTCCTGCCGGATAGGGGGTTTTAGACCTTCGAGGCAGTCATGTTCTATGATTGGTGGACGCAAACGGATCAAAATGGATCTTCTGCGTAATGGATATGCTACTTCATATCTGTTAATTCGTTACGAATTTTGAGTGGGTTCCGGGCGTCGGGCACTAGTGGCAAACCGAGACACCAATAAGTGACTCAAGAACAGATGAGACCGATGAATCTGCAACCTCCTCAGCCACGATCTATCTATCAGGAACAGGAAGCGTACAATAGTAAAATGCATTGCATGGCGAGGGTTCGAATCCCTGAAACTAGAGAAACGTCTTGATATGGGGCATATGTAGTATGGGATGCATGTGTGTCCAGATTCTTGCTGACATTAGATTAAGTGCATCTGTTTTATACTCTGCATTTTGTATTAGACTTCAGTTCTTGGCTTACACGTACACTAGAAAATCAGGATGCATGTTTTCTTTGTATTCAAGATGAATTGTGGGTGTGCTAGTTGGAGATCGTTGTTTTCTTATCAGCATTGCGTCAGTAGAATTACTGACGTGCCCACTTAATTAGGTACTAGATACCGGGTCAAGAGGGCAGGAGAGCCAACCCAGCAGGCATCCAAGTGGAGTGGCGGTATACAGGTCTACCATTTGAGCGGGTGCATAAATATCAGAGTAGTGCAGTAGAAGGCTCATGCTGTGGGGATAGTCCCAGGGAGGCAGATAGACCACTCAGCAGAATTTCGGTAGGGACCAATCAATTGCCGATCTGGAAGACAGCCGATAGCATCGCAAGAGGAGTTTGAATATTTTTTGTAATCAAGTTGTAATGAGTTTATGTAATTTGTATTCCTTGTTTAAGGACAAATTAATATTTGTAACTAATGATGTAATAACTTTGATGGCAATAAAAATTTTATAAAATTTTCGTGTTATTTACTGTGTTGAGATGCATTTGAAGGCAAAGATTCTGGTTGTGTCACGGATGTCTGATAACGGGGATCTGGGGCATTACATCAATAGTTGTGGGAGCAATTTTGAATGGTGAGCTACTTTGTACTTGCTCGTTCGCAAGTAGCTAAAGCAGCATCGAACCAAGTGTTGGACTCTGAACTTATCGTTAAGAGAGTTTCAACAGTTGTGGGAGCAATTTCAAATGGTGAGCTACTTTGTACTCACTCGTTCGCAAGCAGCTAAAGCAGCATTGAACCAAGTGTTGGACTCCGAACTTGTCTTTAAGAGAGTTTCAACAGTTGTGGGAGCAATTTCGAATGGTGAGCTACTTTTTACTTGCTAGTTCGCAAGTAGCTAAAGTAGCATCGAACCAAGTATTGGACTCCGAACTTGTCGTTAAGAGAGTTTCAACAGTTGTGGGAGCAATTTTGAATGGTGAGCTACTTTGTACTTGCTCGTTCGCAAGTAGCTAAAGCGGCATCGAACCAAGTGTTGGACTCCGAACTTGTAGTTAAGAGAGTTTCTAAAGTTGTGGGAGCAATTTCGAAGGGTGAGCTACTCTGTACTCGCTCATTCGCAAGTAGCTAAAGCGGCATCGAACCAAGTGCTGAACTTCGAACTTGTCATTAAGATAGTTTCAATAGTTGTGGGAGAAATTTTGAATGGTAAGCTACTTTGTACATGCTCATTCGCAAGTAGCTAAAGCAGCATCGAACCAAGTGTTGGACTCCGAACTTTTCGTTAAGAGAGATTCAACAGTTGTGGAAGCAATTTTGAATGGTGAGCTACTTTGTACTTACTCATTCGCAAGTAGCTAAAGCAGCATCGAACCAAGTGTTGGACTCCGAACTTTTCGTTAAGAGAGTTTTAACAGTCGTGGGAGCAATTTCGAATGGTGAGCTACTTTGTACATGCTCGTTCGCAAGTAGCTAAAGCCATATCGAACCAAGTGTTGGACTCCGAACTTGTCGTTAAAAGAGTTTCAATAGTTGTTGGAGCAATTTCGAATGGTGAGCTACTTTGTACTTGCTCATTCGCAAGTAGCTAAAGCGGCATCGAACCAAGTGTTGGACTCTGAACTTGTCGTTAAGAGAGTTTCAACAGTTGTGAGCTACTTTGTACTCGCTCGTTCGCAAATAACTAAAGCGGCATCAAACCAAGTGTTGGACTCCAAACTTGTCGTTAGGAGAGTTTCAACAGTTGTGGGAGCAATTTCGAATGGTGAGCTACTTTGTACTTGCTCGTTCGCAAGTAGCTAAAGTAGCATCGAACCAAGTGTAGGACTTCAAACTTGTCGTTAAGATAGTTTCAACAATTGTGGGAGCAATTTCGAATGGTGAGCTACTTTGTACTTGCTCGTTCGCAAGTAGCTAAAGCAGCATCGAACTTGTTGTTTAAGACAGATTTTTGTACGCTTCAAGATAAGACAACTAGAACATTTAGAAAAGAGAATTTCCAGGAAGTAAATTGCTTTTATTAAGGATGACTAAGTGGCTACTTCTGAGTTGCAAGCCATTATTACAATTCAAAAAATTAACTGAATGGGAAGAAAATTTATAAATGCTTCAAGAATGCTCTAGGAGTTAAAGTTTCTTGGAGCGGTGTTCAAACACCCTTTTGGTACTTCAACAAGTGTTCCGCATTCCATATCCTCTGCACTCTCTTGCCCCCTGGGTCTTCAAGTTGATAAGCGCCAGGCCGGACAACTTTGGAGACCTTATATGGTCCTTCCCAATTGGGCGCCAGCTTGCCTTTATTGCTTGGAAAAGAAATTGATAGCTTTCTGAGCACCAAATCTCCTTCTTTGAGATTAGTAGGGCGGACTCTCTTGTTGTTGGACTGCCGAATCCTACGTCGATAGATTTTTTTCCAGATGGAGGATCTCTCGCGAATCTCATCGATGAGGTCCAAGTTACCGCGAAGCTCGTTCGCGTTTTGCTCTTCGTTGTAGGCAATCAAGTGGGAGGAAGGTAGACCGACTTCTAGTGGGATGACGACTTCGGAGCCGTAAGTGTGGTTGAAGAGAGACTCTCCTGTGGGGATTCTCTTAGTAGTGCGATAGTTCCAGAGCACATTAAGAAGCTGTTCGACCCAAAAACCCTTAGCAGACTTGTCCAGTCTCTTTTTCAGGCCGGAAAGAATTTTCCAATTGGCGTTCTCTACTTGACCGTTGGACTGCGGGTGGGAGATCGAGGAGAATCGTTGCTGGATACCAAGGTTTGTACAAAAACTACGAAAGGCTGCCCCCGTAAATTGAGTCCCATTGTCCGTTACCAAGATTCGAGGCATACCGAATCGGTAGACAACGTCGTTCCAAAAGAAATGCTGGACTCTATTCTCTGTGATCATCGCTAGAGGCTCTGCTTCGATCCATTTAGAGAAGTTGTTGATTGCAATGACAGGGAACTTCAGCTGGCCCGGCACTAGAGGGAAAGGCCCCAGCAAGTCCATTACCTACATTGCAAAAGGGGTTGGACTGGATAAGGATGAGAGCTGGGCCTATGGTAAGCGGCTAATTATTGAGAACTTTTGGCATGGGGCACATTGGCAAACGTGTTGTTCGGCATTGCTGAGGAGTGTGGGCCAGAAGTATCCATAATTCAGAATTTTGGGGGCGAAGGACCCTGCTCCCAAATGGGTGCCACACATCCCTTCATGGACCTCCTTTAGAGCATACTGGGCTTCCTCGGGAGAGAGGCATCTCAAGTAGGGTATGCCATCCACTTGAGTGTAAGAGAGTTTGTACATAACCCCTTCGATGAGTGTGTACCGCTCGGCTCTGGTTTTGATTTTTTGAGCCTCTTTGGGGTCTGTATGGAGGACTCCATTTTTGAGAAATTCGAGCAAGGGCCTCATCCAATTCTCCCCGAGTTCTAGGGGCAGCGTCTCCATCGGTTCGGGATCTTCTTCCTCGATGCTCGGCCTCATGAGGACTTCTATCAAGACGGTTTGTTCCAGGCCCTGAAGGAAAGAGGATGCCAGCTTTGAGAGGGCATCTGCTTGCGCATTTTCTTCCTGGGGGATCCGTTGGAGTTGTGCATCTTCGAAAGAGGCCAGCAGCTTTTTAACTTTGGCCAATTATTTGACCATACGACCATCTCTTGCCTCATACTCCTCCGATACTTGGTTCACTACCAGCTGTGAGTCGCTGAATATTTTAACTCGCCAGGCCACGGCCTTGCTTGCCATACACAAACCGGTTATGAGAGCCTCATATTCAGCCTCATTGTTCGATGCCCAAAAATTTATGCGAAGTGAGTACTGAAGAATGAAGTCATCGGGGCCAGTTAAGATAACCCCAGCCCCACTCCCGTCAACGCACAAGGACTCATCAACATACACGATCCAGATCGGGGGTTCCTCTATTGCCATGCTGGGGTCGGGGATAGTGCTTTCTACTATGAACTATGCCATGGCTTGTACTTTGATAGTGGTTCGGGGTTGGAAGTTGATATCATTTTGACTCAACTTTATGGACCACTTCATAAAATGCCCCGAAGTTTCGAGCTTGTGGAGAACTTGTTTAAGCGGCTGGTCGGTGAGAATGACCACCGAGTGAGACTGGAAGTAGGCGCGGAGCTTTCGAGCTGCCATGACTAACGCATAGGCTATCTTTTCTAGCTTTGGATAACAGAGTTCGGCGTCTCTAGGACCTTACTCACATAGTAGATTGGCTTCTGCGTCTTATCTTCTTCTCTTACCAGAACAGCACTGAGAGTCTGCTTTGAAGTGGCAAGGTATATGTGGAGGACTTCCCCGGACTTTGGCTTGCTCAAGAGTGGGGGGTTGACTAGATAGGCCTTGATCTGATCAAAGAACTCTTACTGCTGTTTTTCCCACTCAAAGCCTTTAGCCCCTCTGAGGGCCTTGAAGAACGGGAGATATTTTTCTCCGAACTTGGAAAGAAAATGTCCTATGGCCGCGAGGCGTCCTGTGAGCCTCTGTACGTCTTTGACGCTTGAAGGAGGAGCCATATTCAGAATAGCTTGAATCTTTTTTGGGTTGGCCTCTATGCCTATTTGGCTGACCAAGAACCCATGGAATTTGCCAGATGAGACGTCGAAGGCACACTTGTTCGGGTTCAGTCTCATGTTGTGTCTCCTCAACGCATCAATGGCCTCTTGAAGATAGGAAACATAATCTGATTTGCTGACGCTCTTTACCAACATGTCATCTACGTAGACTTCTATGTTCCGACCGATCTGTTCTTTGAAGACCTCGTTAACAAGACGCTAATAGATGGCACCGGCGTTCTTGAGCCCGAAGGGCATGACCTGGTAGCAATATAGACCCTGGTCGGTTACGAAAGAGGTCTTTGGAATATCTGGAGGGAACATTCTAATCTGGTTGTACCCGAAAAATGCATTCATGAAACTTAAGAGTTTGTGGCCTGAGGTTGCATCAATCAGGGCATCAATGCTCGGGAAAGGGAACGGATCTTTGGGGAAGGCTTTGTTTAGATCCATGAAGTCAATGCAGATCTTCCAGCTCCCGTTGGCTTTTTTGACCATCACGACATTGGACAGCCATTCGGGATAGTTGACATCCTGTATGAACCGGGCATTCAAGAGTTTCTCCACCTCTTCCTTAATTGCCTGCTGGCATTCGGGAGTGAATTTGCGTCGCTTTTTCTAAACAGGTTTGGCCCCAAAAGCAATACGAAGGTGATGCATGAGAAGCTCTTCGGATATTCCGGGCATATCGGTTGCAGTCCAGGCAAATAGATCGCGATTTCCCCTTATACACTGAATAATGTCGGTTCTGACGGGAGGGAGAGGGACTTTACTAATCTGGATGTCCTGGTCGGATCTCCTTCTGAGAAGGCCACTTCTTCCAGCTCGTCAACCGGCTCTGATATAGGTTGGCTACTCCCTTGGGGGAGTTCAAGAGCTTCAAGGAAGAGGACCAGCCCTCCAACTGAAGTCATATAGCATTTCCGAGCTATCTCCTGACTCCCCCTCACTTCTCCCACTCCTATTGTGGTGGGTAACTTCATCTTCAGGTGGTATGCTGAGGGTACAGCATGGACAGCAGTGAAGCCAGGTCGGCCCAGAATGACATTGTAAGTCGCCTTCACATCCACCACCATTAAATCCATCGGCTCAGTTTGGGTGGTCGGGGTTTTGCCAGCGGTTATGTCGAGAGTTATCACACCCTCGATCTTCACTGGTACCCCAAAAAACCCGTGGAGAGTATAGCCAGCAGGCTTGAGTCGATCTCTAGACAGCTTAAGACCCTGGAAGGTTTCTAGAAAAAGGATTTTGACCGAACTGTCGTTGTCGACTAGGACTCAGCGTACATCGAAGTTAGACATATGAAGGTTGATTACAAGGGCATCACAATGGGGCGTTCAGACGCCTTCCAAATCTTTATCTGAAAAAGTAACAGGGACCCCAAGGCCCTTGGGGAGAGGATGGTTCTGCACGGAGTTCACCTCTCGGACGAAGGCTTTTCGGGAGGAGTTCGAATCTCCCCCCATTGGGCCTCCGTGTATGAGATGTAGGATAGCTTCAGCTTCAGAATACGGTTTCTCGGCGTGCCGCTCAGTTCGCTTATTATCCCCCCTTGGGGGTGGAGGAGGATATGCCCTTTCCTTTCTTACGAACCTGGAAAGTTGCCCTCTCTGAATAAGAGCTTCGATCTCGTCTTTTAAGACCTGACAGTCATCCGTGTTGTGGCCGTGGTTCCTGTGGAAGCGGCACCATTTGTCCATGTTTCTCTTTTTGCCCCGTGTTCATCTTGGGCGGTGGGGGAAGGAGCCGCTCTTTCCCGAACTCCATCAGGATGGCAGAAACACTGGAGTTAAGAGGAGTAAACTTCTCAAAGCAGGGTCGAGGATGGCGTTGGCCTCCATTATCTTTCTGGAGCTTCTTAGCTCCCTCATCTTCGATGCCCTTCTGTTTGTTCCCGGACATAGGCTCTTTCTGGTTAAGTGGGAAGAGGGCGTCTTCTGCCCTAATGTATTTCTCGCTCCTTAGCAGGAGTTCCGAGAAGTCTCAAGGGGGCTTCTTAGTGAGAGACGCCCTGAGGTTGGTGTTAGTGATTGGAAGGCAGCCGAGGCTACTGACTGTTCTAAGGAGGCAGTGGAGCGGGCCTCGGTGGTGAAACGCTTAACATAGTCCCTTAGCTGCTCGCCCTTCCTTTGATTGAGTAACAGCAAAGAGGTGCTCATCTTTTCAGCGCGATGGCTACTCACGAAATGAGTAAGGAAGATCCCTTCGAACTGGTTGAAGGAGAAGATGGAGGCTGGGGCGAGTCGTGAGTACCATTCTCTTGCTGGCCCCTTCAGCATGGTCGGGAAGGTTTTGCAAAGAAATGCATCCGACGCCTGGTGGATCATCATGAAAGTTTTAAACTCTCAATATGGTCAGCGGGGTCTGACACCCCCATTGTATGACTCTTTAGGGGGCTTGAAGTTTTTCGGGACCGGGGCTTCCATGGTGGTCCGGGAGAACGGAGGCCTGCTCAGGCGGAAATTCCTCGCCCGCTGTTCCTCTTCTCTGTCAATTCGGCCAAGGCACCTCTCCATCTCGTGGAGACAGTGGTAGACCAAGTCTTCCCTTCGGTCACATATTGCTGAGCCCCGAGACTCATCCTCATGCGGAAGGGAACTGGGAGTGCGATGGTGATAGCTTGGGGCAGGTTCAGGACTGGGAGTGCGACGGTAATAGTTTGGGGCAGGTTGCGGACTAGGCGCCCGTTGATCGTGGTTAGGAGCAACATTGAGGGCCCTCAGAACTGCTTCTTGAAACTGTTGGAACTCCGCCCTTGTGACAGGTGCCTCCCGATCTAGGTGGTCCTTTGGAGCAGACCGATCGGTCGGGGTGCGGCTCCTCCTCTAACGGCACGGGGGTGACTCCCTCCGCCTCCTGGGAGAGTTAGATCTTCTGCGGTCTGGTCTACGGGGGGATCAGGCTCTAGGGGACCGAATCGCTGGACCCTTTTGATGTTCACGGTGGGGAATCCCGTCATGGGTCCGCCTCTCATCCAAGTAGGTCCGAAGATCTATCCCATGCTGGCGGTTGATAATGACGTGTCAGAGATCCTTCGGCGTTGGAGGACTGTGAGAGGTCATGGAGTCGGATGAGGGGTTATGTATCGAGACATGGTCGTGATGAGGAGGTTGCCCTTGGCAACTTCGGCGGGAGGGTCCCGCGGCAGCCCCTTGAGGCCCTTGAGGAGCCTGCTGGGGCTGAGGTTGCTGAGGAAGGGGTCGTCCAGGCTGCGGTTGTTGTACGGGTTAAGGGAGAGGCTGTCCAGGCTGCGGTTGCTGGACTTGCTGGACAGATTGAGGGAGGACCTCCTGAAGTGGAGGAGGAGAATGAGCGGGAGTGGCTCTGCGGTTGGAGACTGTCGCCTTCCCCTTTTTTGGAGGCATAGCTTGAAACTACTTTCGCTGATGAAATAGGGTTAGATTGCTTTTCGGTTCCTACAAACGGTGTCAATCTATTGCTGTTGATTTTGGTGTGGGAGCAAACAGATGAATTTGTGGATTCTTCGAGGAAACGAATAAGCAAGCCTGTTGACTTTCACCGGCATTTGACTGGTTTCTCGCCGCTGCAGTGAACCTGCAAAAAAGTTTGATATACCAGGATGGATCCCAGCAACGAACCCTCCGACGCCCTTGTCAGTAATCAGGAAGATTATGAAAGAGCTTTATGTGGAAAAGATTGATTACCTTGTTACGGTGGGGGGGAGGGGTATTTATAGTCGCCTTAAGAGACAGTTTAGGGATAAGGATTTATCCCCATATCCCGGTATTTTTGGATAAGATGGAGAGTTTAAACTCGTTTCGTGATAAGGGAGGCGGTTTAAACTGCCTCTTAGAAATAACCACAAATTTGAATTACTCTCTATCTCTCTAAATTGGTTCGTAATGGGTTACTACCCATCCCCAATAGGGCAGATCTGTTTTTGGATTATTGGGTTTTGAAAAAAGACCCAGTTCCTATTTCGGACCCATTTGTAGGTGAAATTATTGTTTTACCTCTGAGAGCTTTAGGATTCGTGCCCGATTTGAACGTTCCCGATTTAGTCCCATTTTTAGCCATATCAATATCTTCATTGGTTATGCACATAATAATAGTACTTATCGGTTCTTGGTAAACAAATTCGATATCATTGATATACCAAAGAATACCATAAAGGAGTCTAGAAATGCATCATTCTTTGAAGATGTATTTCCATGTAAGTCCAAGGAAGAATCAAGTTCTTTCTAACGAACACATGAGACTATCAGTGAAGATAGTGAAAACCAAGATGAAGAATTTGAGGAGGAACATAGACGTAGTAAAAGAACAAGAACGGAAAAAATCTTTTGATCTAGATTTATTGACTTTTATGCTAGAATGTGAACCTCAAACTTTCAAAGAAGCTGTGAGCACTAGTTTTGGTCCTATGTGGAAAGAAGCCATTAAGCGTGAAATTGATTCAATCTTGCAAAATCATACTTGGGAACTTTTGAATTTTCCACCAGGCAGTAAACTTTTAGGTTCTAAGTGGATTTTCAAGAGAGAAAAAAAAGCTGATGAATCAATTGATAAATACAAGGCAATACTTGTAATCAAAGGTTATAGACAAAAGAAGTTCTGGACTACTTTAATACATATTCTCTTGTGACGAGAATAAATTTCATTAGGATGATACTTGCAATAGTAGCTTTATGCAATCTTGAAGTACTTAAAATGAATGTGAAAACAAGTTTTTTAATGGAGACTTAGATGAAAAAATCTATATGGAGCAATCTGAGGGTTTTTCAGCTCCAGGACAAGAAAAAAAAGTATGTAAACTGGTAAAATCATTACATGGCTTGAAATAAACTCCAAAGCAGTGACATGAGAAATTTGACAACATCATGATGACAAATGGTTTCAAAATCAATGAATGTGATAAATGTGTGTATGTCAAAGACACGAAAAATGGATGTAATAATATGTTTGTATATAGATGACATATTTATTGTTGGAAGTAATGATAAGATGATTAAATATACTAAGAACATGTTAAACTCGAGATTTGATATGAAAGATATGGGACTAGCTGATGTTATTTTGGGGATTAAGATCACAAGAATGTCAGACGAGCTTGGCTTAAGCCAGTCACATTATATAGACAATATTCTTGAAAATTTTGATAAAGATAATTCTGGAATTTTCAGAACTCTAATAGACCTAACTTTACATTAATCCAAGAATAAAGGAGAGAGTATTTCTCAACTAGAATACTCTAGAATCATAGGTAGTCTAATCTACTTGATGAGTTGTATAGGACCAGACATAGCCTATGCAGTTAGTAAACTAAGCAGATATACGAGTAATTTTAGAATTGATCATTGGCAAGCGGTTACAAGAGTATTAAAGTACTTGCATTTTACTCGTAATTATGGGTTGCATTATACAAGATATCCGGCTGTACTTGAAAGGTAAAGTGATGTGAACTGGATATCTAGTGATAATTCAAAATCCACTAGTAGATATGTGTTTACACTTGGTGGCGCAACAGTTTCGTAGAAATTCTCGAAACAAACAGTGATCGCTAAATCCATGATGAAATATGAATTTATCTCACTTGACAAATGTGGGGAAGATGCTAAATGGTTACGCCACTTCCTTGAGGTAATTCCAATGTGGACAAAGTCTGTGCCTCAAATCTGCATACATTTCTACAGTCAATCTGCAATTTGTAGAGCATAGAGAAATATGTATAATGGTAAGTTTAGACATATTCGTCGAAGATATAATACCATTAGACAACTACTCTCTACTATGGTTATCTCTGTGGACTATGTAACGTCAAATAATAACATTGTGGATCAGCTAACCAAATGGTTAAACAGAGAGTTAGTTGATAAGTCATCGAGGAAAATGAGACTAAAGCCCATGAAAGAATAAGTCGATATAATGGACACCCAACCTAGTCAAATGGAGATCCCAAGATCTAGGTTCAAAGGGACAACTAAATTATAAAGACCATGTTGGATCGCTGTGGGGATTTTTCCATGTCCATTCCCATTATGAAATAGTGATGCTCGTAAGGTAAGAGGTTAAGCTAGCCTTTAATAATTCTTATGTGTCGAAAATCCGAGTAGAGTAGTGCGAGTTACTCTTAACTAAGAAATCACATATATGAGAGGGAAGAATTGCCGCTTCCAAGGGAAAAGTATAGGGCAACTTTTCCGTTAAACTCTTACAGAACCAGACATATGTTAATGGCCAAAACGAACATAACAATGATAACTGAGATGTGTTAGGAAGATTTGTGTATGAGTTATATCATCTTTCACACAAATGACAGAACATTTTAAGGACATCGCGTCCACTATTTAATTAGTAAAGTAAACATATTTTCATAAGGGAAGGTTCAAAGGGTAACACCTACCTACCTATTATGTGCAGGTTTCAACTGTTGAATTCTATCACCAAGACTGTCGCGTCTGTGGTCGTCAATTTCATTCATGTGGGGAATATTATAAAATACGTGTTTTAACACCATTTTACAAACCAATTTTGAGGCCATTTTTTTGAGTAAGATCCACTATGAATTAGTGAGAGATCTTTATAGATTTTTGTTCTCCTTCATGAGTACATCAAAATTATATATTTACTTGTTCGAAATCTCGGATCGGATTACATGTGATTTATGTGCGCTCGTACGTACTGCTGATACGAATGCCGGACCGTGCGGGGATTATTTTTGCACCAGTTTCAATTTTTCTGATATGTACCAGCCAAAATAAATGCAGAAACAATTTTTTCTATCTTTACAACCAGATTTTAAAACCGAGAAAATGTTTTGTCTGACGTTACAACACATTTTAAACTGAGAAACAGTTTTGTCTGCTGTTACAGTTTGAGCATTCACCTACCTGTCTGCCGTTACGGTGTGTACATTCACTCACCTTTTTTCCCTTGACCATACATATAGAGGCCCTTTCTCTCCTCATTCCACACACCAGAAATTCTCTTCCTCCTTGTCCTCCTTTGTTCTTCTGTCGGTGATAGTTTTCAACACATCAATCAGTTTGGGAGTGTAGTGCTGTGCTGCCGTTGATACTCGATGACCATTTTATCCTATGAGACTGATACCACTACGTTCCTCAAGAACCGGTGAGGCGGCAAATCTGTTTTACGGACTCTGTGTGATATACAAGACTTGGTTATCAATTAGTTCGGTTTCACTTTCTATTCATTTATTTTTCTTTACATTTGTACGATTTTCAGTTGCTTTGGTTTTTGTTATTCTTCTTCTTCACTGATTTTGTGCCTCTCCAATAAAAAGTTATTTTTTTCTTCTAAACATTTTTATAACAGTGAGTAATATTTGGACATGCATTCATTTTACACAACTTTCAAATATGCTATTCTCCAAAATTTAACAACCACAAAGAAACAAGACAAAGAAAGATAATATAAATAAAGGAATGTCCGATCCTTACGCACCGACCCACAGTAGTTACGCTTGTCGACACTTCCAAAGAATGTGGTGCATGAACAAGTGGGGTAAGTACTTGATTACCTTATTTATCTCGCACATTGACTCCGGCATCAAAGCAGATGAGTAGTATTGGTCCTCTTTCCCTGCGACCTCATCCGTTGAACTTTAGTGGTGTGATGTACATCTAAATAGTCACACACAATGCATTTTTTGTTAGTATAGCAAGGGTTAATCCAACCCATGATAGATCTTTGTTTCTCTAGGAATATCTTGGAGAAATATCTAAAAAAAATAATTGATTTTGAAAATCTAAAAATGCTAGAGTTTTCAACCATGAAAAATGGTGAAAATTTGTAATATTGAAAAACTTTCACCATAGAAAATGAGAATTTTTTTCCAAACTGTCCCACTTTTTGAAAGTTTTTCCTAAACTGTCCTACTTTTTTAAAAATTTCCAAACTGCCTTACTCGCTTTCTGAAACCTAGACTCGCTTTCTGAAAAAGCGACCTGTTTTTAACCAAACTTGCTTTTTCAAAAAACAAGTGTGTCATTTTGGTAAATACTTTGGAAAGTGTGTCAGTTTGGTAAATACTTTCAGAAAGTGGGTCGTTTTGGTAACAAGTTATGTTTATTACTGAGAAAGTTGGTTTCTATACTTTCTCGATTCTACTGGTATTTGACTTTTATCTGTTAGTATTGTTTCCCATCATTATTACCTTCATGCTCATTTTAGAATACTTTTAAGAATGAAAGAGAAAAGATGTAATCTTCATTTTATTTCAGATAAGAGCACTTGAGGCAAAGGGTATGCTAGATGAAATGTTCAGGCATTTGGACAGAGCAGAAAACATGTTATTGGATATAGATTCTTACCAAAAATCTGATCTTTACAACATCGTGTTGCATGCACTTGTCAAGGCTAAGGAAGTAGTAAGTGGGTTTTTTCTTCTTTGAAGTCTATTGGTTCTGTTTAGTATACGCATATATATATCATCCAAAGTTTACCTTAATCTTTAAATAACACCCACAGTTTTAATAATATACCCAGATAACATCCGAAGTTTTTAAAATATGACAAAAATATCTTTCGTTAAAATTTTAGCAGAAATAATGTGAAATTACATAAATACCTCTAGCCTCTTTCTTCTCTTTTGAGTTCGTCTTCATTTATTCATTTTTTATTGTTTTGTTTTGTTTTTAATTGTAGTGGGGATGAAGGTGATGGTGATGAGTTCCGGTGGAGGTGGAGATGGTGGTCGGTGGTCGGTGTTGTTGGTGGAGATGGGTTTCAGAGGTGATGGTGATGGGGTTTAAGCCCGTTAAGATGGTGGAGATGGTGGATGACAATTTTGACATTTCACACTCTTCTTAACGAGTTCAATTCATCAAGTTGATGATAAAATCCATGGGCGTTCGAGTGGACATTATGCAAGAGGGATTTGGTGTTGCTCATATTTTACAATCACTGTGAAACACTGCAGTTCGTTATCAAATCACTTGATGCGGTTTTTTTTAAAAAAATTATATCTTGTAGTTGCATTTTTTATCATAGTGTCAAGAAGACATAATAAAGCCGTTTAGATTTGTTGTCTTTCAAATTAAATGCATGCATTTTCCGATCAAATCCATGGAGAAAAGGAACATCAAGCGAGGAACATCAAGCCTTACAATAATACTCTTGCAACTCTTTCAATTGGTTTCAGCAAAGATTTGGAACTTGATATAGCTAAGAATTTATTGGGAAAACTTTGTGATGGGTTAATACCATTCTTGCTGCAAGTGATATTCTGGGAACTCTTGTTCTTCCAAAATGACTTAGACAAAACTTTTCGTGCTAATGTTTCTGTTAAATTCTTGTTCTCTTAGTTCTGCAGTTTCTTATTGCGGGTTGTCTATTTTTTTTGTCCTTTCTCTAATTGTTACAATGACCTCAATAAGGCAACATCTCAGAACTAGATCAGCAAAGATCTATTGAAAAATATGAATATTTTTTGCAATAAGGAACTTGCACTGGATTAGAGATAACCAAGTCATGACAATGAGGCCAATATAATAAATGTTTCACAAAAGTAAAGATGTTACTTCCCCTATTTTGTTTTTTAGTAATTTTCCTATTGTTCGCTTTATTCGTAAAAAGTATGCAACACGATCTTTCACCCATGTTCATTACAACTATTTACCAAAATGACCCACTTTCTGAAAGTATTTACCAAACTAACCCTCTTTCGAAAGTATTTACCCAAATGACACACTTGCTTTTTAAAAAGCAAGTTTGGTTAAAAACAGGTCGCTTTTTCAGAAAGCGAGTTAGGATTTCGAAAATCAAATGCCTCACACTCGCTTTTTGAAAAAGTGATGAGGTTTTAACCACACTCACTTTTTCAGAAAGCGGGTGAGGCAGCTTGGGAATTTTTTTAAAAGAGTATGGCAGTTTGGGAAAAACTTTCAAAAAGTGGGACAGTTTGAGAAAAAATTCAGAAAATGGTGATGTTAGAAAAATGAATTGAATTAAAGCACATACTAATTGTAAAGCTTCTACATTGTTCCACCCTCCTCTATATAAAGAAGTGATATTCCTCATTTTGGTATCAAGCAATTGAGGGAGTTTTAGTCCAAAGTGAAGTAAGGTGTTTCACTCCAAGTAGAGAGTGAGATTTCTTAGAAAGTTCTATACCACTTAAAGTTGAAAGTGAGAGAGAGTGTTCCACCATAACTAGTGTGTGTGAGGATAAGAGTATGATTCTAGTATTCTCTTGTTGCACCCATTATTTGAATAGTGGAATAATTATTACTGCTGCCAGTGATTTTTTCCAATTAGTGGGCTTTCCACGTAATAATCCTTGGTGTTCTTGCTAATTTATTTATGTTGAGTTTGTGTGATTTTTCATTTTGTGGTTATCGATCCTAACATGTGACATCAGAGTCACGTTGGCTTTTGTTGTTTCATAATGGAAGGAGGTGGAAGCTCGACGATCAAACTCAACAAATCCAATTGTGTGACGTGGAAACCAAGGCTGGAAGATATCTTATTCTGCAAAGATTTGCATTAGCCGATTGAAGGTGCTGAAGCTAAGTCGGAGAATATGTCTGATGCCGATTGGAGGAAGTTGAATCGTTTTGGCCACATGAAAGAATGGGTGGATGAGAACATCTTTCACCGTGTGTCTAATGAAACTGACACTCATGTTCTCTGGGTGAAGCTTGAGTCCTTGTTCGAGAAAAAGACCGCTACAAAGAAAGTCATCTTGATCAAAGAACCTATCAATGTGAAGTACAAGGATGGCATGAGTGTAACCGAGCACTTAAACAATTTCCAAAACATGATTAACCGATTAACCACTATGAACATGGTGATTGATGACGAGCTGCAAGCACTCTTATTGTTGGGTTCCTTGCCAGACAGTTTGGAGACCTTCGTAGTGGTTGTAAGTAACTCTGCTCCTAATGATGCTTTAACCATGGACATTGTTAAAGATAGTATGTTTAATGAAGAAATACGTAGAAGAGTTTTAGGCATCGACAATGGTCAAGTACATGTGACGGAAAGTAGAGGAAGGAGCAAGAGTAGAGGTTCGAGAGATCGTGGCAGGAGTCCAAGCGGATCAAAGCCAAGATTTAGAGGCACTTGCCATCATAGTGGCAAAGAATGTCATATGAAGAAGAACTTCCGAGCATGGAAACGACAACAAAAGAAAGATGATGACAACAACCCGAAAAAAAGATGACAACAACAACAATACCACCGCAATCCTATGCAGTGATGAAGCCGAGATCGTTTCTATGGGTGAATGCCTACACTGTCACGCCCCGCTTCCCAAAAAGAGAATACGGAATACGGATACGTGACAAAAGCTCAGCGAATGATTTTCATCATCCATAAGCTGTCAGGATCTTTACAACATTTCACAAGAATAATCAGAGTCGGAAGCAAGAAAAGTCAACCACGCATGCATATATGAATCAATATACCAACAGGAATACTTGAAACAAAATATATTAATCTCAAATAAACCAGATCTGAACATGTCAATAATCCTGGGTCACATGCCCAATACAAAATAATCTAAGTAACAGGTACATTAATCAAAATGAGCAACAAGAAATAATAATAGCAAAACTCCAGCATCTAGAATCTCATATCACCTACTCCATCTAGCAGCTGATCTCCAAAATCTGTAATTTAATAAATTGCAGGAAGAGAAAAAACAAAACAAAACGCTTGTCAATGCAAGTTACGGGCTACTTGTAGTGCAGGCATAAGTACATGGGTAAAGACAAACAAACAGCATGGAATAGGCATGATGACAAAATAGAATAACTAGCAGAGCAAGATAAACAAGTGCAAGTGAACAAGTATTATGTAAACAAGTAACAAGTGTCAAGTATCAAGTATTATGTACAAGTAACAAGTGTCAAGTGTTAAGTGATCATGTTCAAGTCTTGTGTTAAATCTATCTAGGTAGCACTTCATGCGTCCCAGGTTTTTTCTACATGGTTGCTACATTCAAACAATTTCGTTTTAGATTTCATAGTGAATCATAGAGGGCAGTGTACTCAAGGACAAGTATCAACTAATCAAGTATCAAATATCAAGCCTCAAGTATCAAGTATCAAGCCTCAAGTATCAAGTATTTAGCCTCAAGTGTGAAGTATCAAGTAATCACGTAGGATCTGTAGATCCCCTTCCGAGTACACGTTTCTGTATTTTCAACTATTAGATCTTTCCCTTTAAACCCCGGCTTGGCTATTTATTATTATTATCATCAAACAGACATGTATGTGTCAAAAACAGAGCAAGTATAACATGGTATATACAAGTAACAAGTTCAAGTTGAATGATAAGCATGCACATGTGAAAAACAACACATAAAAGATTAGGACAACGAGAATTCTAGTTCAGGACAGCAAGATAGTACTGCACTAAATCTGGGATTCCCGTTGCTACAAACATGCAAACCTTGATCCGTCAGAAGATCTAGAAAATAGACTCCCGGCCGAATCCAGCAAATATATATAAGTCATATAGTATTTCACAAAAATAAGTCTCAAAATAGATTTGAATCTAGAAAACATGTTCAGTCAGAAAATGAGAAATTTGTATTCATAAACAGGAAAACAGCATAAAAACTTACTGATTAAATCCACGATAAATCTGGGGTATTCCTTAGTATGTTTAGTATCAGAAAATAAAGTTTCATAATTTTCCAGCATAGATAGAATAGTCAAGTAAAATCAGAAAACAGCAAGCTACTGTAGTTTTGTAAATCTGGAATCATAAATACAGCAGTACTAAAACAGCAATATCCCACAAAATATAAATCAAAATTCAGATTCGTCAAAAGGGTGATAAACTAGATACAGTAGGCTATAATTCATATTCATAAAGTTTTTATAGAAAGCAAATAGAATCAGATCAAAATTAAGTATCTTTACTGAATAGCAAGGAAATTCTGCAAGTATAGTAGTTGTTTGCAAGTATAGAATAGTGTATAAAAGTTATCAATTAAATCCATAAAAATTAAGGGTTAATCCAATCAAGTCTAGTTGTAAGCAGCAAAATATTGGATCAAAATATTATCTTTAACATCAGTAGGAAAATAAATAGTCATACATAATTCATATAAAACTGGATCTGAAATTTTAAATATATCTGTAGTAAAATAGTCATAACTGGCAACTCATAAATCGAAACTGAGCTCTGTCAGAAAATCTGGAAAGTAGAAAGAATTTTCTATAATTCATATTCACAAATAATTTTCATATACCGACCTTAATAGGGTTTAAATTACTGATCAAAAACGGAAAATCGGCAAAACAGAAAATATCCTTCATGCACAAAATCAACTAGTTCATATGAAACTCATTCAAAACATAACCAAACATGATATATGGTGTTCTAGGTGTCCAAGCAACATGGTATAGGGTATTTCACAAGTCTACAACAAGTATACTACAACTAACACAACCAAGCACACAATATCATACGAACAATATACATGTATACAACAAGAAGTGGTCATTCCTAAGTTATTTCATGTCATATGTGTAATGAGGCAACTACGGGAGGGTCAACACAATAGATACAAGATACAACAGGGATTTTGCACAAGAATTTTCTCTAGAACACAACTACACTACATGCGGTATTTAGTACTTGTATTACACAAAGAAAAGAATACAAGTTACTTGTCTTATAGACGACAACGGGAACGACACAAAAGCAAGAATAACAAGAATGGATTCCCGGACAATAAACACCGCGAACAGGGGCATATCTGAGTTTTAGGGGGCCCTAAGCAAATTCTCAAATGGGGCATTTTGTAAGTTGACAAAATAAAAATGACAATTATTTAAATACAAACAAACTTGGAGCATTGGAGAACATACTATTTAAATGAAAACAAATTTATATATGCTTCCAAAAAAAATTAATTGATAATGTGCATTTTTTATATGAAATGCCTCGTGGCAAAAAGAAATTCGGATAAACTCTAACAACAAAAATGAAATATGTCATCTCAAATAGGTAAATATGATATATTAGTGAACATGATCAAAATGAAATGATGATGAATATATGTATATGAGAATACTAGTTGAAATCTTAAAATGTAGAATAACCATGTACACTTAAAGATTTGGTTAGAAATTTATCATAAATAAGTAAATATGATATACCATAGAATATTGAAAAAATATCATAAAGTGGCATACATGGGCTAAGTGAAAAATAATATTAAATTCATAAAATGGTAAAATGACAGGTATGGCTATGTGTAGAATAATTAGTTTTAAAAATAAAAGTGATTAATAAATTAATTGGCCCATGCAAGTTTCGAACCTGCAACTTTCGCATTATCAGCACAACACTGTAACCAACTAAGCTAATAAGCAACCCCCAGCCCTTCTCCTTCCCTCTTACTCACCCCAACAACAAGCTCCACCTATGATTTCTGAACTTGAGATGAGGGGTTGCGAACCCAGTGTGCGGGATCACAACTGCCATCCACGACCATCATCATCCCCACCGAAACCCCCTTCCCCTCCCCATCCTGCTCAACTTCCTTCAGTTCTCAACCCACTATCTCCACAAAAGCAGCCTACACCATTACTTACAAATGATCTTACACATTCCGCTGCCATTACCCAGCTACAGGTTGGTGCTGAGGCACTCCAAACCCATCCGACCAAAACTACAGCATCCACTCTCAGAGTGGTTGAGAACCCCCATAGGCTCAGGCACGCGCTTTCAACCAGGCGGGTACACCGTAGTGCACTACAAGGCATGGGGAAAGGCGACGCTCATCATCGCCAGCATCGGGAGTCTCCGCCGAGGGGAAGGGCCCATGAGAGGGGTCCTCCTACTCGCTTCAGAGAGCGGCAGAGAACCCCCGACACGATCTAGCAACACCATCGGCGGAGTGTCATTGACACTAGAGACAAAGCTAAACCGAGCGCTCCAAGGGAGGCTTTGAACCAAAAGAAAAATTCCAATGAAACAGTTCCATCAAGTTACCTCACCTCCAAAAACAGGGACATTGCAAAGAAGTCGCGGCAGGATTCCCAAGCTCCGAATCCACGCCAGCCTACTGCCAACCCAACAACGCTACGCCTCGACGTCCACTCCGGCGAGCAAGCTCCAGCCCACCTCAAGGGCACTAGCGCTTGGGACCAACGAGGGGTTCCAAACGAAGCACCGCAGGAGGTAGGGGAACGAGCTCGAGGAGGGGAGGAAGCGGAGTCGTGGGTGGTGGTTGGCAGAGGGGGTAAGAGGAAGAAGCATGAAAACATCCCCGTCGACCATCCCTCAATTCTGGTTCACAGTGGAAGTGAAAGGAAAAAATACAGAAAGGGTAAGAAGAAACCAGTTCCTTGCTTCAACTGCGGGGACCTCGGCCACCTCCGCTCCGAATGCACGAAGGAAGTTCGATGCATTAGGTGCTTGAGATGGGGCCACTTATCTTATTCATGTACTAATGGTGCTAAGTCCAACGTGGATGAGGAGCGGCTGGTCCTCAGAGGGAAGTCGCCAGAGAGCCCCGCCAGGATAAAGCTTGCAAACAGCCTTGCGGTGGTTAAGGATGAAGAAGCTTGGCTCCAACAGTGGTGTGCGATAGCTAGGATCCGGTCGGGGAGCCCTTCTGAAGAGCACCTACTCCAGTCCCTGAACCACAGATGGCCAATGCGAGCCGATCACGATTGGGTCGTCAAGAAGGTGTGCCATAAACAATTCTTGATCTCCTTCCCTAAACCTGAGAAGGTGTCGGAGGTGGTGGGACTAGGGAAAGTTGATTTCGGGCATTTCCAGGTGGAGTTCAGCAGATGGTCGCCAAGTTTTGGAGCGGAACTACCACAGGGGTCACTATTTTGGATTTGGATACACAATATCCCAATTCAGTTTTGGAAGAGAGAAGCCATTCAAGAGATTATTTCGGAGTTTGGATCGGTGGAAGCTTTGGATGAGAAGACAGAGCGACGCTCTAATCTGATTTCGGCTAGGGTTTTGATCAGGTGTACTGATATTGCTCTATTGCCACGATTTGCAAAAATTTATTCTTTTGAGCAAGCTTACTTGGTGAGATTCGTGCTTGACCAGGGAGTTGATACAACGCCGACGACCACCCCCAAGCCTGCTTCCCTGATCAGAGACAACCGCAGCTACAAACAGGTGGTGTCTCCGTCGAGGAGCAACACTATCGATGGTGCCCATGAGATCGAGAGAGCTCATCGCGAGGTTATCAGGGCGGCCATGGGACCAAGTCAACGCCAGAGTACGCCGGAGGCGGATCTACAGACGGCGATGGATTTCCCGACCTTGGAAGATGGAGGAGGGCAAAGCACCGCTAGGTCCAAAGGTCAGAGGCCCATTGGGGCCCCCAACGCAGTGGTCCAAAGGGCTTCACCAAACACCAACTCATCAGTAGGCATGGCAGAGATCCAGAGGCTAGGGCCAGAACGGACTGACCCCCAAATGAGGAAAGTTTCACTTTCTGACAGCATGCAGGGTCAGAAGCTGGGGTTGGTAGTGGATAAGGCCAAGGCGGGGAAGGTGGTTGCTGAGAGAACACTATCGACAAAAGAGTGGGTGATTAGAGGTTGGTTCACCCCAGAGAAGGCAACAGAAGGCGGAGAAAAAGGAGATAAAGAAGCTTTGTTGAGGCAAGAGCGACAACAGTCTGAGCTTGCTCTGGGGAGAGAACAGCGCGGCGATCCAAAAAGAGCCAGCAAAAAGAACCCATCTGAGCTCGTGGGTGGTTCAGAGGGGGTAGGAGGCACAGAGGGGTCTTTTTCCACAGCCATTTTGGGAAGTAAAGTGGGGGTTTTTGGAGCTGTCGAAACAATAGAGAGCCAGAGAGTGGGTGATGGCGGAAGGGGTTTTGAATTGGAAGGGGAAGAGTTGGCGTGCGATAAAGGAAAACAGCAGGTGGCATTTAATGGGGGGAATCTTTCGAACCCAGTGACTGACGAACCCACCGATGCTTCCACCATTGAGGAGCTGCCACGTAATGAGCGTGACAGTCTGTGTCGCGCGCCAGCTTTGATGCACCCAACTGTCGCGAACCCCACCGTTTACCCCACCAATCCGGTGCTGCCAGCTGTCCCTAGCGGTAAGCTTACCGCCTGGGACAGCACAGTAACTGGCGTGGGGGTCTGTGATGCAACGCAGGGGTTCGTTAGCTTATCCGGTGGAAGGCGACTCTTATACGGTGGGTAGGGAGCTACTGGTAGACTCTCATGGGCCTATTGAGGGGTCCAAAGATCAGGCTTACATTCAGGCAAGGTGTAATTTTGAGAACGGGCCCAATGAGGGGTCCGTTGCAGAGAACTTTATTATTATTAGTGATCCGACAGCTTACGGGCCCAATGAGGGGTCCGAGGTGAAAGCGCACACTCTTAATGATGAGTCTTTAATCACTAACAGTGATGAGGATCCAGAAGGAAGGCTTAATCTCGAGGTAGACTTCTCTCTCTTTGAGGAGGACTCAGAGGATTCGGAGGTCATTGCTAACACTCAGAGGGAGATCTCGCCAGAGCTGGTCCCGTCCACCATTCCAGACTGAGCTCCCGGTAATAGCTCGGGACAGCACCGTAGAGCGGTTGGATTTAGAGTTCAGCAAGCTCCTAAGAGGGCTCATGTGGAGTCCTTGGATGACTTTCTTGAGGTCGCAGTCGCAGCCAAGGCGGCTAAAACCGACAATGGAGGTACGACTAGTTATTTAGCATCTATAAATTGCATGTCAGATTCTGATGTTTTATATCTAGCTATCACCTGTGGATTAGAAGTTTGGGACACTGAGCGTATCGCCTTACTCCTCAATAAAATTCGGGGCTGGGAAACGCAAAGAGTTAGGTCGTCTAACGATAACGCCCCTGGAATTGGCAAGGGGTCGACTATCATTCTTGAGGATGTAGTCGGCCCTACACCCTCCACAACGTTCTCCCAGGACAGTCTCCCCCAATGAATACACTATTTTGGAATGTTAGGGGTCTGGGGGATAGGGGTAAGAGGGGTATGGTGCGGGATGTTATTAGCCATTCCTGGGTGGACGTAGTAGGGCTGCTGGAGACCAAACTCCAGCACGGGCACAAACTAAAAAGGGTTGGTGGTAATAGGATTAAGGAGTGGTTGGTACGGCCATCGGTCGGTGCCTCAGGGGGGATTGCTTTAGGGTTTAACTCGGATCTTCTCTCATGCGAAGAGGAGCATCGTGGAACGTTCTCCTTGACTGCCCGTCTTAGACGACGCTCCGATGATTGGATGCAGACGGTGACGGTTGTCTACGGACCGAACGTGGCCACGGATAGAGAGGCCTTCTGGCAGGAACTTTCCGACATCCGCCAGCGATGGTCGGGGCCTTGGATTGTGGGCGGGGATTTCAACATCACTCGATTTGCTTTTGAGCACAAGGGGAGAGGGGCTAGCGACAGACACAGAGAGGAATTCAATAGAGTTATCACGGATCTTGAACTGATTGATATCCCGATCAATGATAGACTATTTACTTGGTCCAATTTGCAAGCAGATCCAATTATGGCCAAGCTGGACAGGATTCTAGTCTCTATGGATTGGGAAGCTTTATTCCCACTCGCCTCAGCCAGAACGATCCCTAGACCAACCTCAGACCACACCCCGATTCTCCTTGATGTGGGGAATCGGGCAGCCCGCAAGCCTAGAAAATTCAGATTTGAAAAGGCCTGGCTGGAAATTCGGGGATTCCACCATATGGTTATGGAAAACTGGGCTCTTCCCATTACCGGCAGGGACGCGGCCTCTCGATGGTGTGGGAAGATTCGTAGGCTCAGAAAGAGGCTATGTAAATGGAATCGGTCTAGATTCTCGATCATCTGGCGTGATAAAGAGTCCCACCTGGAAGAAATTGATGAACTTGAGAGGGTGGAAGAAACTAGAATCCTGTCGCAGAGCGTAACAGGCTTTTAGTTCTCCGTGATAACATTGCCAACCTGTATAGACTAGAAGAGATCAAGTGGCAACAGAGGTCCAGGATTTCGTGGCTCAAAGAGGGAGACGCGAATACAGCCTACTTCCATCGGGTTGCTAGTGCTAGAAGGAGATCCAATCTTATCCTATCTATCCAGACAGATTCTGGAACATCGCAGGATGATAAGGTGATCTCCTCTACTTTCCAGTCCTTCTATAAGAGGCTCTTTGGAAAGAAGAATGAATTTAGGATCCCTAGCAAGAGCATCAAAGTGTCTCAGGCCAACATGTCTCCTCCTTGGAGGAACCTTTCACGGAGTCAGAAGTCAAAGCAGCCATTGACCAGATGGGAGCTGACAAGTCGCCGGGGCCAGATGGCTTTCCTATGATGTTCTACCAAGTATTCTGGGAAGAAATTAAGGGAGAATTCATGGATATGATGATGGAATTTTTCCACAACAACCTGCGGTTAGGGATGTTCAACTTTTCTGAAGTTGTGTTGATCCCCAAACGGGAAGACTCCAAATGCGTTGGGGATTTTAGACCAATTAGCCTGATAAACTGTTCGGCTAAGATCATTACTAAGGTTCTAGCTATCCGATTGGGTGGCATTATGGACAGTCTTATCAGTAGAACACAGACGGGATTCATTAAGGGTAGATGTATCCTTGATTGCGTGGCCACTGCCGAACAAGTTATCCATCACTGCCACAAAAATAATTCCAAGAACTTTCTCCTCAAGCTGGATTTTGAGAAGGCATACGACTCGGTGGACTGGGAGTGTTTGCTTGAGGCTCTCAGAGGAAGAGGTTTTGGGGACAAGTGGATTGGATGGATCAAACAATGCTTACTATCTAGCAAAACGGCAATTTCAGTGAATGGGAGACCCGGCCCGTCGTTCCCGTGCAAGAAGGGACTCCGCCAGGGAGATCCGCTATCCCCACTTTTATTCACTATTGTAGCGGATGTGCTTAGAGGTATGCTAGAAAACTGCCAAAGAAAAGGGTGGTTAAAGCCTGTAGCCAGCAGCACTGCTAACCAGGGATGCTCGATCCTTCAATATGCTGATGACACCCTAATCTTTGGTAATGGATCTAGAGCGGAAACTATTTGTTTTAAAGGGATCCTTTACTGCTTTGAAGCCTGGTCAGGCCTTAGTATTAATTTCCACAAGAGTGCGCTGACCCCTATCTCACTATCAGAGGCTGAAACTCGGGAGCATGCCAACATTCTCAACTGTGCGATAGAAGAATTCCCAATCAAATATCTAGGCCTCCCGCTCAGACCAGGGAGGCTCACGAAAGCTGACTGGTTACCTATTATTGACAGGGTGGAGGACAGACTGTCCGGTTGGAAAGGCAAATCACTTTCTCTGGGGGGCAGAGTGGTTCTCATAAACTCTGTGTTATCCAATCTGACCATTTACTATATGTCCTTTTTTGAACTCCCAAAGTGGGTGATCCAACGGATCGACCGCATCAGGAAAAGATTCCTATGGAAAGGGGCAGATTCTAATAAGGGTGGCTACCACCTTATTAAATGGAAGATTGCTTGCATGAAAAAGAGGCACGGAGGGCTAGGCATCGTTGACCTCAGAGATATGAATTTGGCTCTCCTGGGAAAGTGGTGGTGGAAAGTGTTTCATCACGGCGGAGAAGGATGGCAGGACTTTATCCAGCCTTACCTCCGAGGGAAGGGAACAAGAAGTTTAGGTTTTCGAGTAGGATCCAAAGTCTCCCGTTTCTGGAAAGGAATTACTAAAGCCAGCGGACCTTTCAACTCAGCAGCCTCATCTTTGATCGGCAATGGTCGTACTACCAGATTTTGGTGGGACAAGTGGTGCGGTCCTCATACCCTGAAGGTGGATTTCCCAGAGCTGTTTGCTAGAACGAATCGACCGAATATCTCGGTGGCGGAAACTTGGAAAAGGGGGACTTGGAAACCGCCGCTCCAGGGCACTCTTTCCCCAAGGTTGCTACAGCAACTGAATGATCTACAAACGCGCATTGTCCAATTTGGGGTGGTATGTGCCCAAGGCCCAGATTACATGCGTTGGGAGCTTGAGAACAGGGGAGTGTTCTCGGTGAGATCACTTTACCACCGGATTCACTACCGAGGATGCAGGCCCAACTGGGCAGCGGTACTGTGGAAGACTAAAGCACCGCTGAAAATTAGAGTCTTCCTATGGCTTGTGCTCAACAATGCCATACTCACTAGAGCAAACCTAGCCAAGAGGCAACCTCACATTGCGACCAATTGCGGGTTCTGCAATGTTCACGTGGAAGATTTGAATCACCTGTTTCTTCACTGCACCAGAAGTAAGGCCGTCATGATAGAAGTGCTGAGAGCATTAGGAACAAGTGACTTCCCAAGAGACTGAGGAACTGTGGGTCGGCTCCAGATTTGCATCATCCCGTCACGATATGAAAGATGTGTGGTTTATTGCCATCGCAGCAACCACATGAGTGTTATGGCTAGATAGGAACAATTTTTATTTCCGTGCTTCATGTAATTCTATTTCTAGTAATCTTACTCATATCATGCATCTAATTTCATTTTGGGCTACAGCGGCGGCTTCAGGAGCAAGAGGGAGAATTGCAAGGGTTTTCCAGGTGGATGAGTTTGACGACGAGGAGATAGAGATCGGACCAACTCTGGACTGATGAGTGGACCCCCGCCTCTCTTCTACATAGGTTGGATCAGGACTCTGTATTTTGGTTGCCTTTGGATTTGTTGTATCTGGCATTTGTATTTTGTGTTTAGGTGTTGATTGCCTTTAGGCTGGAGGATGTAACCCACCCCCCAGGGTTTTGTTGGGGGTTATGTTTTATTTCCTGCACTGTACTTTTTTCCCGAGACTTCGGGGTTGTTTATTAATCTCTTATTAATGAAACAGGGTGGCATTATTCCACCTTTTCTTCAAAAAAAAAAAAAAAAAAAAACTAAGCTAATAAGCCAACTGCTAATATAGTGTTATCATATCAGAAAATATTACATTTTACTTTTAACACTGTAAACACTTAAAAAATATGGGGCCCTATAAAATTGAGGGCCCAAAGCAGTTGCTCGTACTGCTTGGGCCCAGATTCGTCCCTGACCACGAACGAACTCCGAACACGAACCACTAACAACGAGCTACAACCACAAGCACACGTTCACCACTACACGAGATCGACGCAAACCCAAACCCAAGACCAAAGGCAGTCGGGGCTGGTGTTGTTGTCGATGCAGCTGCCTAGAGGAGGAGCACGGCGGGGAGGTGATGTCGCTGCTACTGTCGCGGCATTGGGAGGAGGTCTGACGCTGACGGGCTGGCACTGCTTGGGTGCAGCCAAGGCGAGGGGGGATAGCAGCGCAGAGGGGAGCGGCACCAGTGTGGCGCTGCACTGCAGTGGGACCGTCGGCAAGGGTAGGGAACAGATGAGTGGGAGAGAGAGACGAAGAAGGGTAAGAGGCGGCTAAGGTGGATGAGAGGCGGCTGACGGGTGCATGGGTTATGCAGAATATGTGTTAGTATATATATAAGGGTGAAGTGTTAGGGTTCAAGGGGGGAAGGTGATGGCTGGCGGGTGCTAACAGGTTTGTGGTGTACAACTGGGTTTGGGTAGTGGAGTGAATAGGATATGGGGTTTAGTAACGGGTATAGGTGTATGTGATGGGTTTTAATAATAGGTAAAGGGTTTATGAATGCATATTGGGTTGGGGCTTAAACGTATAGGGGCTTTAAGTATAGATTTTGGGTAAGAACAATTTAACAATGAGGATCAAAATAAAAGCTCGATCAAACAGAGATGGAATAATGGAAGTCAAGGGAAACAAGAACTCAAATAAAAAATGACAAAACAATAAAATGAATATGTTGAAAAAGAAGATCCAATATACGGTCCAAAAAGAGATACAAGGAGGATAAATACAAAAAGAAAGAGAAAAAAAAATACACCCAAAAATACATGAAATGGAAAACAGGGGTTACATACACGTTGGCAACTCTAACCAAGGCATTGAGCGGGTCTTTGACAACTGTGCTTCCTTCCATGCTACATCCAAGTGGGAGTTTTTCTACTCGTACAGAGAAGACGACTTGGTACGGAGAAAATTGAAAATGAAAGTTACTCCAAGGTTCTAAGAATTTGTGATATATGCTTTGAAACAAATGTTGGCTGCAAGCTGGTACTGAAAAATGTGAGACATGTTCCCGAGTTGCGTCTCAATTTGATATTTGTAGGTGTACTTGACCTACAGGGTTATGAGCATTACATTTGCCATGGAAGACTGAAGCATACAATACAGGTCATATGGAAGACTGAAGCATACAATGGTGATTGTTAAAGCCAAGCTTGTTTCACACTATACAGGTCATATGTTAAAAGTCTGTAAGGGAGAGTTGAATGTAGTGGAGGATTCTTCTTCAGAGATATGTCACAAGAGGTTAGGCCACATGAATGAGAGATGCCTACAAGCTCTGGCAAAGAAGTCTTTCATTTTCTTTGCCAAATGTACAACTTTAAACTCTTGTGATCATTGTATAATTGGCAAACACAATCGAGTTAGTTTTTCTAGCACCTCCACTAAAAAAAATAATTTACTAGATCTTGTTTATTCTGATGGTGTGATCCCATAGATGTGGAGCTGCTAGGAGGAAATAAATATTGTGTTACTTATATTGATGATGCTTCATGAAAGGTTTAGATTTATTTGTTGAAATCCAAAGACCAGGTGTTTCAGACATTTTCGGAGTATCATGCCCAGGTGGAGAGAGAAACTGGTCGATCTCTCAATTGCCTTCGTAGTGATAATGGCAGAGAGTATACATCTCACAAGTTCAGAGACTACTGTGTAAAGCATGGAATACGGCATCAAAAGACTGTCCCTGATAATCCACAACATAATGGTGTAGCTAATAGAATGAATCGTACCATCATGGGGAAGATGGGGTGTATGCTGGATAGTGCCCAGCTACCCAAGCAGTACTGGGGCAAAGCTGTGACAACCATTGTTTATCTCATTAACCAATCTCCTTCAGTTTCGTTGGGCTTTGATATTCCAGAGGGAGTGTGGACCGAAAAAGGTGTGTCTTACTCTTATCTGAAGGTGTTTGGCTACAAGGTATTTGTGCATGTGCCTAAAGAGCAAAGATCGAAGTTAGATTACAATGCTACACCATGTATTTTTCTTGGTTGTGGTGAAGAAGAATTTGGCTACATATTATAGGACACGAAAGCAAAGAAGTTCATAAGAAGCAGAGATGTGATCTTTCGTGAAGATCAAACACTTGGCGATACATATGAACAGGTACAATCATGTGTTGCTATGAAAGCAGTTGATCCATTGGCCTTAGATGGTGAAGAACGGCAAGGTGATACAAATGAAGTTGCTCCTGACATTCCTGAAACAGATAATAATGTGATACCTCCAGAACCAGATATTCTTGATCTGGAGGAGCCAAATCAAGATGAGAATAATTAGGAGGAGCCTCCGACCCACAAGAAAATGAAACTCGACTCAGAAGATCTAATAGAGACCGAGTTCCGTCAACCAAATACCCCAACATCTTAGTACATCTTGTTGACTGATAATGGAGAGCCTGAGACATATGAGGAGGCCAAATCTCATAGAGATGGTGATAAATTGATGAAGGCAATGGAGTCCAAGATGTATTCTCTAATCAAGAATGATACCTATGAGTTGGTACATCTTCTAGAAGGCAAATAGACACTTAAAAATAAATGAGTGTACAAGCTGAAAAGAGATGACAACATGAAAAATTACAAGGCTCGCTTGGTGGTCAATGGATTTAGGCAAAAGAAAGGTGTTGACTTTGATGAGATATTCTCACCAGTGGTGAAGATGACTTATATTCGAGTTATTCTCGGTTTGGCAGCTGGCATGGGTCTTAAGTTGGAACAGTTAGACGTGAATACCGCATTCCTCCAAGGTGACTTAGAGGAGGAGATTTACATGGAGTAACCCAAAGGCTTCGAAGTCAAAGAAAATATAGTCTGCAAGCTACAAAAAATTCTATATAGATTGAAAGAAGCTTCAAGGCAGTGGAACAAGAAGTTCGACTCATTCATGGTGAGTCATGGGTACAAGCGAACCAATGCAAATCATTGTGTCTATATTCGTCAATTTTCCAAAGGTAAATTCATTATCTTGTTACTCTATCTTGATGACATGTTAATTGTTGGTCAAGATGCCTTTATGATTAGGAAGCTAAAGATGAATTATCCAAGTCCTTTGATAGGAAGGACTTAGGTCCAACCAAACAGATTTTGGGCATGCATATTATTCATGACAGAAAATTCAAGAAGTTATGATTGTCGCAAGAGAGGTATGTTGAACGGGTGCTTGAGAGGTTCAACATGAAAAGAGCTAAGCCGATAAGTTCACCGCTAGGTAATCATTTTAAATTGAGCAAAAAATCATGTCCAAGAACAGTTGAAGGAAAAGGAAAGATGGCAAGTATTAACTACTCTTTGGTAGTAGAAAGTCTTATGTATGCCATGGTTTGCACACGACAAGATATCGTTCATGTTGTAGGCATTGTGAGCAGATTTCTCTCTAATTCAGGCAAGGATCACTGGGAAGCAGTAAAGTGGATTCTCAGATACTTGAGAGGCACTTCTAAGCTATACTTGAACTTTAGTAATTCCAAACCAGACTTCGAAGGATTCACAGATGCTGGCATGGTAGGAGATCTTGATGGTAGAAAATATACATCATGCTACTTATTTACTTTTGCAAGGGAAGTTGTGTCATAGCAATCTAAGTTATATAAATGTGTTGTTTTATCCACTACAGAGGAAGAGTACATAGCTTCTGCAGAATCATGTAAAGAGTAGTTATGGATGAAGCAGTTTCTTCGAGAATTGGGTTTGAAGCAAGATAATTATGTTGTTCATTATGATAGTCAGAGTGCTCTTGACTTGAGCAAGAATTCTACTTATCATTCCCACACCAAGCACATTGATATACAGTATCATTGGGTTAGAGGAGCTGTTGAAGATAAGTTGTTCAAGCTAAAGAAGATTCATACTGACAAGAACTTGTCAGGCATGTTGACAAAAATTGTCACAAAGTAGAAATTAGATTATTACATAAAACTCGATGGAATGGACTTCAAGTAGTTCGGAGTCGTGATCGGTGTTCCTCCCTCACAGGCTGGAGGAAGATATTGTTAGTGTACCATGGGCTCATCCAACTCACGATCGAGCTTTGTTTCTATAGAAATATCTAAGAGAAATATCTAAGAAAATAATTGTTTTTAGAAATCTAGAAGTGTTAGAGTTTTCAATCATGAAAAATGGTGATGGTGGAAAACTTACACCATGGAAAATTGTGTTGTTGAAAAAAAAAATTGAATTAAAGCACATACCTGATAACGCTAACAAAGAGATTGAGATAAGATTATTGGATTGATTATAATCGAGTACAATATCTCCTATATATAGGAGGGAACCAAATACTAAACTAATACATAATCCGATATAGGACTAAACATAATATCTAACACCCCCTTTCAAACTCACGGTGGGTCGAACACTGTGAGTTTGCCCACCGAGTATCGAAATCTCTGAACAGTGTGAGATTTTGTGAAAAATCTGTTGTCTGCTGTGAAGAGGTAACAGAATGAAATCAAATGGTCTCTGCTTCAAAATGCTCATGAACATAGTAGCAATCAATCTCTATGTGCTTCGTTCGCTCATGAAAGACCGGGTTGCTTGCAATGTGCAATGCACTCCGATTATCACAATGAAGATGAGTAGCTCCTATAAGAGTGACATACATATCTGATAACAGCCAACGAACATGAACAGTCTCTCTACTATCAGTTGGCATCGCTCCATGCTCAGCTTCTGTGATGGAACATGCAACAACTTTATGTTTCTTGCTTCACTATGAGATCAGCGAATCACCAAGAAATAGATAGAAACCTATGGTAGATCGTCTGATAGTAGGATCACCCGCCCAATCTGAATCAAAATATGCTCTAAGCTCTAGTTTAGCTGTAAAAAGCATGAATAGTGAGCGAGTGATAGTGCCTCAAAGATATCTGACGATCCAAAAAATAGCACTGTATGGAACTGATGTAAGAGCGGAAACAAACTGACTGACTATACTGACTGCATGAACAATATCGGGTCTGATCATGCATAAGTAGACAAGTTGTCCAATAGTCTGCATGTATCTAGTAGGATCGGGAAGGATCTCACCATCTGTGGGATGAAGCTTCACGTGAAGCTGTAAGGGAGTATCGGCTGATTGAATGTCAGAGAGATATGCAACGAAGATAATGTCTAATGTGTATTTCTGTTGAAAAAGAAAATATTCCCCGAGATCCATGAACAATCTCTAGACCCAAAAAGTAACGTAGTCTGCAAAGGTCTTTCATATGGAACTGCTTGTGAAGTAACACCCCGAATTCCAAATAATTCTGAATTCGAAGTTCCACATGATCTTTACACTTCACTTCGTACAATTTTATAAGGAATTTAAAAATTTTATACAATAATGTTTACATCAACGCAGAGGAAATAAATTACAACATGATACATAATTAAAATAACAATTGAAACATTTCTTTAAGCAACATTCCTTCTTTAGTCCTTTTATTCATTTCATCCTACATAGAAACTATGGACACGCCAGTTGCATACAACTGACGCTAGGATATAATACATCAATTTCTCTTACTTGGAAAGCACGCACTTGATCACAAACAAAGCTAAGGGGGACTATCTTATTGATGTCGTGTGTGACTGTACACATAGTCTTAATGTAGTTATTTATTATTTCATAACACTAATGCACACTTGTTCGAACTTATGCATCCCATTCTACATAAATCTGAGGGCAAGCCTTTCACCGTTCTTCATCTTGTAGGGTTGAATCCATCGTTATGAGTTTAACTACTACGGTAACTATGGTAAGTATCCTAGATGTTTTATGAGTTACGAGCCCATGTCTAGACAGCCAGGAGGGGAATCCCACGTCTTGATATGACATGTCATGTAGACAGCCTATGGATAATTTACCTCCGTCATGGGACAATGCCACTACGTAGTCACCAAGCACCCCACAAGCGTCGCCACGATCCCGATAATTTCGAAAATAAATTCACGTCATGACATGACGCATCATGTAGACAGCTTGTGAAAACTCTCCCACCGTGAATCCGCGGCCCTCATACTTGTGTTTTTCTCTTACTTTCTGTAACCCCTGTTTTCCCAAAAATGTATTTTTGCAATATTTTCTGTATTTAAAATTTTTGCAAATTATTTTTTCGGTGTTCAAATTCTTTTGTCAAATTGTATTATTGGATCTTCTATTAAAACCTGTTTTCGATCAATAAATTTATTTGTAAATATTTTCTAGCGATTTTTATATTGTAATACAATTCTTATTTTTTTGTTATCATTACTCTTGCTATTATTACCATTATTATTATTATTATTATTATTTCTTCTTATTATTATTGTTATTAGTATTATGGTTATTATTGATATTTTTGACATTAAAAATCCACTTTTATTTATTAATTATATGTGTAATATTTCAAATGAATTCTATACTGTAATACAAATTACATTTCAATATAAACAATATTTTTATTGTTACTTTATTGAAATTATAAACCCTATTTTTTCTATTGGATTTCTATTAAAACCCAATTACATTTAACCCATTTAACCCATACCCTAATCACATCCCCAGACCCATTAACCCACCTAACTACCCATAACTCGTTAGCCTCTTTACCCCTACCCACAACCCGAAACCCACTTCCACCCTATTAATACCCATCTTATTTTTACCCTGTTCTCTTCATCTACCCCCACGCACCTTTGCGCCGTCTTCAACCTATCCCGCTCTCTCTCTCTCTAGCCTGTTCGTCTCCCTCTTCACAGCCACCTTCGTCTCACGTCACGTCACGCCAGCCAAGCACCACGCTGCTCTCCCTCGGTGTCTCCTCCCGAGCATCGTCCTACTGCACACCCAGCGACCTCCCGCTGTCTTCCCTCTCCCTCCGGCGTGACTGCAGCGCCATCGTTGCCGCGACTACAGAGACCAGCACCCCGGGGTCCCCTGCTCTGCCTCGCTCCGTCGACGCAACGCAGTAGGCCACCGATGCCTTGTGCTACTCCCAGGTGACAGCAGATGACATCCACAACACCAGTCGACAACGTTCGTAACTTCCCTACTGGAGTTGCGACCCCCTAGCCGCCATCACCATCCGCCATCAGCCCCCACCGCTTGCAGCCCCTTGGCCGCTGTCAGCCAAGCCTGGGTGTACTGTTGATTGGTGTTGATCACTTTGAATGTTTGCCATCGATCGCCCTTGATCTTGATTCTTGATCTCTTGTTGTGGGCCGTCGGATCTTCACGATCTCATCTTGATCTTAATCTTCTTGATCAGGGTTTGATCTTGGCCGTCCGTGGGATTCTTGATCATGGAGTTTTAATCATCTTGGAGTTCTTGATCATCTTTGTTTTGGATTGTCGATCACCATGATCATCGTCATCATGGAGTTCTTGATTGCTTTGATTGGTGGCCATCCGAACGTCGATCTGAACCGATCATCATCAACATCAAGATACTGATCACATCTCAATCTTGATCTTGATCTTCGATCAGAGTCGTCCGATCTGATCCGATCGCCTTGATCTCTTGATCTCATGATCTCAGCAGTCCGATCGTATTCGTGGGTTATTTGTTCTTTGAATTCGTGATCTTGTTCATTTTCTCTTATTCTTGATTTTTTGTTCGTGCTCGGGAATATGTTCCCGTTATTCTTGCTCTTTGCTCCGTTGGATTCGTCGTCTTCCAGGCAAGTAACTTGTACTCAAATTCCTTTGTATGATACAAGTCAAAAATACCGCTCGTAGTGTAGTTGGGTTCTAGAGACAATTGTGTGTGAAACCCCTTGTTGATATGGTCTCTAATGTTTTGACCATAGTTGTCTTACGACACATATGATATGAATTAACTTAGGTTTGCCCGTTCTTGATTTGATCATGTATGTGAGAATTTGGATATTTGTTGAGAACCATGTGATAGACTTATTTTAGATATTTTAATTATCCTACTTTATGATGTTTGGACACTTGGTAGACTCGATTTCATGTTTGGTTGTGTGTGGATCAAGTTTCGTTGGATCTATGTTGATTTTGGCTTTTAAGGAAATTCTGTGTTTTGCCGATAATCTGTATTGATCAGTAATTTAGACCATATTAAGGTCAGAATCATAATTTCAGTATAAAGCATGATTTGTAGATAAATTCGTCTGCTTTCCAACCCCTCTAACTTTGCTCGATTTCGTTTTTGTATGTGTGAGATATGACTATTTTACGACAGAGGTGTAGATCTTTTCCAGAATTCGTTTTTGGTGATTTTGATGACTAAATTATTTTGATACTTGTGCTACATATATTATTTTGAACCAAAACTTTGGTCAGTATTTCTTTATCTAGTTAGGAATTACCCACAATTTTGGTGGATTTTATTGACGAGTTTTATATGCCGTTTCATGCTTGTTTATAAAGACTATACTTCCTGTATTTTGCTTACTGTTCTGTAAAAAATTGTATTTTCACCCTGATTCCTATTACTGAATGAAATGTTTTTGTGAAATATAAAAGTTAATATATTTTATCTTTTTTCATCTGTTAGTATAAGTGCCCTAGAGACAATGTGATTGTGCTTCTAGGAAATACTTTTGTTAATTAATGATTGTGTTCTATTGATTATTATATGTTAATTTATTATGTCTTAATTTACTGCGATAAAAATGTTAGAGTAATAAATGTCCTTGGAATATATAATACGTATTCTATATCTTTAAGTATGTGACTTAAAAATGAGATTATATGAATAGTGTTTATATTCCTAAATATCCCTAATCAAGCATTGTCATTATGGGACAATAATAATGCATAAAGATTAGTATGTTTGTTGACTGATGACCACATCTCATTGGTCATAGATATAGTGATACTAAAGTCAAGAACATAGGTGCATGTAAGATTCTACATGGCACTGGATAGACCCACAGTGAGATTCTTCATGTTTAAATAAAGTCATAAGAAAGACTCTCAGTGATAATGGTGTAATGATCCTCTGACTTGAGATCATTATATTTCTATACGAGGATTAATATACTTTGACTACATTAAAAGTTACCTTTGACCGGGTGATGATAAAAGTGGACATCGGGTATATTATGAGTCGTATGAGAAATATGAATGATAGATAAAGGATTTAACCCTCCTATAATTAGGAGAGATATTATTGGCCTCTTGATTGAGTGAGACTATGAAATGCATGGCCATGCTCAAATAATGATTTGTTTTAATAGTCTACTCATTGATCAAGGAAACCCGGATTAAATGTTGAAGAGGATGACTGAGAACATGCCTCGAGTTTAATCTATAATATTTGGTTAAAGGGATTATATTACACGGAAATATTAATCACGAAAGGTTTTATTGGATCACCAATTATTATTATTACTTGGGTAGCAATGATGTATTACTAGATGCCGCTCATTGTTTATAATTTTATTATTGGATATTAAAATTATTTCCAACGTAATAATAACCTAAAGGGTCACACACAAGAACGCTTGAAGGAGATTTGATTTAAATTATGAATTTAAATTAAATAGTAATTCGAATTTATTTATGATATTAATTAAGTGGGACTTAATTAATTAATTAAATATAATTTCAAATTTACTAAGGATTAGAATTAGAATTATATTAGAATATTAATTAAGTTTGACTTAATTATTTATTTAATTAAGAATTCTAATTTTAATAAAAGCCCAATAGGATTGGGCTTTAGAAAAAACAGATTTGTCTCTCTATATAAAGATCTTAAACTCTCAAATTAGGTCTATAGGCTAAGAGAAAAAACCCTAGCCGTTTGAGAGAAGAAGATGGAGATAGAGAGAATTTGTTTTTCGGATGCTAGTACATCGCTCCTTCAAATACCAAGTGTTCGTGTGGATACCGATAGAGCGTAGATCGCGTGAGCGGGATGCGTGGTGATTCAAGAAGCTTGGACCTCCATTAGTCATCCTTTTCTCAACTGTTAAAGCTACGTTTTAAGGTAAACGTTCATAACTACGAATTAAACGTCTTGTTTTGCATGGATCCTGCGATTGGGTTTCGATTTTATTGTTTTATCCGCTGCATTTATGCCTCCCTTTGGCGGATTTGGATTTCGTTTCTCGGTTTGCGAGATATAACAGTTTTCGTACAGCTGTGTTGGGAATTCCAGATTTGCCAAACTATCGTTTCTTGATGTTTTCTGATTTTTGGTGACTGATCTAATTTCACTGGAAAACTATGAAACTTTGTATTTTGATACTAGACAGATAGGGGAATACCCCAGATATTTTCTGGAATTTATTATGATGTTTTCATGCCGTTTTCCTGCTCTTAAATTTGATTTTCTGATTTCTGGCTGAACGTGTTTTCTGTAATCAAATCAGTTTTGAACTATGTTTTTGTGAATTACTATATAACTTATTTATACTCGCTGGATTCGGTTGGGAGTATATTTTCTAGACGTCTTGACAGATTCAGATTTTCATTTTTGGAACACTGGGAATCACTGTTTTACTGCAGTGTTGTCTTGCTGTCCTAAACTTGAGATTTGTTTATTTTATTCTTTCATGAGATATCTTGTACCTATACATGTTTATCTTGCAACTTGAACTTGTAACCTGATCATGCCAGGTTATTTTTGATATATTTTGTACACATACATGCTTGTTCGACATTAATAATAAATTAACCAAGTCGGAGTTTAAGGGAAAGATCGAATAGTGGATAATTCAGAAATGTGTACTCGAAAGGGGGGCCGTATTTCCCATTACTTGTGCCATGTTTCATGATTACATGATTCATGCTTGTTATACTATATGCCGCCATATCTCATGACTACATGATTCATACTTGATATTACTTGTTGCCATGATTTGTGACGATTCATGCTTGTTACTACTTGTTGCCATGTCTCATGACTACATAATTCATGCTTGATACTTGCTACCACTTGTTCACGATTACGTGACTCGTGCTTGATACTACTTGTTGCCACGTGTTCATGATTACGTGACTCGTGCTTGATACTACTTGCTACCAATTGTTCATGATTACGTGACCTGTGTTTGATACTTGTTACTTGACTTGTCCCTGAGTATACTGTCCTCTATGGTCCACTATGAAATCTAAAGTGAAACTGTTTTGACTGTAACAACCATGTGATAAAAGAATGGCACATGAAGTGTTACCTAGATAGTAATAATACAAGATATTTAACACATGATACTTGAACTTGAAACTTGAACTTGATACATGCTTACTTGATACTTGATTACATGATACATGAGACTTAATGCTTGAACATGATACTTGACACTTGTTACTTGTTACTTGATTTCGTAATACATAACACTTGACACGTGCCACTTGTACTTGTTCATCTTGCCATGCTAGTATTCCATTTGACATTGTGCTTATACCATGTTGCTAGTTAGTTTTTCCTCATGTACTTGTATCCTACATTACAAGCGGCCCTTAACTTGCAATTGACGGGTACTTGTTTTCTCTTTTCCTCTTCCCTACAATTGTTGAATTGCAGATTTTGGAGAACAGGTTCCAGATGGTATTAGTGAGATGAAGTATTAGTGCTGGATCTTGTCATTATTATTTTTGTAGTTGCTTGAACAATATTGTATTCTTGTACTTGGATTTATTCTTTTATTTGGGCAATGTGACCCAGGATTTTGAGTTATTCAGATCATGACTATTTGAGATTAATGTATTTGGTTTCAAGTATTCTTGTTGGTATTTTAGTTCATATGTGCATGTTGGTTGATACTTTTGCTTCTGACTCTGATTATTTCGTGAGATGTTGTAAAGATTCTTGAACAGCTTATGGATGATGAAAATCATTCGCTGGGCCAATGTTACGTACTCGTATTCTGTATTTTTGGGAAGCGGGCATGACAGGATTTTTAGTGATATCAGAGCCCAGGTTGGCTAATGTATTAGTTTTACTGATATATTAGACAAGCTTGGCTCAATCTGGGATCTGCTCAACATTTTACCAACCATGCTTGCATTAATGAATTATAACCAACATTGATCTGGATACTAGTCTTATTCCTTTCTTCTTGATCCCTTCTTATTCAATCCCTTGATTTCTTGATTCTTCCGTCTTTTTCAGTTGTCCTCTTTGATCGATTTCTTTTTGGGTATGAATTCATTCTTTCGTAGCCATATCTTTCTGATTTTGGTGCCATCCATTCTTTTATTCCTGCTTGGTTATTCGGTTGGCATCGCTGGATGCTATTGGCAGAGTCTTCCCCGATCAGAGTTGTGCAGCGGAAGTGTGTGGGCCCATGACCCACAGGTCCATGGATTCACTTGTTGTTTCTCTTTCCCTGCATTGTTTGCTTCCTCCCATTGTTTGTATTCATCCCCATCCGTTGACTCATTATTTGGTTTATCTCTTCCTTGTCCATCCTTTCTTCGATTCTAGCTTTATCTATTTTTTCATCTCTTTGCTTTGTTATTTTGCAAGTCTTGTATTGTTTCTTCTTCATTTTTGATACCGGTTACTTCTTTCTTGCATTCCATTTTGTCATCCTGCATCCATTCATTATTTAATTCAATTCTTCCCTGTTCATTCTCTCTTTGATTCCGGTTCTGCCTACTTCCTATCTTGCTTTGTTATCTTGTGCTATTTCTCCCCTTTTGATACTATTTTCTTCTTTTCTTGCCCCCCATTTGACACCCTTGTTATCCACTTCCTTCTTTTCTGGTGTTGCCACTGCTTTGTTTCTTTCCCTTTAGCCCTCAGTTTTGTTACCCTCCCCAAGTTTGTTTGCTTTTGCCTTGTCCTATTTACCGCCTAAGCAAATTTCGAGGATGAAATTTAGTTGTAAGTGGGTAGGATTTGTAACCCGTGTTTTCCTAAAAATGTATTTTGAGATATTTTCTGTATTAAAATTTTCGCAAATTATTTTTTCGGTCTTCAAATTCTTTTGTCAAATTGTATTATTGGGTCTTCTATTAAAACATGTTTTCGATCAATAAATTTATTTGTAAATATTTTGTAACGATTTTTATATTATAATACAATTCTTATTTTTTTGTAATCATTACTCTTGCTGTTATTACCATTATTATTATTATTATTATTTCTTCTTATTATTATTTTTATTAGTATTATGGTTATTATTGATATTTTTGACATTAAAAATACACTTTTATTTATTAATTATATGTGTAGTATTTCAAATGAATTCTATACTGTAATACAAATTACATTTCATTATAAACAATATTTTTATTGTTATTTTATTGAAATTATAAACCCTATTTTTTCTATTGGATTTCTATTAAAACCCAATTACATTTAACCCATTTAACCCATACCTTAATCACATCCCCAGACCCATTAACTCGCCTAACTGCCCATAACCCGTTAGCCTCTTTACCCCTACCCACAACCTGAAACCCACTTCCACCCTATTAGAGCATCCACAGTCGTTTTCTATATCTCCCATTTTGCCATATTATAGCAAACGATGCGCTGCAATCGTTTGCTATATATGCCATTTTTCCCATTTCTTTCAAATCTGTTTCTCAAATTTGAGAAACGAAATAAGAATTCTCAAATTATAGAAGACGGGAAATCATATACCGTCCGAAGGATTTTAATATTTTTTAATCGGCTGAGACAGGGAATCATATACCGTCTGTAGGATTATTAATTTTTTTTTATTTTAAAAAGGGTCGGACGGGGAATGATACCCCGTCCTTCCCTTTTAAAATAAATTTTTTTTTGGAAAAACTCCCCAGACGGGGAATCATCTCCCGTCCGGGAGATGATACCCCGTCCAGGGGTTTTTACCTTTTTTTTTCCCTTTTTTGGGTTTTTTTCCCCAAATTACCCTTCAATCTATATTGAATGAATTTAAAAGTCCAGGGGTAATTTGGTCTTTTCAGAGGTAAAAGCCAAATGAGAAAAATTTGAGAAACGACGACTACACGATCTTTACCTATATGCTATTACTGTAGCTGCCATATTTTGACAAATGAGAAAAACGATTGTGGATGCTCTTAATACCCACCTTATTTTTACCCTGTTCTCTTCATCTACTCCCACGCACTTCGGCGCCGTCTTCAGCATATCCCGCTTTCTATCTCTCTCTAGCCTGTTCGTCTCCCCCTTCACAGCCGCCTTCGTCCCTCGTCGCGTCACGCCAGCCCAGCGCCGCGCTGCTCTCCCCCGGTGTCTCCTCCCGAGCATCGTCCTACCGCACACCCAGCGACCTCCTGCTGTCTTCCCTCTCCCTCCGGTGCGACTACAGCGCCATCATCGCCGCGACTGCAGTGCCATCGTCACCGCGACTGCAGCGACCAGTGCCCCCTGGTCCCCCTACTCTGCCTCGCTCCGTCGACGCACCGCAGCAGGCCAGCGATGCCCTTTGCTCCTTCCAGGTGACAGCAGATGACATCCACAGCACTAGTCGACAATGTCCGCAGCTTCCCTGCCAGCGTCGCGACCCCCTGACCGCTGTTCGCCATCAGCCCCTGCCGCTTGCAGCCCCTTAGCCGCTGTCAGCCAAGCCTGGGTGTACTTTTGATTGGTGTTGATCACTTTGAATGTGAGCCGTCGATCGCCCGTGATCTTGATTCTTGATCTCTTATTGTGGGCCATCGGATCTTCACGATCTCATCTTGATCTTCTTGATCATTGTTTGATCTTGGCGGTCCGTGGGATTCTTGAACATGGAGTTTTGATCATCTTGGAGTTCTTGATCATCTTTGTTTTGGGTCATCGATCACCATGAGCATCGTCATCATAGAGTTCTTGACTACTTTGATTTGTGACCGTCCGATCGTCGATCTGACCCGATCATCATCATCATCATCAAGATACTGATCACATCTCGATCTTGATCTTGATCTTCGATCAGAGTTGTCCGATCTGATCCGATCGCCTTGATCTCTTGAACTCATGATCTCAGCCGTTTGATCGTATTCGTGGGTTATTTGTTCTCTTGATTCGTGATCTTGTTCGTGTTCTCTTGTTCATGATTTTGTGTTCGCGCCCGGGAATATGTTCCCGTTATTATTGCTCTTTGCTCCGTTGGATTCGTCGTCTTCCAGGTAAGTAACTTGTACTCAAATTCCTTCGTATGATACAAGTCAAAAATACCTCTTGTAGTGTAGTTGGGTTCTAGAGACAATTGTGTGTGAAATCCCTTGTTGATATTGTCTCTATAGTATTTTGACCATAGTTGCCTCACGACACATATGATATGAATTAACTTAGGTTTGCCCATTCTTGATTTGATCATGTATGTGAGACTTCTTGTAAGAATTTGGGTATTTGTTGAGAACCATGTGATAGACTTGTTTTAGATATGTTAATTATCCTATTTCATGATGTTTGGACACTTGGTAGACTCGATTTCATGTTTGGTTGTGTGTGGATCAAGTTTCGTTGGATCTATGTTGATTTTGGCTTTTGAGGAAATTCTGTGTTTTGCAGATAATCTGTCTTGATCAGTAATTTAGACCACATTAAGGTCAGAATCATAATTTCAGTATAAAACATAATTTGTAGAGAAATTCATCTGCTTTCCAACCCCTCTGACCTTGCTCGATTTCGTTTTTGTATGTGTGAGATACGACTGTTTTACTACAGAGGTGTAGATCTTTTTCAGATTTCGTTTTTGGTAATTTTGATGACTAAATCATTTTGATACTTGTACTACATATATTATTTTGATCCATAACTTTGGTCAGTATTTCTTTATCTAGTTAGGGATTACCCAGAATTTTGATGGATTTTATTGATGATTTTTATATGTCTTTTCATGTTTGTTTATGAAGACTATACTTTCTGTATTTTGCTCGCTGTTCTACAAAAATTTGTATTATCACCCTGATTCCTATTACTGTATGAAAATTTTGTAATACCCCGTAATTTGTGAAATAAAAATATATATATATAAAGAATTTGGGGTTGTCCTATAGAATATTTCTATAGGAGGGGTTCATGGAAATCCGGTATTGAAGAAGTATATGCCACGGTTTGGTTGAGATATGTACTGTTTGGAAATTGGATGATGATGTCATCCAGAAAGATTGATTGGGATTTGATTTGGGGATGTATACGTGGTGTTATGATCTTTGGATTTAAAAAAAATGCTTACGGGATTTGTGAAAGAAGATTGGGAATAATAGTCCCATATTGGAAATGCACAAAAATAATTTGAGTATAAATATAATTGCCTATGATCAAGAGTCGCCTAATTGGTTAACCACCTTTTGAGAGGCAGCCTGTGGTGGGCAGTTGTACTACATAGTATCTAATTTGTCTTCTAAAAATAATAAAATTGTCTGAGTATTGGGACAGGGCGTTACAAATGGTATCAGAACCGACTTTCGACACCGGGTGTAGAAGAGGGCCTCAGTATGATCTGCGGTGTTGAGAGTCATTGATCTCCGGGGTCGGGTATATTCTGCGGTATTGAGAGTCACTGATAGTGATTGATAGCCGGGTATCCGACCTGCTGTGTTGAGAGTGACTGATCTCCGGGATCGAGGACGACGCTACATCGGCTAGAAAGGCGGATCCTACAATAGATGTGTGTCCCGTACTCAGCGAGGACACTGATTTCTAAGGTGGGGTGTATGTAATACCCCGTATTTCTGAAATAATATATAAATAAAATGAATTTGGGAATAAAATGAATTTGGGGATTGTCCTATAGAATTATTCTATAGGTGGATTTCATAAAAAATCCGGGTTGTTGAAGATATGGGGACCCACCGGTTTGGAATTGAAAAAGAACAGCACTTGAGGTGCTGGGTTGTTGAGAATTGGTTACTCTCTCACGGTGACGTTGAGGGGGAAGATTTGTAGCGGGGGCCCGGTTTGAAAGGATTTAAATGGATTAGATTTGGAATGGTTAAAAATGTGTACGTGAAGTGCACGGTATTTGTGAAGGGATTTGTGAAGAGATTGAGAAATAATAGTCCTATATGGAAAGTATACAAAAATAGTTTGAGTATAAATATAATTGCCTATGATCAAGAGTCACCTAATTGGTTAACCACCTTTTGAGAGGCAGCCTGTGGTGGTTAGTTGTACTACATAGTATCTAATTTGTCTTCTAAAAATAATAAAATTGTCTGAGTATTGGGGCGGGGCGTTACAAATGGTATCAGAGCCTGCTTCAATAGTAATAATAGACATAGTATGAAAACCAACCTAGGTGTGGACACTAGAGAGTGAGTACCTAGGTGTGGACATCAGAGTGTAAGTATCACCTGGAGTTAGAGCATGATGTTATGGTTTGGGGTACGATTGAGGTTTTGCCAAAGGATATTGATGTGAGTTTGAATTGTGTATGGTGCTCTAACTTTACCCTCGTTTTGCAGTATTCAGTAGAACGATAGGACCCAGAACCAGGAATGGTGGTAACAATGAGGATGGATCTGGAAGTTCTCGAGGAACTGGAATTAATCTCGAGGCCGAATTTGCCAAGGTGTATCAGACTCTGAATGCGCTGATAGCAGCTAACTTGGCGCAGACTCGGAACCAGAATCGGAATTATAGGATTAGACCAGTGTTTATTAACGCTGATCCTATCAAGCAGGTCGAGTCTTTCAAGAGGAGGAGGCCAGCATCAGATCAGAGTGGGAAGGAGTTCCCAGCGAAGCAAGTCAAGTTCAGTGGACCAGTGCAGAAGGCACCTGCGACTCAGGAAGTGACTTGTTATAATTGCAAGGAGGTGGGTCATTACAGGTCAGCGTGTCCGAAGTCGGTGAAGCAGACTTGTTGCAATTGTGGAGGGATAGGACATTATCGAGCAGCATGCACCGAACCTCGGAAGGCATGCTATCATTGTGGTCATGAAGGGCATATTCGACCAAACTGTCCGCAGTTGAAGAAAGATGGTGCCGGGAAAGGCAAGGATCTAAAGTGGGGGCAAGTGTTCACATTGACTGAGGAGGATGCGGATAACTCAGGAATGTGACTCATGTGTGCAAGAATTTAGAAATTCATTCTTTTGTATTAAGTAAAACTTTTATTTTGGGAATAATTGAATATTGAGTACCTTTCTTCATGTAACAAGATTTATTTGGATTAAGAGAATAAAAACAAAGTTTTATTTGATACTGTTTTCTTGCATGCAATTGTGTCGCCCATTTATTGCTAGTCTTAAGTGTGGAGCTTAAGGTGTTTTCCAAGCAAGGACTTGAGGTGGCTATTCTTAGTCATGTCCTTTCTAAGGAGGGAGTAGCTACTGATCCTCGGAGGGATGAAGCAGATTGTGGAAGGTCAGAGTTGGATGCAGGAGTTCAGAGGTTGTTGCAGCATGGCTTCCGATGGCAAGTTATCAGAGTTGCGCAGCGGAAGTTTGTTTTTATGAATTCTTTGCATGATTGTGTTTCTTCTGTATGATGTATTTCTTTGTTGGAATGCATTCTTTCGTGTGATTGTATTTCCTTAAATTACGTTTCTATCCATGAGTTTTCATTCCTTGTTGGTGTGTTTGTTTGGACCCCATTAGCAGTAGTTCTGAGGACAGAACTCTTCTAAGGAGGGAGTGATGTATAACCCTATATTTTCAAATATTATTTTAAATATTTGAAAATGAATTAAAATAATTTTCTGGAGATTTAATAAATATTTTCTAAAGATTTATCTTTTCACACGTGCGAAACATGTGCAAATAATTTTGGTGTAAATATACAATTTTATATTTTTAATAAGTTCTCATACTTATTATGGAGTATATTCTAAATTTTGGGATTTTTCTGAGTAGAGAAACTATTTTTATAAATACCTCAAAAGAGAGGGGCTTTTATGTATAAAAAAAAGCCGTTTGGATCTTAAATAAATTATGAAAAATTTGTTTTTACTGATATTTTGGTTTCCCATGGTTAGCATTTAAATTTAAATATATCTAGATTTTATTTAAAGTCGATTTGGTGAAGATTTAAACAAAAATGGTGTTTTTGCAAATATAGAATTTATGTTGGATCTTCGTGCAAATATTTTTCTGGAAGGTAAAAGTCAGGTAATTTGATTGGAAAATATAATATGTATTATTAGATATTATTTCTGGTTTTTCTGGATTTTTATGAATATTTTATGATGTATTTGCAAATATTACAAAAGAGAGGGGTTTTGTGCAAAATTGCCACCCTGAGTTGTAAATCCGAATTTTTCTTATTTACTGGGCTGTGCTGGATTTCTGGACAACTCAGTGATAAGAAGATTTGATTTGGTTTTGATTTAGTTAACCTATTTTAACTAAGAAAAGGTTATATATGTAAAGTTATATTTTGGAAGGACTATTTTGCAAATGTATTTCTAAAACCCTAAATCCTTATTTCCGGCCTGTATAAAAGAGGGTGTGCAGCCGTCATTTTCTGCACAACACAATTTTTATTATATTTCTATTTTCTTGGTGATCAAGAGGATGATTTTGGATCTCACAAAAGAGGGGCTTTCTTGTTGGATCTCTTCATTCCTAAGGTGAGTGACATTGTTTTGTTTATTTTGTTTGTGTATGTTGTAGATGAGTAGATATAATTGTTTGGTTGTTTTGTTTGTTTCTCTTTGATTTGTGTACGTCATATAAGAACAATATGAATGTTTAGATTGATTGGATGATGAAAATGTATATGTATGAATGGATGAAAATTTGGATCTCCGAGAAGAACTCTGGATATCTGCATATGAATGATGTTAGATCTGTTGAGAACCTAATATAAACTGTTAGTGGACTAATAATGTTAGATTTTCGTGGTGAACAGTCGACTGGTGAGTCGAAACAGTCGACTGCTATTGCTTAGGTCATATTTTCTTAAAATGTTGGATTAATGTTGATTTGATTGAGTTTGATAGATGCCATGCACTAATTAAATTAGAGATGAGAATTTGGACTATTGGTGAGTTGGATAAAAACAACTTGACCATGTTGAGGATAAATTGGTTTTGATCATGGACCAACTATAGAGAATAGTTGAGATTTAGTTGAGGAATGTTGTGAATGATCAATGGTCTAGAGGACCAGGTTTTGAGGATTTGAGTTATGAGGATTTAAAATTGGGGAATTGTGATTTATGTAAAATATGTTGTTTGAACTTGGATTTCTCAAATACTAAGTTTGAATCTAATTATTTTGGTATTAATAAGATTTGGAAAATAATACAAAGTTATTTTGTTATATGACTGATTCATAAAACCCTAGTTTTGACATATGTACGACTTAAATTCTTCAGACTGTAGGCCGACAGTCGACTGATACGACCTTTCAGTCGACTGATACGACCCAGCTGCTACGATCTTTAGTTCTGGACAGTCGACTGACGATTTTTTACAGTCGACTGGTACCACTCAGATTACTTTTTAAAGTTGCTGTAGTTTTCTCTCTGGTAAGTCGACCTATGACTTTTTAAGTCGACTTACAACACTTAGAATATTTTCTTAAAGAAATGTTGGAATTTCCTCTGGACAGTCGACCTATACTATTAGTAGTCGACTTCTACTATACTTAGACTTATTTTCTGAAAATTACTAGATTTCTTTCTGGACAGTCGACTGGTGAGTTTTGCAGTCGACTGTAGATACAGATTTTATTTTCTTAAAGATGTTAGTTTCCACTCTGGACAGTCGACTGGTGACCTTTTGCAGTCGACTGGTTCTGATACATTTCCTAAGGTATTTTGATGTTCTTTAAACAACTAATTCTTTAAATGTTTTGGATTTATAACTTACTATTCTAAATATTATTCTTCTATAGAACATATGTTTTCAAGATACTTCATCGTTGGATTTGGATGTTGGAAATTTATAAGAGTTGGGTTTTGTTGAAAGGAGAGATTTCTCCTTGATCGTTTGACGATGGATTAGTGAGTTTGGTCCTGATTGAGGGCTCTAGGAGTTGAGTGGGAGTGCTGTGAACCGGCAGTTGAGATTTATTGAGTTAGGCCTGAAGGGTTTTGGTTTAGTTGTTGTTGAAGTCCGGCAGGGTACACTAACTCTAGAGATAGGGATTTTTGATGTCTTAATAATAACCTACGTAAGGACAGACGGGGTGCATTTGTATGTACCGAGTGTATCTGCACGTTGGGGGTCATAAAGGCCTATTCGTGGGGTACACGGCAGGGAGACGATTCTCCGGATATGTTCGCGTGTTGTGGGTCTACGGGCCTATTCACGGAGCAGGCAGGGTGCATTTGTATGTACCGGGTGTATCTGCACGTTGGGGGTCATAAAGGCCTATTCGTGGGGTATACGGCAGGGAGATGATTCTCCAGATATGTTCGCGTGTTGTGGGTCTACGCGCCTATTCACGGAGCAGGCAGGGTGCATTTATATGTACCGGGTGTATCTGCACGTTGGGGGTCATAAAGGCCTATTCGTGGGGTACAAGGCAGGGAGATGATTCTCCGGATATGTTCGCGTGTTGTGGGTCTACGGGCCTATTCATGGAGCAGGCAGGGTGCATTTATATGTACCGGGTGTATCTGCACGTTGGGGGTCATAAAGGCCTATTCGTGGGGTACACGGCAGGGAGATGATTCTCCGGATATGTTCACGTGTCGAGGGTCTACGGCCTAATCACGGAGCAGGCAGGGTACATTTGTAGGTACCGGGTGTATCTGCACGTTGGGGGTCTTAAAGGCCTATTCGTGGGGTACACGGCAGGGAGATGATTCTCCGGTTGTTGTTTTGAGTTATCTTACTTGATGCTTGCACGTCGGGGGCGGTGACGCCTATTTGCGGAGTATTCTGAATCTTGTTTCCCATCACCGTTGTAGGATTAGTTGCATATCGAGGGGTTATCCCTATGTCGTAGAGATCGTTAAGGGCTTGCACCGGACCTATATAGAGTGGAATGCATAGACTCCGACAAGTATGCATTAGAGAGTCAGCATATAGAGATTGTGTTTTCTTAATTTGGTTTTTATGCATGTGGTTTTTCCTGTTTTCCAACACTTGACACTTAGTCTAGCTTCACTTGTTGTTTTCATTCCATGATGTTTTCATGCTTTACATCTTTGTTATTTCTCATTCATTTATCCTTGTTGTTAATACATGCTGTTGATGACTTTATGTTTCATGATTTAATTATGATTGTATGTTTTTCTGCCACTCACACCATTTATGGCTGACCCCTTTAGTTTTGGGGGCTAGGGATCATCTCTAGCCTCATGTGATACAGGTTGTTGCTTAGAGTTTGGAGGCTTGGATGCTTGAGTTAGTTTTGGAGATCAAAACTGATGTAATAGAGCTTTGTGTAAAATTTTGTAAAGAGAAGTGTTGTAAAAAGAAATTTGTAATTCAAGGTGTTTTGTATTCCGATGTGTTTGTAAAGATTGATGTAATAAAAGTTTGGAATAAAATTATTTGTGTTTTTGGGCTATGTGTACTATTACATTGAAGTTGATGCTGGGATTGTGCCACGTATTTTCTAAGATATTATATTAGAAATTCGGGGCGCTACAGATTGGTATCAGAGCCGACTTTCGACACCGGGTGTGGAAGAGGGCCTCAGTATGATCCGCGGTGTTGAGAGTCATTTATCTCCGGGGTCGGGTATATTCTGCGGTATTGAGAGTCATTGATCTCCGGGATCGGGATGATCTGCGGTGTTGAGAGTGATTGATCTCCGGGATCGAGGATGACACCACATCGGCAAGAAAGGCGGATCCTACACTAGATGTGTACCCCGTACTCAGCGAGGACGCTAATTTCTAAAGTGGGGTGTATGTAATACCCCGTAATTTGTGAAATAAAAATATATATATATAAAGAATTCGGGGTTGTCCTATAGAATATTTCTATAGGAGGGGTTCATGGAAATCCGGTATTGAAGAAGTATATGCCACAGTTTGGTTGAGATATGTACTGTTTGGAAATTGGATGATGATGTCATCTAGAAAGATTGATTGGGATTTGAATTCGGGATGTATACGTGGAGTTATGATCTTTGGATTTAAAAAAAATGCTTACGGGATTTGTGAAAGAAGATTGGGAATAATAGTCCCATATTGGAAATGCACAAAAATAATTTGAGTATAAATATAATTGCCTATGATCAAGAGTCACCTAATTGGTTAACCACCTTTTGAGAGGCAGCCTGTGGTGGGCAGTTGTACTACATAGTATCTAATTTGTCTTCTAAAAATAATAAAATTGTCTGAGTATTGGGGCGGGGCGTTACAAATGGTATCAGAGCCGACTTTCGACACCGGGTGTAGAAGAGGGCCTCAGTATGATCCGCGGTGTTGAGGGTCATTGATCTCCGGGGTCGGGTATATTCTGCGGTATTGAGAGTCACTAATAGTGATTGATAGCCGGGTATCCGATCTACGGTGTTAAGAGTGATTGATATCCGGGATCGAGGACGACACTACATCGGCTAGAAAGGCGGATCCTACACTAGATGTGTGTCCCGTACTCAGCGAGGACGCTGATTTCTAAGGTGGGGTGTATGTAATACCCCGTATTTCTGAAATAATATATAAATAAAATGAATTTGGGAATAAAATGAATTTGGGGATTGTCCTATAGAATTATTCTATAGGTGGATTTCATAAAAAATCCGGGTTGTTGAAGATATGGGGGCCCACCGGTTTGGAATTGAAAAAGAACAGCACTTGAGGTGCTGGGTTGTTGAGAATTGGTTACTCTCTCACGGTGACGTGGAGGGGGAAGATTTGTGGGGGGGCCCCGGTTTGGAAGGCTTTAAATGGATTAGATTTGGAATGGTTAAAATGTGTACGTGAAGTGCACGGTATTTGTGAAGGGATTTGTGAAGAGATTGAGAAATAATAGTCCCACATGGGAAGTATACAAAAATAGTTTGAGTATAAATATAATTGCCTATGATCAAGAGTCACCTAATTGGTTAACCACCTTTTGAGAGGCGGCCTGTGGTGGGTAGTTGTACTACATAGTATCTAATTTGTCTTCTAAAAATAATAAAATTGTCTGAGTATTGGGGCGAGGCATTACAAATTTTTTGTGAAATATGAAAGTTAATATATTTTGTCTACTTTTATCTCCCTTTTGTCGGATTTGGATTTCGTTTCATAGTTTGCGAGATATTACAGTTTTCGTACAGCTGTGTTGGGAATTCCCGATTTGCCAAACTATCGTTTCTTGATATTTTCTGATTTTTGATGACTGATCTAATTTCACTGAAAAAATATGAAACTTTATATTTTGATACTAGACAGATATGAGAATATCCCAGATTTTTTCTGGAATTTATTATGATGTTTTCATGCTGTTTTTCTGCTCTTAAATTCGATTTCCTGATTTCTGGCTGAACGTGTTTTCTGTATTCAAATTAGTTTTGAACTGTGTTTGTGTGAATTTCTATATAACTTATTTATACTCACTGGATTTGGTTGGGATTCTATTTTCTAGACGTCTCGACGGATTCAGATTTTCATTTTTGGAACACTGGGAATCTCTGTTTTACTACAGTGTGGTCTTGCTGTCCTGAACTTGAGATTTGTTTATTTTATTCTTTCATGAGGTATCTTGTACCTGTACATGTTTATCTTGCAACTTGAACTTGTCACCTGATCATGCCAGGTTATTCTTGATATATTTTGTATACATACATGCTTGTTCGACATTAATAATAAATTAACCAAGTCGGGGTTTAAGGGAAAGATCGAATAGTGGATAATTCAGAAACGTGTACTCGGAAGGGGGCACGTGTTTCCTATTACTTGTGCCATGTTTCATGATTACATGATTCATGCTTGTTATACTATATGCCGCCATGTCTCATGACTACATGATTCATGCTTGATATTACTTGTTGCCATGATTCGTGACGATTCATGCTTGTTACTACTTGTTGCCATGTCTCATGACTACATGATTCATACTTGATACTTGCTGCCACTTGTTCACGATTACGTGACTCGTGCTTGATACTACTTGTTGCCACGTGTTCACGATTACGTGACTCGTGCTTGATACTACTTGCTGCCACTTGTTCATGATTACGTGACTCGTGCTTGATACTTGTTACTTGACTTGTCCCTGAGTACACTGCCCTCTATGGTCCACTATGAAATCTAAAGTGAAACTGTTTTGACTGTAACAACCATATGATAAAAGGATGGCACATGAAGTGTTACCTAGATAGTAATAAAACAAGATATTTAAGACATGATACTTGAACTTGAAACTTGAACTTGATACATGCTTACTTGATACTTGATTACATGATACATGAGACTTAATGCTTGAACATGATACTTGACACATGTACTTGACTACTTGACACTTGTTACTTGTTACTTGATTTCGTGATACATAACACTTGACATGTGCCACTTGTACTTGTTCATCTTGCCATGCTAGTATTCTATTTGACATCATGCTTATACCATGTTGCTAGTTAGTTTTTCTCTATGTGCTTGTATCCTGCATTACAAGCGGCCCGTAACTTGCAATTGACGGGTACTTATTTTCTCTTTTCCTCTTTCCTGCAATTGTTGAATTGCAAATTTTGGAGAACAGGTTCCAGACGGTATTGGTGAGATGAAGTATTAGTGCTGGATCTTGTCATTATTATTTTTGTAGTTGCATGAACAATATTGTATTCTTGTACTTAGATTTATTCTTTTATTTGGGCAATGTGACCCAGGATTTTGAGTTATTCAGATCATGACTATTTGAGATTAATGTATTTGGTTTCAAGTATTCTTGTTGGTATTTTGGTTCATATGTGCATGTTGGTTGATACTTTTGCTTCCGACTCTGATTATTTCGTGAGATGTTGTAAAGATTCTTGAACAGCTTATGGATGATGAAAATCATTCGCTGGGTCAATGTTACGTGCTCGTATTCCGTATTTTTAGGAAGCGGGGCGTGACACTTTCATCACAACTTCACTATTGTGTTATCCTTAGATAATTGAATCATGAATAAATCAACACCCTAGAGTTAGCATTACCTCCACACCGTTTTTAACCATCAATTGATAACAACGACCCAATCTTGATCTTTTATTACAATATTTCTCTTCAAAATTCATTCATGCCGATGTAAGTACTTAGCTAGACTCTAGTTTTCAACATCTTTTCATGTTCACCAAAAATGAGTGTTTATACTCACAAATTTCCATATTCACAATATGATCTTTTTATTTCATTTTTTCCATGCACACTTGCATATATTAGAACTTCAAATTTCATTTATTAATTTACTCAAATTTTCCATGTCAAAAATCTCAATATTGAATCTTTACACAAAATTCTTTACATTCAAAATTTTCCTTTTCTTTAATTATTCAAAAGTCACATTCTAAAAAAAATTATCAAGTTCTTCTTCCCAAAATCACTTCCAATTCTCACTATAATATGTCAAAATATTGTAGAAATAATTTTTATGAAGTCTAAGTAAGTTTAGAAGAATATTAGAATTTTTTTCCAATTTTTATACTCTTTAAAACTCTTAAAATACCCAAAAAATCGAATTATACTAATAAAAAGTCAGCGCCAAGGTTCGAACCCCCAACCTCCGCCTTGCTACAGTAATAGACCCAAAGCCCACCCGATGACCAGAAAGCCCAATAGTAGTTGGCGATGTAAGGGGAACTCGAAAGTCCCTTATACTGATCCTCAGCGACTCGAGTAAAAACCGAATTTTAATAAAAACAAAGCCTTCCAAGACTCGAACCCATGAATACGGTTATTGTACACAGCGCCCTAACTTCACAACGAAAGCCAGTATACCCAAATTCACTTTCTGTTATAACCCAGAGTTAATCTTGCTTTATTCTGCTAATCTGTATCAAACTCTTTCTTTAATAAACTCGATTTCTCAATCGATTTGTACTTATTCAAAATCAAAATCTTTTCCAGAATGTGTTCTTTTGAAAAACAGTATAATATATTTGTTTAAATTTACAAAATTCTTATTTTCAACAACATAATAGAAACTATTCCTTTTATTTCTTTTGAGAAATAAAAAATTAGTGTATTTATTGACATTGAAATTTCTTTTCTTGATAAATCTTTTATCTACTTGTTCCCCACATTTATTCACAATGTTTTTGTACAATTTTTCATTCTTTAACATAATTAATTCTCTTAAATTAATTTTATCCTTTACAAAACTAATTTCTTTTCTTATGATTCTAAAAGACAACATATTTGACAATCAAGTGGACATAATACTATTCATACAATATAAATAAAATTCAACACTTATTGCAACTTTCTATACTAATCAGTTGATTTCACAATTTATGGGTGTTATTTTACCTTCTACCCACTACTTTACACAATTCATTCACAAGCACAATTTTCATACAAGCGTAGTTCATTAAATTAAATATTCTAGCATGAAATATATTAATAAGGCATCATGATAAATTTTAATTCACTAATCTCAATCCATTTTACTAGTTTTCTCATGTTGACAATCAAGAGTTCTCTTTTTCCTTACTAGCCTTTTAAAGTAATTATATGGAAAATTTTTGCTATTTGTTCTAGCATATTCATAAAATTAACCTATTAACATGATATCTACATTAGAAGTGGAGAAATTGTCCACCTCTTTGAAGAACAATGAAAACTCCTAAAGAAACTCCTTGAAAGCACGATTGTCTTCCCTTCTCCCTGATCCTAGCCTTCTCCTCCTAGCTTGTGCAACCGAGCTCCTCCTCCTTGAACAAACCCGGGGCTTCTCTCTCTTGCTTGACGGCCTCCAATGAACAAGAACACACACTCTCTTTCTTTCTCTCAAATTTCTTCTCACTCATTCTTTTTCTCAAAATGTCTTTTCTTTCTCTTTCTATTTAAGAATTTCTCAGTGCAAATGATAAGAGTGACGCGGGGGGGGGGGGGGGGGGGGGGCAACTCATGAACAAATGAAGGATTGAGATGTATTTGGATGAATGGCTAAGATGCACTTGGGAGTTAGAAAAAACTACCCATTAGTGAGCAACCAACTTTCCACTCTCCTACTCTCCCACTCTCATGAATTGGCCGGCCTCCTCTCTTGTCCCATTGCACGTGCATGTGCAATGCACGTGTCCTCACATGCACACCTAGTTGTTTGTTCATTAATTTATTAATTAATTTGTTACACTAATTGTTTACACGACAAGTCTACCCTACAAGTTGTTTTAATTAATAAAAGAATTAACCAGTGGGCTAATTAGGTGGGCTAAAATCCATGGGCTCTTAATTAATTAATTTAATTTAATTTGGGTGGGCTAGAATTAAGTTATTAGGTCTATGAATTAATAATAAATAATAAAAGGCTTTTTAAAAGAGAATGAAAATGTTTGTTCATGACTTTAAAATAATTTTAAAGCCAAATGCACACATTAATTTGCGCGTGCGAAATACGTGAAATCAATGAAAAATTTTATATATAATTATATAAAAATTCAGGTGTTACTTTTCTGGGTGAATACAATGCCTACGGAGTCATCCCCAGTAATAATCATATCATCAACATATAATAGTATAAGTACCCTACCCTGCGGTGTCGACCACATAAACATAGAGTGCTCCTGTGAACTCTGACTGAAATCGGTCTATGTGATGACACAGCGAAAACACTCAAATCGGGCTTGAAGGGCCTATTTCAGGCCATATAAAGTACTACGTAAACGGCATATATGACGAGAAGGTGTGGTAAGGCCAGGAGGATGATGCATATAAACAACCTCAAATAAGGTACCATGAACAAAGACATTCTTCACGTCCAGCCGGTATGACGGTCACTAATGAATGGCGGCAATGGCAAGAAGAGTGCGAACTGTAGTCATCTGTGCTACTGGAGCAAAAGTCTCATCATAATCAATGTCATGTTGTTGAGAAAATCTTTGAGCAACTAGACTAGCCTTGTGCCGCTCGATGGAGCCATCAGGTCCATATTTGACCTTGAAGATCCACTTGCAGCTAACAGGGTGGACGCCCACTCGTAGTGGAACAACATCCCATGTGACGGTCTGATCAAATATACCGAACTCCTCTGCAATAGCTTCCCGCCACTCGGCATATTAAATTTCTTCCTAATAGGTTTTGGGCTCACGTATGGAGTGTATGGCAGTGATATATACATGAAACTATGGTGAGCAGGAAGTGAGGGTGGCAAAGCTAAACTAGTCAGAAGGACTAGTTGCATCAGGTGTATAACGTGCCAGTGGGATGCCCAAAGTGGAACATGTAGACTGAGGAACCGGTGGTGGATTAGCAAGGTGAGGGGGTGAGGTCGGTAGGGTGGGTGTATGCAGCAGTGGGGATGCAGGTGGTGTGAGTGCATGATGTTGTGATTATGCAGGTGGTGTATCTGTAGGAGGAACAATAGGTGTAACGTCTGTATGACATGGGAAATGAGTCAAAGGAGTGGGTTGAAAGGAATGCTTGAAGATGTGCCCGGGGAGGTAGGCCCAACAACCGAGGAATCGAGAAAGCTGGTATCCTCAGGGGAGGTCAACTAGTAAGGAGATTTTTCCACAAAGGAGACATGTCAGAAATTATGGACACGACCCACCGATGGATCAAAACAAGGATATCATTTGTGCTCTGAACTGATACCTAGGTAATACACACTTTGCAATGAGAGCGGTGAGCTTCGTACAGTCAGTGGGAGGAAGAAGGACATAACAGGTGTACCCAAAAATATAGTGCATACTATAGTCCGGTGGTGAGTGAAGAAGAGGCTCATAAGGTGTCGTACCAGATAGGGTAGACGAGAGAGTTATGTTAATGAGGCTAACATAATTCATGACAACTTCAGCCCAGAAAGAACGAGGAATAGAAGAGGAGAGTAAAAGAGCGTGAGCCATCTTAAGAATGTGACGATGCTTGCGTTCAACTATACCATTCTACGCATGTGTGTAAGTGCATGATTGATGAAAAAATGTGCCGTAAGACCGAAGGATCGATCTCATAGTAGTGGAAGTGTACTCACAAGCGTCGTCTGAGTGAAAAGTCATGATGCGCACACCGAACTAAGTGTGAATTATGTGTTAGGTTTCTAGGGCAATCATAGATTAAATACACAGCGAAATAAATTACAAAAATATCAAAACCTAGCCATGGATCCAAGTGAAAAATTATAAATCGTGTTTAGGAGGTATACCTTAAAGATGGATCTGGTGTCTCCAAGATATGCCAATCACAACACAGCAAAGGTTGTGGTGCCTCTACTGTATCCACACGAACGGATCAAATCAAGCTCTCCCTCATGCCACGGTGCTAGCTGCGGGAAGAGGATGATCCGCACGATCTCTCTCTCTCTCTCTCTCACACACACACACACACACACACACACACACACACACACACACACAGTTTCTGTGACGGCTAGGGTTTTCTTAATGTGACTTTTTCATAGAAATATATCGTTTATATAAGTGTAGAAAATCAACCATAAGAGAGTGGTAAGGCAGTTGGACTCACAATCTGACCTGGGTCGGATTCGTGTGTAGGCCGTCTAACTTTAGTTGGCCCATTTAATCTAATTAATTACCCAACCATATCAGGAGTCCAAATCTTACTAGGATTCCCAATTAAATTTATTTCATAAATTTAAATCTCAATTTCGATCTATTCTAAGTGTGTGACCCTGTAGGTTCCCATTACGCTGACAGTAATACTAAAATCCTATTCTTGTGATTCAAACAATGAGCGGTATCTAGCAATACATCATTGCTACTTAAGTAACGGGAATGCCAGTGATTTGACATAACCTATCCGTGACTAATGTTACAATGTAGTCTAGTCCTTTTGTCCAAATATCTTAATTAACCACAAGGCATAGAGCGTTCACCCTTGTATAGTTAAATATTTGGTTTCTTGATATCCAAGTAGACTTACTAAAACAAATGAGCTCAATATCTCATATTGACTCATTTTAGCACGACCATGCATTTTGCAGTCTCACTCAATCAAGGGGTTCGTAGATATCGCTCCTGTTATGTAGGAGAGACCAGTCCTACCTAAGTCATTCACATCCCTCCGTATGATCTGTAGTATATCCAACAATTGACTTTATAATAACCTTGTTACAAGCAACGTTTGACGGCATTAAAATATATAACTTCTCGTGTAGGGAACCGTAGTGACTTCAAGTCAAAGGACTACGTACACCATGGTCACTGTGAGAACCGCTTATGACACACATAACGATCCGTGGAGCATTTTCATGGTGGGTCAGTCCAGTACATTATTACTCTAATGTGTACCCATGCGAAAACTTGATATCTCATATCCATGACCCGTGAGAATGGTCATCAGTTTATGCACACACTAGTCTCTATGTATTATCGTTTCCTAATTCACAATAATTTTTAACTAGGGACATTTAAGAATAGTGTTCTGATTTCAACCAATAGGATCTCACAATCAAGTCATGCACTTGATATCCCATGACATTGAACTTACTATTCTAAGAACTTTATTATGTTCATTTAATTCACAATAAATAAAATACCTCAATTGAAAATAAATGTCATAATACAATGTAAACTAGTAATGTCAATACACAACTGGCCTTTAGGGCATATACCAACAGTATGGTCGTAAAGAACTGGTAAATATTAGGAATCTCAGATTATTAGTGCTTAATAAAAACACACATATATCAAGTGAAGTCATCGATGAAGGCAACATAATGGAGATAACATTTGCATGAAGGTACAGGGGAGGGTCCTCATATGTCAGAATGAACAAGTTGAAAATAATGGGGATTTGAGAAGTGCTTTTGTTATTAAAAGGGAATGCTATGTGTTTAACCAAATGAAAACCCTGACAATCAAACAAATGTGTAAAAGAAAGAAGACCAAGGGCACCACTACGGGCTAAAGTCTTAAGTCGAGACTCACTAACATGACCTAAACGTTTGTGCCATAGATTAGCAACAGAGGACACAACACTAGAAAAATTATGATGGAATTTATGTGCATGAAGGAAATCTAGATGATATAGATGACCCTGTCGACTAGCATGCCCAAACTCCTGACTGGTATGTGAATCGGTAATAGAGCAACCTAAAAAATTAAATGTAACGATAAGATCACTATCGCACAGTGCACTAATGGAAATAAGGTTCATGGATAAATTGAGAGCATAAAGAACATAAGGTAATGTTAGAGTTGAAGAACTAATAGATTTGAGTGTGTAGTGAGAAGTTGTGAGCCATCTGCTGTGTGAAAAGATTGAAAGTGAGATGAAAGTGTACTGCTGCTGGTAAGCAATGTGCAATTACTAGAAAGATGCCGTGATGTACCAGAATCTAAAATTCAGGAAGAATTCATAACAGGAGTAACAAAGAATGCAGGAGCAGAGTGGCCAGCATTGACACTCTGCTCCTGCATTGACAGACTGTCCCAAGAGCTAGAGTTCCAGCTGAGCAAGGTGATGCTAAAGATTAGCCCAATCAACAGGAGATGACAAAGCTGGAGTAACTGTCATGGTAAAATATGTAAGAAAATAGGTACTGTAAGGATAAATGAGATTGGTGATGATGTAGCAGGGATCGAAATAAGGATGGAGATGTTACTATTGTCAGGATCGGGACAATGATATGGATGCTACTATCGTTGTTGGTGTTGAAAGTATGGGTGGGGCAGGGTTAGGGATGATGCTGAGAGGAGGGAGAAGGCCAGAATTAGGATGATAACAGCGCTGCTGCTGTCTGGATCTAGATGAGGATCGAGATGTGAGGGAGAGTGAAGAGGAAGATGCAGCAGCGAAGAAGTCGGTGGAGACAGATAGACATTAGCGAAACTGTGGTTCCATTTGAGAATAACTAGTACCTGCAAAAAAAATTAATTTGATTTTTTTATGACGACGAACGGTGGAGGCAGTAACAATCGATAGCGACAACAACAGACCAGTAATAGTAGATTAGGGTAGGGTCTGGATTTTTGAGTTGTTTTAGGTTAGGATTTTCGGGTTTGGGTTTGGATTTGGGTTTCGGGGTGGGTTTGAGTTCGGGTTGGTTTTGTTTTTTTGGAAACAAGTTGGATACTGGTTAGGGTTTGAAGAAGTAAGGAAGGAGAGGGTGACTAGGGTTACGGTTATAGGATTTCGGGATTGTGGCGGCTAAGAGTTCGAGGGGTCGCCGGAGTTAGGAGGTTGAAGTCAACGGGGCTAATGGAGTTGAGTCGGGTCGGGATGGTCTAGGGTTTTGGGAGTGGGAATTGCTGTTGATGCTAGCTCGATAGGAAGACGGGGGGTAGGTGTCGACGACAGGGAGGAGTTGGGTTTCGAGGGTTGTCAATGGAGTATGACGGAGTTTTATGGGTTTTGATGGGGCAGTGGATGTGAAGGGGATCTGAAAGTTGGAGGAAGGAGGTGATGTCGATGTTGAAGATGGTAGTCGCAGTTGAGAAGAGAGATGTTGAGGTGCGGGGAATGATGTCGCAGTCAGCGATAGTTGTCGGAGTTGTTGTTGTTGTTGTTAGTAGTCACCAGAGTTGATGTTAGCGGAGTGGGGAAGACAAAATTTGTGTAATTAGGTTTAGGGACTAGTGAGGGAGAAAGAAACTTAGGGTTATTGCTCTAATACCATGATAAGGTTAACTGAAAGATTGAAAAAAGATTATTGGATTGATTATAACTGAGTACAATATCTCCTATATATAAGAGGGAACCAAATACTAAACTAATACATAATCCGATATGGAGCTAAACATAATATCTAACAATACCAATTCCAAAGCTTTTATATTGTTCCACCATTTTTTATATAAGAAAGTGATCTTCTTCATTTTGGTTTCAAGCAATTGAGAGAGTTCTACTCCAGAGTGAAGTAAGTTGTTTCACTCCAAATAAAGACTGAGTGTTCTTAGAGAGAGAGTTGTATACCACTTCAAGTTGAAAGTGAGAGTTCAAATCCCTCCTCGCCCACAACCGGCGGTGTGAGGAAGAGTGTGAGTCTAGTATTCTCTTGTTGTACCTATTATTTGAATAGTGGAAGAAGTATTACTATTGCTCGTGGTTTTTCTCTTTAGTGAATTTTCCACGTAAAAATCCTTGGTGTTTTTACATATTTATTTATGCTGACTTTGTTTGATTTTTTATTTTTTGATTATCGATCCTAATATTATTTTAAACCTTAAGTCGAACACTCTCAATTACAAAACAAATAAACTAGCAAACAAACAAAAAAATCTGAAAAGAATCCACATAATCCACAATACTTGTTGCTACTTTGGAAATAGTAGGGATGGCATTCGGGTCGACCGGGCCAAGCCGGGCCCAACTCGTTTGGGTTGGCCTGTGTTTCAGGCGGGCTCGGGTCGGGTTGGAGCATTAACTGGGCCGGACTGGGCTGGGTTGGGAAGAGAGAAACTTGACCCGGGTCGACCCGCGAACCCGGACGGGTTAAACCCGTATTGGGCCGGGCCGAGTCACGGGTTTGTTTGAGAAATTCATTAGTTAATTTTTTTTTAACTCCAAAAAATTTAAACAAAAAAATTTATGAGTTAAATTCATGAGTCGACCTAGGTATACCCGCGGGTTTGACCCGGACCCGAACTGCATAGTGGTGGGCCAGGTTCGTGTATGTTGTAACGCCCTGAATTCCAATAAGACCGAATTCGAGATTCCACAGGATCTTTACACTTCACTTCGTATAATTTTACAAGAAAATTTAAACTTTTTAATAATACATCAGAGTTCTACTTTATCATATCAGAATATAATACTCATTTATTATTACTAGCATGCATAGTTCTAAAATTAGAAAGTAAGAGAACACCCACCTCTTGTGAAGATTTGAGAATGAGAATGATGGAATCAACTCCTAGCTCCTAACAATTTTTTCTTCTCCTAGCAAGACAAGATTTGAGAATGAGAATGATGGAATCAACTCCTAGCTCCTAACAATTTTTTCTTCTCCTAGCAAGACTCCTCTAAGCAAGAACACTATACTCCTTTTCTTTTTCTTTATCTTGTTTAGTTTTTTTTGTTTTTTTTTTTTTTGTTGTTGTTGTTTTTTTTTTTTTTTTTTTTTTTTTTTGGGTGTGTAAAAAAGGAGAGAACACTAGGTTATTTATAGGACAAGTTTAGGGATCAAAGTGAAAAATTACCCACCTAATAAATTGCTCTTTTAATTCTCCAACCTTTCATTTTCTTAGCTCCCAAAACTCCCAACCTTTCACTACTTCACCTCTCTAATTCCCTAACTCTCACCTCTTCAAATCCTAAACTCACAACCCTCATCTTCCAACTCCTAAAACCGGCCCCTCTAATCTTCTAGCCCGGTCAGCCCCGAAAAACCAACTCCAACTTTATGCATGCATAATTATTAGACCAAACATACATAAAGATATATATATATATATATATATATATACAAAGATTAAATGGAATAGGTGTAGTTTTAGTAGGTAGACAAACGGTGGATGGTCCATTTCCTGGATGATTCAAGCACTGTGGGGGCCCTCCATTCATGTACACATTATTATCAAATTGCCATATCATCTATATACTATATATATATACATATATACTGTATATGTAAGTAAAAAAAATAGTTTACTTTAAAATATAAAATGTATTATGCACAAATAAATAAATACACGCACTCCAAAATTTATTTTGAAAAACAGATATGCTCAAATACGCGCAACAAAACACGTGTGTTGCACGTAAAATACCGAAATACGAAAATTAATTTTATCAACGAAAAAATGTTAAACATGATAAAATACAATATAAGAAAATATATTTATTAATTTTTATATATTCCATGACGTAATTACTACGTACGTAGAAAACACGTGCATTATACGTATAAAAATTATTTTAATCAAAATGGAGAAAAATGAACTTCCGTTTATAAAACGAGTTCGAACACGAAAAATAAATAATCAATACACATAAAAATATTACACGTAGCGATAGAAAAATACGTAGTTGATACGTACATTGAAAACATGTAAAAAGCATGTAGAATACAAAGATTGAAATATTATATTTTTGTTGACTCAAAATAAGAAAAAATCAATACAAAAATGCATAAATAGTCAGTAATTGAAATACGTAGTGAAAATACGTTACAAAATATACGTGCGTAACACACCAGGGCAAAATTATCATTTCCAATTTTGCGGGGTGTTACATGTGTGGGTCGCAAGAGGGTCGCGGGTCAACCCGGCCCAGTTGCCATCCATAGAAAATAGTCAAATGAGTAGGTTGGTAGGGATCTATTGGATCTCCTGCTTCTCCAGATCTTGATGAGTTATCTCCTCCACTCACTAATTTAAAAGATACTAGTGTTATCCTGTGCAAATTGCATAGTCTAAAATAGTTTTGAGAGACTCATAAAATTATATAGAATTTCCAAAAAATGTGAGAGAATTGGGAGAAACTTATTAATATCATTCATACGGTAATTACTGAAATCTTCATTATCATCCACATAAGCAGATAGTTTAGAGAAATACTGTCAAACTATAATGTATGCAATTAAATATTACTAAAGCTGATGGAGGGGTGCGGGAGTAGGGATATGGGGGTGTTTGGGAAGATTCGTGAGATTTTGTGAGGTTGAAAAAATGAGAGGGGAAGAGACTATGTTTGAGGAATTAGAGTTATTATTTTGTTTTTGTTTTTTAATAAAAATCATGTGTGGTGCACGTATTAGCTAAATAGAAATCCATACTTTTTACTCTCCTTTCTCAATTTCAAAATAGTGAAAGGACAGGGTGGGTAGACTCTCTTTCCTATTAGTATAAGATATAGAGCTAATGTAGAAGGTTAAAAGATACCAACAAATTTGGTTCCGGTTAGGTTTTTAGATTGTTCGTATATGACAACATATTGTTTTGCCTTTCATGAGGTAAGATGCTACCGACGCTCTGATAAACAATCCAATGTCATAGTTGGATCCAGGGGCGTAGCTGTCATGGGCCCAGGGGGTGCAGCTGCACCCCTTGGAAATTTAAAAAAAATTCACTTTATATATATATATAGTAAAATGCAATTTTTGAAGGGTTTATGTGTAAAATTTTCCCATTTACTTTACTCTTCCTTTTCCTCTTCCTCTTCCTCTTCCATCCCGACCCTTTTTCTATTCTATCTCTTTTCTTTCTCTTTCTTTCGTCAATCAACGGATCGACCCAACCCAACAACGACCAAATTCCTCAATTTCTCCTCCAATTATTCCACCACCGCAGAGTCTCCGATTGTAACTTCCTTCTCCTCTGAGGCTCCGACAACTCTTCCTTTCCATCAAAACCCTAAATCTAACCCTAACCCTAATTGAAACTCTAATTCCCTAATCTCCTTCGGTCCTTCCTCTCCATCAAAAGGTATTCTACTCATCTTCTTTTCGTCTTATCCTTACAATTTAATATGCATTATATTAGCATTATATTGAGTTATATATTGAGACAATTTTCAATTAATTGAGTGTATGTTTATAAATTCCGTAAATTGTTAGAAAAACTACTTTTGCAGTAAATCCATAAGTTTAGTAGAAAGTGTAATTAGTAAAGTGTGAGTCGGTAATAGAGTAACTAAAAGTAAATTTTATTTAATTATGTATATGTATAAAACAGTATTTAATTATTTTCTATAATCATGTATAGTGCACACATTATTATTGAGTACTAGATATATGAGTTGTTAGTTTATAAAATAAGATCAAGTAGCTATTAAGCTCGTGGTGTGAAATAAATTGAGCACTGTAGATCAAATCCTTACGAACTATAGCTCGTTAGAACATTAATATTTTTTTCATAATCATTGTTAAGAGCGAATGACTGCTAGTTGTTGCAAAAAGAACACTTAGCAGCGTTACGATATAGTAAAGTCTGTGTAGTACTATAATAGCGTAAGTAAGCAAACTATATGCAATAACGTGCTATAAACTTTAAGATTTAAAGAGTAATGCTGGTGCACTATTTTGAAAATTGATTATCAATCACGTTATCAGTAAGAGTGAGTTGAGCAGTAGTGGTGATCGACAACAGTAGTATGAATTTGTAGTCAAGCAAGTTTTAGATATAATTTAAATGAACGTTTAAGTTCATAGAAACTAAACTGTAGTATTCAATATAGTTTCTAAACTGTAGTATTCAATGTAGAAACTAAACATGGAAGATCCTCACAAGAGTCTAGCTTTTCTTTCTTCTTTATTCAATACTACAGTTCTACTGAGAGTGAGTGTGAAAAAGTGAGTGGGTTGAAACTGAGAGCAAGTAAAAGAAGAGAAAGTAGTATGAGTATATAATGTGCAGTGTGAATAAGATCTACTAGTTGTTGCACTAGAACTAAGAAAGTAAGAGTAAAGACTACAAAGAAATGTAGCGAGTAATATAATTTAAAAAAAAAATTCAAAGTAAGTGCAGAAAGAGCTGATGTAATGTGTATAAAGTTTCTATTAATAAAATTCAAAGTCAGTTAAACAGTATGAGATATTACGTAAATAGCTTATAAAGTAATGTGTATAAAGTCCGTTTTGTAAATAATTAGTGAAGAAAAATAGTAGTAGCAATAGTGCCTATAGTCAGAAAGTGTAACTGAAATAGTTTAGAAGTAGAAAGTACACCAAGAATACTTAAAGTCAAACAAACTTATGTGCGATATAAGTTGTAAAAGAATAACAGTGTAAAAGAACGAGAGTATATGTGCTTAGTTAAGTGAAGTTGTAAAACTAAGTAGTGAGATTTACAAAGACTAATAGCAGTACTAGACTAGTAAAAAAGTAGTATGGTGAAAACGAACATTGAAAGTAAAAAATGTAAAGAGCAAACATTAGTGTATTAATCAGTAGTGAAAGAGCAAACATTAGTGTAGTGAAAGAGAGGCAATGTAAAAGGCTTAGTAAGTGAGTGTGTGAATAAGTAAAAAAAATACTGCACTATTTAGAATATGAAATGTATTGGATGCCATTGACAATGAAGATATCATTCAATATTTTCAGAATATAAAATCTCGAAGGATTTTATTGCCAAAAAAAATGGTATTTAGTATATGTAATAATTTGTGACACTTTGTAGTAATATATAATATTTTGAAGCTTGCAAATGTATTTATTATAAAAAAACAATTAATAGTAAGTGTCGTGTCTCCTAGATAAAATTCTGGCTATGCCACTGGTTGGATCAGGGAAGCTTTGTTGACATCAATGGCCGGCCTCACATTATGACGGCGTTTTTCTTTCAAGCAAAAGATACATAATTGTCAAATCAAGGGATTAGCTGAACTTGCTTTCCATACTCGTGATGGCGGCATGTTCCCAATCCCATGCATGTACAATCTGATAATTGATGGACGTGGCTTCAAATGGAAAAACTCTTAAAAAGAAATACAGTAAAACAAATCATAAGAATGTTTACCTATTCCTCTCGTTGGATCCATAGTTCTTGATTGTGTCAATTCAAGCAAAAGAAATATATATATATATATATATATATATATTTTTTTTAAGGATGAAAAGAAAATGTTGCAATCATCTCATTTCACCATCACATAAGTAAAATTTCAGCCACAAATTACGTAGTCCATATATGGAATCGAATTTTTTACTGTACTAAGCCAATTTTTGAAATTATTTACAGAAGTAAACATTTTCCAAACTATTTTTCATAGATGAGCTATTCCTTTCAGCGGTCATTGTCCTTCGAACACTGCTCATGAGAACAGTAGCCACTTGTAAAAGAAATCTTTGAAATTTTTTGGGTTGCCGCTGTTCCGATCAGCGGATATGAAATCGTTGATGAGAATAACGACATTATCTCAATCATATTGAAACACTTGGTTAATCTAGAGAGTTGCTCTTTGCAAGGAAACAAAAATTATACCAAAGCCGCTAATAGGAATAGCGGCCTTAGGATTTTTTTTTTTTTTATTTCTTTATTTTTCTAAAGAACAATAGCTTCATGGAATGAACAACTATTTCAATATGATTGACACAAGGTCGTTATTCCCATCAGAGACTTCAGTAAAGTTAAAGCCGCTATTTTCAATAGCGGCATTAGTATATTAAAAAAAAAACAACAATAGCTCTCTGGAATGACCAAGTTTTTTAATATGATTCAGACAAAGTCGCTATTCCCATTATCGACTTCAGTAAAGTTAAAGTCGTTATTCTCATTAGCTGCCTTAGTATAATTTTTTTAGAGAGCAATAGCTCTCTTGAATGACCAAGTTTTTTAATATGATCGAGACAATGTCGTTATTTCCATCAGTGCTGACATGGCAACGACTAGCTCATACATGAAAATAGTTTGGGAAATAGAGGTCGTTGCTGACATGGCAACGACTAGCTCATACATGAAAATAGTTTGGGAAATGCCTTACTTCTATAAATAATTTGGAAAAGTGTCTTAGTACGGTACAAATTCTATAGAATCTCGGCTATGTATTAATGATTCTTTCTTTGATATTGAGAACGGAGATGCTCCACATTAGAGTTGAATGAAGAATAAGGATTTAATGGGAGAGCCAAAATCTTTTGAAATTGAGGCCTTATTGTTTTTTGACATTTCAATATTAATGAACATATCATCCTAGATGGTGAAAAAAAAAATTTTTTTAAAAAAAATATGCGTGGATTCTTTGCAGTATGAGAGGTTTGATGCATTGATCGAACCTAGCAGAAAAATGAGATGGAGTAATTGCCTATTACAGCATATGTAGTCATTGTAATCCAAAATTTAGGTATTTGACCTTTAGATATAGAAATTTTTAGTTGGAGTTGTAGTCGTCAAAAGCTAAAATTTGATAGGAATTTTTAGTTGGAGTTGTAGTCGTCAAAAGCTAAAATTTGGTTGTTGTTTTTTTTTTTCAAAAATAGTAACGGACGAGGGATCATCTTTCGTCCTTTGAATATTAAAAAAAATTAAAAAAAAATTGACGAACGGGAGATGAAATCCCGTCCGAGAAATTTTTTAAAATGATTTTAAAAAATGTACGCATATGTATGCATAACAATTTCTTTAGGTCCATTCCATCTCAGCCCTTGATCCCAAATTTACACAAATCTCAAAGCTATAAGTATGCATAATAATTTCTATAAATCTAATTCCATAGAAACACCTTTGAAATTTTTTTATGAGGAAAATGCTTGGACGGTAAATCATTTACTGCCTGAGATTTTTTTAAATATATTTTAAAACATGATCGGACGGGAAATGATTTCCCGTCGGATCGATTTTTTTTTAAATGATCGAACGAAAAATCATTTCCCATCCGCTAGATTTTATAAAAAAATAAGAAGCGACAAAATATCATATTTCATCCGATTCTTTTTTTATATAAAATGAACGGACGAAAGATCATCTTTCCTCGACTATATTTTCCAAATTTCTAGATCTTCTCTCAAATATAGTCGACTACTGTTTCCCTCAAACCCAAAATTTGGGTATTTAGCCAACGACTACAGCACAACTTTTTTCAAATTTTGCAGAAAATAAGTTTTTAGCCAACAACGACTGCATATCTATATAATAAATTACAAAGAAAGCTATCAAGTGGCTCACAATCAATCCCTCTATAATCAAAGGCCTAGATCAAACCTCACAAAACATATTTTCCCTCCAAAATTTCAAACTCCAAAACCAAATTTTTTCCCCCAAAACTAAAAAACTTATTACTTTATTACTATCTCTCTCTTCTCTCTTCACTTTTTCATATTTCTCTCTTTCTCTCTCTCCCATTCTTTCTATATTTATTTAGAAATTTAGATTTTCAAAATTATAATATTTTCTTTTGTATATATTATATTGAAAATAGTAAATATCTCTTCAACTCCGCACTTAAAATTCTAAGAAGTTAGATTTTATATCCTCATTTATAATTATTTTTCAACATATACTAATGGAAATACGGACTTCTATTTACAACTAATTAGTGTCATGCGAGCTACATAATTGTTGTTTTACTGTTTACAAACTTTCCGTGTTTTGTATCATATCGAAGACGTGCCGTAGGTACGTGCCCACGTGCAAATCTAGTGCTCTTATAACATACAAATTGAACTCTCAAGTACCCTAAAAAAATTAACATGCATCTCAACACATTAATGGACAACTGGAACATGTTAACTAGCCTCTCTAACATACAAAGCTAATAAAACAAATCTTCATCCAGTAGATTGAAAGAATCTAACACTAATGTCAACATAGTAATTGGCAAATGAAACATATGAACTGGGCTGTTCGCCTTAAGAAATCCCCATCCAATAGCTGATGCATTTTGGACGACTAAAAATGTAAAACACACTTTCTAGCGAAAAAATATTGAAGATGATTATCAGGCCGGCCCTAAGTTCATGGAGTCCGAGGCGAACTTTCGAAATGGAGTCCCCATACATAAATAATAATAGCAATTATAATAAATAATAAAATTATATATATAATTTGTACATTGTTCAAGGCAAAATATATATCATCGACGAACAAGTTTGAATGCTATGTGTGGGGCCACAGCGTTGTTCCAAAAAATGACAGATTTCAAGTACTAACACAGACGAGATTCAAACTACTCTAAAGTAAAGAATACATAGCTCATAAATGCAGGACTAGAGGTACAGGTTGGTAGTTTTCAAAAGAAATGGAAAGAAAAGTATATTCTTCGCTTCTAGATGAAAGGCAAAGAAACAAAAAATAGTTTTCCAAACAGTAAGCATTCCATGGTAGCAGAACGAGTAATTGTCTAGACAACAGTCTTCTTACCGAGAAAATGCACAGCGTCTTCCATCATCTAATAATAATGTGCATATTTAGAATGTTAAATGAATAACTGGAATACGAGCGTTCAATAGAATTATTATATAAACAATAAAATAATATAAGTAACAAAGATGTAGAAACTAATCAAGAAGAGGATTCTTTTTAGCACCAACCTTAAGTGTCATACATGGGTGAGATACAGCAAACCTGGAGGCCACAGCAAGTGTAATGGTGGATCCAGCAAGAAGGAACAAAAACGAGAAGAAGGAACAAAAACGAGAAGTAGCCTACCGATGCTCCAATAAAGGGTTTAACCACAAAACAAGAAACTCTGAACCATTAAAAGAATAGGCAAAATTTAGAAATAATCTCGGAGCTCTTATAACGAAAAAGAATAAATTATTTTAAATTGTATCACCGTCAAAAAGACCTAGTAAAAATGCAGCACAGCAAGAAAGAAAACTAGAAAGTAAACAAAGATCATTTGTACCCTGGTCAAATAGAAATTGTTTGATGCCCAACCTGTAAAGTAACAAAAATATCATATGTGGCAGTAAAGTAAAAAAAGCATAACTTAAGCTTTAAACAAGAAAGGCATTATCTTTGCAAGTTTGCTAAGACTTGTACCTGCATCCTTCTTCATTTCAAAGCATGGCTTCTTCTTGCAGTGCGGCAAACTTACTAAATTAATGTTTGTAATCAAACTTTTTTATCATCTCTTTCTCAATACATAGTAGGTTTAATTCATTCAATCTCTCTTGAGACATGGTTGAACGAAGATAAGACTTGACAATTTTCAACTTTGAAAAACATTTTTTTGCAGAAGCCACAGTAACGGGTGTTAAGATTATGGCCTCAAATACACGTAGGCACTGGAGTTCTTGAAGTTGGAGAAGAAGATAAGAAGACGAAGACAGCAAAAGAAAATAACAGTACTTAGAAGAAGTGCAGCTGGAGGGGTTGCAGTTGACCGACCAGAAGTGCGATCGACCTACCCTGGCTGCTGAGCATTTTTCGAGTGTACAGGGTTCAACAGAGAGCGGGGCAGTCGACCGGTCAAGGTTCTGGTATTGGCGAGGCCAAGTACAGTCAACCGCAACTTGGTACGGTCGATCGACATCGGTTGTATGTTATTTGGGTTTTCAGGTTTAAGATCCGATAAGCTCTATTTATGTTTATCTTTTAGGGTTCGTTTGGGGCTATATATATAGCAGTAGATGTGAACTATAGGGCGAACAACTCATATCAAAGGTGATTCGTTATCATTGTTCAACTTCAAGAATGGTATGTGCCAAGTGTTTCAAATGTGAAAGAGGAATTGAGAGTTGTAATCTCTTTGTAATCTTTGTATTTCTTGGGGAATAAGAAGTATTGATTATCTCTGCATATTATTGTGATTATTGTGGTGGCTTGTTCTTGGTTCATCTATTTCTTGGGAAGTTTTTGTTGCTTGTGGTGTGTGTGTTTTGCTATTAGCACTACGAGTTGTATCAGATTTTACAACTGGTATGGTCAACAATATCCTATACGTGATGTAGCGCCCCGAATTTCCAATATGATATCTCAGAGATACGTGGCACAATTCCCAGCATCAACCTCAATGGTAATAGTAAATATAGCCAAAACACAAATAAAATTTTTCAACCTTTATTACATTAATTCTTTACAAAGCACAGTGGAAAACAAATGCCTTGAATTACAAATTCTTTCTTTTACAACACATTCTTTTACAATTTACATAAGCCATAACATCATTCTATCTCATGCATCCAATCCCAAAGCTATAGGTACCTACCTGTAAAATATAAGGTTAGAGATGACCCTAACCCCCAAAACTACAGGGGTCAGCCATAACGGTGTGAGTGACATCAAAAGAAATGAAACATAAATAAAGTATAAAGGATAAAGTCATAAACAATATATATCAACAATAATAATGAAAGGAATATGAAATAACAATAAATAAAATATGAAAACATCAAGTGAAGCTAGGCTGTGTCAAGTGTAGGAAAACAACATGCATAAAACCAAGTCAAGAAAATATTAATGCTATATGCTGAATCTTTAATGCATAATTGTCGGATTCTATGCATCCCACAATACATAGGTCCGGTGCAAGCCCTTATCGTTCTCAACTTTATAGGGTTAAATTCCTCGTTATGCAACTAATCTTACTACGGTGACGGAAACAAGATCCAGAATACTCCGCAAATAGGCATCACAACCCTCGACGCGCAAGCATCATGTAAGAATAGCTCAAAAACTGTAGAATCACCTCCTTGCCGTGTACCCCACGAATAGGCTTGCGAGGCCCTCAATGTGCAGATACACCAGGTACATCCCGTGAATAGGCCCGCAGACCCTCAACACGCGAATGCACCCTGCATGCTCCGTGAATAGGCTTACAGACCCTCGACACGTGAACATACAAATGTCCTCTCGAGACAGAACAACACACAAGTCCTGGAACGCATCCGTTGGACCTAAATCCAAGAGCATATACTTATGTTTCTTAAGTTCCATCACATCTACATTAGTGCCTGTTCTTAAGTTGGTTATTATTAAAAACACAAAAAATTCCCCCTCTCTAGAGTTAGTGTATCCTGCCGAACTTAATTTCACAACAACAATCCCAAGACCCCACTGGTCTAAATCCACAAATTCTCATCTGCCAGTTCACGGGACTCCCACTCAACTCCTAGAGATTCACAACTCAACCATCAATACCAAAACTTTCAATAAAACTCACAAATCCATCATTAAAACGTTTATATAAAGGAAACTTCTTAAATCAACAAAAATCCAATTTCATTTAATGTGCTCATAAAATTTCAGAATTCAAATAAAATATTAAATCCATTAAATAACAGAAAACCATATTTGGAAGTCGTAGAATATCATAAAACATCAACTCCTTTGAAAACACATATAACTCACATAATAAGGTCATAAGAAAGCATTTAAAACTCTATTATAAATAAAATATAATTCTCTGTAAAATACTGTAATTTGTAGTAGAAACATCATCTAAAACAGTAGAGCAATAATCCATAATATCGAGGAAAATAATCATTTAAAAGAAACGAAGAAATTCAGCAAAACAGCCCAAGAAGCAATTGACGGTCGACCGCTCAAGAAAGGGCAGTCGACTGTCAATTAGAAATCCCCAAAATTGAAGCATGACGGTGGGCCGTGCGGTCGACCGTGAACTGCTATACAGCCAGGTTGGGTTTGTGCATGTTTCGACTGATACTCGATTAAATCTTTGTAAAATCAAAATTAAACCTCCTGAGATACTAAAGTATTACTTATCCAACATATATGAGTTTATAAAACAATCAAAAACATATCAAGATCTCAAAGATTGATTTTTCACAAAAATCTTCAAAATCAGCAACTTATATATATATATATAGGGAAAAAGGGGTATGAGCAACTTGCTCATTTAGTAAATAAGCAATTGATGATGTGGCATACATGTGATTGGAAAGTCCTTAAAAGGGTTAGTTGTCCAATGTATCACATGCATGCCACATAATCACTTGCTCATTTACTAAATGAGCAAGTTGCTCATATCCCTTTTACCTATATATATATATATATATATATATATATATATATATATATATATATATATATATATATTCATACGAGAGTTTAAGCATTAGTTGACGCGTCAAAATTCACCAAATAGGAGTAGCCTAATGTTCAAAACCATTTCATTACCAAAACAATTGAAATCCAATCAAAACCCCATCAAAATTCACAAAATCTTCAAAAATAGTATATATATATATAAATGTGAATGTGTATATAAGTGTTTGTGTAATTGTGGGTGTGCACACATCAGTTAAAAACATCAAGAAAACATCTTATATAAGAGACATATTGTTTAATCCAATCTCAGTAACCAAACAATCAAATTCAATCGAAGATTTCATGAAAACATCAAAAATCAATTTGGGCAATTCACCAACCGTGAGATATATTCATGTGTGTGTATGTGTATATATATATATATGTGTGTGTGTATAGGAAAGTTAAGCATCATCAAAGCATCAAGATCTCATCAATTAAAAGTAGTGTGAGGTCCAAAACTATCTCAGTACTAAGCAACTCAAATCTAATTCGAAAGCTTCACAAATTTCACAAAAACCAATATCGGCAGAAACTCATCAGACCGAAATCAAAACCCCTTTTCAAAACATCAACACTCAATCTCTTTGATCCAAAAATCCCTCCAAATCTTGGTTAAGCACCATCCCCACTGATTACATCAGTTCAGTCACGATTATATGCACTTACAACATGTATATAATCAAGTTTTATCTATCGAAATTATCAAGAACAAAACAACGTATGCATACACACAGTAAAGTTCCTCTTTAATCAAATTTGTGTACTTTTATGCAATAACATCATACGACTATATATAAATATATTTCAAATCAGCAACAATTTGATTGAAAAACATCCTACTCATGATTTCTATTAGGTTCTTTAACAATCTCAATTCATCAAATTAGGGTTTTAATCATCAATGGTATAGTTCATGAAAAGATTCACTTTTTAATTTATCTACTCATCAAAATTCAGTATATCTTCATACCATCATCTAACATGCTTTCTAATAAATAAATCATTACATACAACATGCTTAGAACAATAAGAAAATAAACATATGTCACTCACCTTATTGAAGAATCGACCGAAAAAAATAAAGAAATAAAAAAAATCCCTCCATTCGTAAGAAAACCAAGATCCTCGCTTTGAAACTCCAAGAAAACAATAATAATGAAATTCTTTTGTGTTGTGCAGCAAAGAGACAGCTGCACCCCACCTTAAATAGGCCGGAAATCCAAGTAATTAGGGTTTTTGAATAGATTTGCAAAATATCTCTTTTAAATATATCTTTACATATAAAGATCTTTATACTTGGAAATTAAATAAAACCATCTTAATTAAGATTTAAAAACAAGAACAACCACCCTATTGTCGGTCGGCACTGTTTTGAAAACCTAGAAAACAAAATTGCACTTTTTTGCCCCCTAAGTGGCAATTTTGTAAAAGGACCCTTCTTGATCAAAACTTGCAAAATAAACTAAATTTATTAAAATAAAAAATAAACTCTTTACCTCTGAGTTGATTGGGCATCATGCCCAGCCCAATAATCTAAAAATCTGGAGTTTTCACTCCAAGTGGTAATTTTGCACAAAAATCCCTCTTTTTGTAATATTTGCAAATAGGTTAAATAATTATCAGAAAAATACAAAAAATTAACAAATAATACCTAATAATAAATAATGGGTTTCCCCCCAAAATAATTTTTGACTTTGAACTTTCCAAGAAAATATTTGCACGTGTTTTGCACATGTAAAAAGGTAAATTTCAGAAAAATATTTATTAAATCACCAAAAATCATTTTAATTCATTTATTAATCTTAAAAGCATTATTTAAAAATCTGGGGTATTACACGTGATCCACGCATATGGGAATATATCATCCATCCTTTGGAAATAATTAAGCACATCAATCGTTTTTTTTCTTTCACTGGTAGAATTATTCTAAGGCGCTTCAACTCTAAAAACATATCATCTCTATTAATATCATAATGGGAGGCATGACATAGAAACCCTTCAAGAGTGGCACAACAAGCTTTCAACTCATCATCATGTAGACTTCTCAACTTCTTCAAATCAAACAAAAAAAACCAAAGATTTTTTCATATTTGTCAAATTATTCAACCTTGTTATTGAGTGAAGAAACGGCTTGATCTACCACAGTTAAGAAGTAATAAACCCTAAATTCTTTTTTAGGTGATTGTGTTTCTTCTTCACTAACACTCCCATCAAATTTCCTCCTTCTATGGATCACAAGCTTCTTTACGAAAATAACTTCAACTCTCGTTTTCTCTACAACATTTTTAGCGTCAGTCATAGCCTCCGTAAAACCAGTTTCTCTGTACTCTTCAATAAATGAAATGACCCCTTTTAATTGAAGTATAAAAACATGTCTTCCTCTTGCAAGTTTTTACTGAAAGAATTAACAGTAAATAATATATTGTGTCAAATAATTATTCCTAGTAAAAACTCCTAGTTCTCCATCTCATTCGTTGCTAAGGAGTCGGCTTCACTCTTGATTTTGGGATCTGTATCACTGTTTGCCAAGTCAATTAATGCATCTCTTATTTCCACGGGTTGAAATCTTATTGCTCTAACACTTTCAACACGGCTTTTTTAACGATTTTGTGATAATGACTTAAGCATGAGATTTGAAATATGTCCTTTCAAAACATTAATTAACCTGTTTTGCACAACTTTGTTCTTCCCGTTTATATTGGAACCGTTGTCATAACCCTGTCTTCTAACATCAAAAATATCAAGCTAAAGAACCATTAGAATATCTTCAAGCACATTAAAAAGTTTGAACCCGGATGTATCATCAACCACTAAAAATTCTAAAAAGAATTCTTCCACCTTTATCAGACTTTTTGAAATATCAACACACCGTATGACTAGAGACATATGTTCCTCATGACTTGCAATTTGAGTACAATCAAGTATTATTGAATAATACTTTGCTTCTTTTATTGTTTTAATGATTGCACAGTTTACCTCACTTGCCAACAATTCTATCAATTCATTTTGAATTTTTGTGGCCCAGATAATGCTTACGAGATTGGCAACTTTGTAACTTTCTAATGTGTTCTTTCATGATTGGATCGAATTCGGTAATCATTTCAATAAACCTGAAGAAATTTCTATTATTTTATTCATAAATCTATTCATTGTCAACACGAAATGAAAACGCATTTTTAGCAAGTGTTTTAACAACAATAATGATTCTTAGCAAAGCTTGTCTCCAATGTTATCTTTTTTTTTTGATAATTAATAGTTTCACACCTCTGTCTATAACTTCACGATTTTGCAATCTCATCTCCAATTCAAGTTAACTTATTATGCAACTTGATATGGCTAAAAATGGGGATTAATCGGGACCGTCCAAATCGGGCACGAATCTTGAGGCCCGAGGGTAAAACGGTAATCTCACCTACAAACGGGTCTGAAATGGGAACTGGGTCTTTATTCAAAGCCCAATAGCCCATGAACGGATCCACGTCAACTGGGTATGGGTTCCAATCCGCCGCACACCCGATCCAGCAAGATACAATCAAGGTCCCTGATTATATCTTAATCAACGGCCCTGATTTACATCTATCTTTTCACTGGGAATTAGGGATTCAATTCCTTATCTGATTACTAAGAGAATATTCCTTATCTAATCACGGGGATTACATTCCTAATTTGATCCCTAAGACGCCTATAAATACCCCCCATTCATCTCCATTAAGAGGTAATCAATCTTTCACCAGTTTTTGCGCTCTTTCATAATCTCTCTGATTACTGACTTGAGCGTCGGAGGGTGCGTCGCCAGGAACAACCCCGGTGTCTCGCACTTTTTGCAGGTGTACGGCGGGAGCGACGATCAAACCTCGACAGAACATGTATACAGGTTTTCTATTCAGTTTCCCTAAGAATCCACAAATTCATCTGTTTGCCCCCACACCAAATTTAGCGGCAACAGATTGGCGCCGTCTGTGGGAAACTAACGAATAGAGACCTCTCCTCTTCCCGGTGAACAGATCTTCTCCAGCCATGCCACCTCGGAAAGTCAGGTCAAGGGGGTCCAACCGAGGACCCAACCCTGATCAGCAGCAAGAAGTCCCCCCTAATCCCGCTCAACAGCAAGGGCATCTCCCCCTGCAGTGGAAGAACCACTCCAACAGGACCTTCCTCCTCCTAATCAGCCACCTCCTAAGGGCCCTAACCCTCAAAAACAGCCCCTTCATCAAGAACACGTCTCCATCCACAATGCCTCCACGGACTCTATGGCCTCCCATCATCCCCGAGCCTCTGGTCATCACAATACCGCCCTCAACCGCCAGAAAGATGATGACCTCCGCCGCCATCTGGATGAAAAGCGGGCCCGAGAGGGAACCTCCCGCCAACACCATCCGGGCGAGCGGTCTCCTCGCCACCGGTACTACAGGTCCCCCGTCCGCAGAGGGAGAAAAGAGTCCCCCGAGCATTACCGAAGAAGGCACTCCCCCGCGGGTCGGCAACAGCCCAGGAACAATGAGGCACCAATCACCCGTGCCGAGTTCCAGCAGTTCCAAGCGACCGTCCTGCAGGCTCTCAACCTCCGTCGAAATCCTAACGAGCCCAAGGCCCCATCTCCTCCTCCAGTCCGAAGTCCTCGCCGACGATCACCATCTCCCCCTCCGGTCCGAAGCCCTCGTCGACGGTCCCCATCTCCTCGTCCTGCTCCTAGCAACTCCCGACGCACCCCAAGTCCTCGTCGCTCCCGAAGTTACCGTCGCCGCAGCCCTCGCTCTCCCTCGTACGAAGACGAGTCTAGAGGCTCGGCTGATTACCGTCAAAGAGACGACACCATGCGCCGCCGTCTTCATGAAGTAGAGAGGCGCCTGGGTCAGATAAACCGAGAAGAAGAGCTCAGGGGGAGGATCCTACGTCCTAGCCGACCACCTTTTTCCCGAACCATAGTGGATGCACCTGTGCCTTTCGGCTTCAAACCTCCCCAATTTGAGAATTACACCGGGGAGACCGACCCAGTTGATCACATCAAAAGCTTTAAGACCCTGATGCTCCTCCATCAAGCTTCCGATGCCCTCCTCTGCAAAACCTTCCCCGCAACTCTTAAGGGCCCAGCTCGAGAATGGTACTCTCGACTTGCCCCCTCCTCAATATTCTCCTTCGAGCAGTTCGAGACCCTTTTCGTCACCCATTTCGTAAGCAGCCGTAGAGCTGAGAAGACCAGCATCTCACTATTACACCTCCACCAGAAGAAGGGGGAGAAATTGAGAGACTATGTGAAGAGGTTCACAACAGAAGCCAGGTCCATAGCATCCCTCGACCAGTCGGTCGCGGCGGCAGCATTTCAATCTAACGTCCTCAATTCCAACCTCCGCTCCTCCCTCGCCAAGAAGCCTCCACAGGACTTTTCTGACCTACTCCTCCGCAGTGAAAAGTACATCCGAACCGAGGAAGCCGAGCAGCGACCCAACTGGGAGAGCTCTTCCTCCGGGTTTAAGAGAAAAGGAACAGAAGAGGAAGGAGCTAAGAAGCTCCAGAAAGATAACGCCGGCTAGCGCCGACCTCCCCCCAGGTTCGAGAAGTTCACTCCCCTCACCACTAACGTCGCTACTATTCTGATGGAAGTTGAGAAAGAAGGGGTTTTGCCCCCTGCTCCCAGGATGAACACCCCCGCCAAGAGAAGAGATAAAGAGAAATGGTGCCGTTATCACCGGGACCATGGGCATGACACCAACGATTGTCGTGCCTTAAAGAACGAGATCGAAGCCCTTATCCAGAGGGGGCAGCTGACCAGGTTTATAAGGAAGGACCGAGCCGAACTTCCTCCCCCGCCTCGGGGGGCTAACAAGCGTCCGGAACGAGAAGAGACGCCTGACTTCAAGGAAGAGCGAGTCCTCCACCTCATTCATGGGGGCCCAATGGGGGGCTCCTCAAACTCCTCTTGGAAGGCATTTATAAGGGAAGTCAACTCGGTCCGAACCACCCCTCCTCCCAAAGGCCTCGGAGTGCCAGTCACATTCTCCGACGAAGATCTTGAAGGAGTTCACACCCCACATTGCGACGCACTCGTCATTAGCCTTCACATGGCAAATTTCAAAGTGGAAAGGATCTTAGTAGACAACGAAAGCTCCGTCAACATCCTCTTCCTCGCCGCCTTTAAAGGCCTAAAGCTCTCCCGAGACAGGCTCAAGCCCGCCGGCTACACTCTCCATGGGTTCACGGGAGTTCCGGTAACTATTGAAGGGGTGATCACCCTCGATGTAACTGCCGGCCAAACTCCTACCACCCGAACAGAGCCAATGGACTTCATGGTGGTGGATGTTCCCGCCGCCTACAACGTCATTTTGGGTCGGCCCGGCCTCGCAGCTCTGGAAGCCGTCCCCTCAGCATACCACCTTAAGATGAAATTTCCCACCCGGTCCGGGGTCGGGGAAGTAAGGGGCAATCAGGAGACGGCTAGAAAGTGCTACATGACCTCTGCCCTTGGACCCGTCCTCTCCTTAGAAACTCTGGAAATCCCTCAAGATACTACAAGGCCGACCTCCGAGCCAGTAGACGAATTGGAAGAAGTGCTCTTCTCTGAGCAAGAGCCGACCCGCAAGTTCTTTGTTAGCAAGACCCTCCCATCCGCCCTATACTCAGACATTGTACAATGCATCCGGAGGAACCCAGACCTCTTCGCTTGGTCAGCTGCAGATATGCCCGGTATCTCCGAAGAGCTCCTAGTCCACCGCCTAAGTGTCGATCCGGGGTCTAAACCGGTTCAGCAGAAGAGACGCAAGTTTGCCCCCGAGCGCCAGCTCGCTATTAAGGAGGAGGTGGACAAACTCTTGAAGGCCCGGTTCATACAGGAGGTGAACTATCCTGAGTGGTTGTCGAATGTGGTAATGGTGAAAAAGTCCAATGGGACTTGGAGAATTTGTATTGATTTCACCGACCTCAACAAGGCTTGCCCCAATGACCCTTTTCCTCTTCCGAGTATTGACACTCTGATTGACGCAACCTCGGGACATGAGCTCCTCAGCTTCATGGATGCCTTCTCAGGTTACAATCAGATAAGAATGTTCACTCCAGATATCCCGAAGACGTCTTTTGTGACCGACCAAGGCCTCTATTGCTACAGAGTCATGCCGTTCGGTCTAAAGAACGCAGGAGCAACATACCAACGCCTCGTCAACAAGGTCTTCCAAGCTCAGATCGGCCGAAACATGGAGGTGTACGTCGACGATATGCTTGTGAAAAGCATCCGAGGTGTTGATCATGTGGCCGACCTCCAAGAGGCGTTTGACGTCCTAAGAAAGCACAATATGAGACTCAACCCGAACAAGTGTGCGTTCGGTGTCTCATCAGGGAAATTCCTCGGCTTCATGGTTAGCCAACGAGGAATTGAAGCCAATCCGGAAAAGATCAAGGCCATATTGGACATGGCCCCTCCCAGAAATGTCAAGGAAGTTCAGAGGTTGACTGGCCGCCTAGCCGCCATTGGGCACTTTCTGTCGAAGTCCGGGAAGAAGTGCCTCCCGTTCTTCAAAGCCCTCAGGGGGGCTAAGGGATTTGAGTGGGGGCAGCAGCAACAAGACTCCTTCGACCAGCTCAAAGCTTACCTCGTCAATCCACCTCTCCTCAGCAAACCAATACCTGGCGAACCGCTCTACCTCTACCTGGCAGCCTCCGAGCAGACCCCCAGTGCAGTCTTAGTGAGGGAAGAAGACCGGGCTCAGAAGCCCATCTACTATGTCAGCAAAGTGCTTCGGGACGCAGAGCTCCAATACCCGAAGATTGAGAAGATGGCTTATGCCCTGGTAATGGCCGCGAGGAAGCTTCGCCCGTACTTCCAGTCCCATTCGGTTGTCATCCTCACCGACCAGCCGTTGAAGAAGATTCTCCACAAGCCTGAAACTTCGGGTCGTCTTATGAAATGGTCGATCGAGCTGAGCCAACACGATATAAATTATCAGCCTCGGACCGTAATCAAGGCTCAGGCGCTAGCCGAATTCATTGTGGAAAGTACTATCCCTGAGTCCGACCAAGCAGTGAAGGGACCACCTGTGTGGTCGGTTTATGTTGACGGATCCTCTTGCAATGAGGGAAGTGGGGCAGGGGTCATTCTTGCAGGACCGGATGACTTCGTCTTCCAATACTCCCTCCGCATGAACTTCAAAGCCTCGAACAACAAAGCCGAATACGAGGCACTAATAGCCGGTCTTGGAATGGCCCGAAACGCTGGAGCACAATGCCTATGGATCTTCAGCGACTCCCAGCTAGTCGTCAATCAGGTCCTCGGCGAATATGAAGCCCGCGATGACAGGATGGCTAAGTACTTGGCCAAAGTTAAAGGCCTTATGGCACTGTTCAAAGAGGCCCTCATCCAAAGGATCCCCCAAGAAGAAAATGCTCAGGCCGACGCCCTGTCCAAATTAGCATCCTCTTCCCTTCAAGGGCTCGAACAGACTGTATTGATAGAAGTCCTCCTGAAACCGAGCATAGAGGACGAAACACCCGACTTCGTTGAAGCATTGCCCGTCCTCCTCGAAGACAATTGGATGAAACCCCTCGTCGAATTCTTAAGGGACGGACTCCTCCCCGAGGATCCGAAGGAAGCAAGAAGAGTCAGAACCCGAGCCGAGCGTTACACGCTAATCGGAGGCATACTGTATAAACGCTCCTTCACCCAAGTAGACGGTCGGCCCTACCTGAGGTGCCTCTCCCCCGGGCAAGCCGACTATGCCCTGCAAGAACTTCATGAGGGCATCGGTAGGGCCCATTCTGGGTCCAGGGCTCTAGCGTGCAAAGTGTTGAACTACGGGTACTTTTGGCCCACTCTCCTACGGGACGCTGAACGACACGTTCGGCAATGCAGCTCCTGCCAAAAGTATTCTGACATCCGACGCCTTCCACAAGCACCGCTCACCTCCCTATCAAGTCCGATCCCCTTCGCAATGTGGGGGATGGATTTACTAGGGCCGTTTCCGCCGGCCCCCGGACAGCTTAAGTTCCTAGTCGTGGCAGTCGACTATTTCTCGAAGTGGATAGATGCCGAGCCCCTGGCCACAATCACCGAGCATAAGGTCGTTCAGTTCTTTTGGAAAAGTGTGATTTGCCGATTTGGCGTTCCCAGGGTCCTAGTTACGGATAACGGAACGCAATTCACCGGGGCCGCCTTCCGAGCTTTATGTGAAGACCTCGCCATACAACACCGATTCTCCTCCGTCTCCCATCCTCAGTCGAATGGCCAGGCCGAGAATGCCAACCGACAGATCCTTTCAGGCATCAAGAAGAGGTTAGACAAATGTTCCAAGGGACTGTGGGTCGATCAGCTGCCTAACGTGCTCTGGAATCACCGCACAACCAAGCGGACCCCAACAGGCGAGAGCCCATTTAATCTCACTTATGGATCCGAGGCCATCATCCCCCTAGAGGTCGGGATACCCTCTCCTCGTCTGATAGCTTATGAAGAAGAGCAGAACGCTAGAGAGCTCAGAGCAAGCCTAGATCTGATAGATGAAATCCGAGAGAGAGCTGCCATACGCCAGCAAGCTTACTGGAGGAGGATCGAGCTAGCATACAACAAAAGAGTCCGTCCAACGGACCTCAAGGAAGGGGACCTGGTCCTTAGAGAGTTGGCTATCTCATTCCCCGGTCAGAAAAGCAAACTGGCCCCGAACTGGGAGGGACCCTACAAGATCTCAAAAGTAATCCGCCCCGGCACATTCCGACTAGAAGATCTCGAAGGCAGGGAGATTCCCAGGGCTTGGAATGCCGACCATCTCTTAAAATACCAAGAGAAAGCGGCAACGCCTCTCTAAGTAATCCGAGATGTCGAGCTATTCTTTGCCTGTCTCTAGTAGTAATTTTCTTTTATTTTTCATTGTAATAACGGCTAGCAACTTTAGAAGCAGCTGATCATTGGGTATTAATAAATAAAGTTTTTCATATTTTTGCTGCTATTACATCTCTCTGCTTTTACCTCTTTAATCTAATGATGGTTCGGAGTCCAACACTTGGCTCGATTCTACTTCACAAGTTCGCTCCTAAGCGAGCTAAAAGTAGTTCGCCATTCAGAATTGCTCCCGCAGCCGTTGAATGGTTCGGAGTCCAACACTTGGCTCGATTCGACTTCGCTAATTTGCTCCAAAGCGAGTTAGAAGTAGTTCGCCATTCGAAATTGCTCCTACAACCCTTAAACTCTCTAACGATGGTTCGGAGTCCAACACTTGGCTCGATTCTACTTCACAAGTTCGCTCCTAAGCGAGCTAAAAGTAGTTCGCCATTCGGAATTGCTCCCGCAGCCGTTGAATGGTTCGGAGTCCAACACTTGGCTCGATTCTACTTCGCAAGTTCGCTCCTAAGCAAGCTAGAAGTAGTTCGCCATTCGGAATTGCTCCTACAACCCTTAAACTCTCTCACGATGGTTCGGAGTCCAACACTTGGCTCGATTCTACTCCACAAGTTCGCTTCTAAGCAAGCTAGGGGTAGTTCGCCATTCGGAATTGCCCCCATAGCCGTTGGATGGTTCGGAGTCCAAAACTTGGCTCGATTCTACTTTGCAAGTTCGCTCCTAAGCAAGCTAGAAGTAGTTCGCCATTCGGAATTGCTCCTACAACCCTTAAACTCTCTCACGATGGTTCGGAGTCCAACACTTGGCTCGATTCTACTCCACAAGTTCGCTTCTAAGAGAGCTAGGGGTAGTTCGCCATTCGGAATTGCTCCCACAGCCGTTGGATGGTTCGGAGTCCAAAACTTGGCTCGATTCTACTTTGCAAGTTCGCTCCTAAGCAAGCTAGAAGTAGTTCGCCATTCGGAATTGCTCCTACAACCCTTAAACTCTCTCACGACGGTTCGGAGTCCAACACTTGGCTCGACTCTACTCCACAAGTTCGCTTCTAACGAGCTAGGGGTAGTTCACCATTCGGAATTGCTCCCACAGCCGTTGGATAGCCTCGGCGCAGCAAACAACAGTAGCGAAAGTAAAAAACACACAAGTTCGGCAACAACACTTTTATTGATGAAACAGATGCGGTACAAAAATAGACACAGCAGGATTACAACTCGTCAAAGAAAAAGTCACAATGCCGACTTATTACACTTAGCAAAAAAAAATATATATATACACAAAATCTCGCGGAGTCAACAACTTCAGTGCTTTTTTGGAGCCGGAGCATTCCGCTTCAGAGACACTCGAGAGTGACGACGCTTGTCTCCAGAGCGCGACCCCAAGCCGGTGAATTGAGACGTATCCTCGGCACCACTTCTAGTAGCTACTCCGACGGATGCTCCGCTCGATGAAATTGCCACCGAGCTCTGCACGTCCCCCGGACTAGGTTGGCCGATCCGTTGACGGGTCGCCATCTCGTAGAAGCTAATGCCCCGATCACTCTCTGCGCGGGTGCACGAGGTACTTCGGATGGGTCCCGAATGCGGCTTAAGGCGAGCCACTTCCGCCTCCAACTCCGAGATCCGATCGCGCAACGAGTCGTCTTTGACGTTAACTTCGAAACGAGGTGGTATGGCAGAGTTCGGAACTCCTGATCGGCTGGCAATGAGGCGCCGAAGGTGGGTGAGCTCGATGCTTTTATCCACCGTCGCTCTCTTCAGCGCCTCGACCTCAGCTGTCAACTGGACCCGTTCGGTCGTCAACTTGGCCACTTCGGCCGTCAACCCCTCGCCCTCACTCCGAAGCTTTGTCTCTACGGATTGTAGATGTTGTATCTCGGAAAGCAAGTCGTCCCTCTCCGCTGTTATTTTGGACAAGTTATGACGGATGCATTGAATCCGAATCTCATTACTGAAAGCAGTGGGCGAATGTTCACCTTCTCCGGAAGGGGTTAGCTCGGTGATCCTGCTTTCCAAACGACGTATCTCGGTATCTCGCCGGCCGAGGATAAGCTGGAGATGGTTCCGCTCGCTTTCGGCTTGGCGCAATCCAAGCTCGACTTCGTAAAGACGCTCTCGGCACCTCGCCAGGCACAACCTTGTTGCAGCGAGGCTGGCCTCGGTTCGAACCCCCTCGTCCGAACGGATTGCCTCGGCATCTTGGTCAACCACCATGAGCTGAAAAGAGATCGAAGTAATCAGCAAAAATGTCGAACACTGCCGGAGCACTACACTTGAACTAAAAACAAGAAACTCTCGAAACAAGAAGAAAATGTTTGGCAAAAAAGGGGGCGAAAGACAAAGATCCGAACACCAACACTTGCAAAAGCTTTCTTTTCATTCATTTCAAAAAGTAGCGGTGGCCAGTCCGCTATTAGGCGTTACAATGAGTGAAAAGAAACATAACGAAAAACAAAACAAAAAAATGAGGAGCGGAGTCAAGGCGCGACCTCTTTCCCCGGGCGACGAGTTTGGGTGGGGGTCGACTTCTCCGAAGGGCTCTCCACCGCCAGCGGAGTGACCGCAGTACCGGGGACCTCCTCGGTCACCTCGACCTCGGTGTCGGCTTCGTCATCCCCTTCCTCCTCTTCCCCTTCGGACTCAGGGTCGAAGCCCTCGACGTGTCCGGGGAATAGCCGCCACCCCGAGACGTCCACCTCGGGGTACGCTTCCGATACCCGCTCGAGGGCGGCGGCGAAGGCCTTCGCCATGTTCTGCGCGAGGAACCCCTGGGCCTTCTCCAGGGTCGCGTCCTCTGCCGCCTTCACGGTCGCCGCCTACGCCGCCTCGGCCTCGGCCAACTGCTTGGCCGACCCCTCCTTCTGCCGAAGGAGCTCGCCCTCCAGCCTCTTCACCTCGGCCTCGAGATGCTCGTTCCTCGCCGAACTGCCGTCATGCTCGACGCGGAGCTTGTCGAGCTCGTTCGACAGCCGAGCTTTTTCGTTCCGAGCTTGGTCGGTCTCCTGCTTCAGCTCCTTCTCAAGAGCCGCCAACCTCTCCGTGAGGTGGCCGAAATGGACGATGATCTGTAACAAAAGAAGAACTAAAGGAGTTAGAAAAATTTGGGCTATGGAGAACAACGAATAAAAGAAGTTCGAGACTTACCGATACCGCCGAACGAGCGATCTCGATCACGTCATCACCCTCTCTCCCGGCCTCCATGGCAGCTCGGTCCTTCGGAGTGGCGAGATGCTTGATGGCCTGCAAACTCGCCAGTGAGTTCCCGAGGAACCCATCATGTTTCCGAACTTGCCAGTCCGGAACATGAATCCTCTTGTGCTCCTCCGTCAGGAGCTCCTCACCGGCCACTGACAGCGGCGGTGTCGCCATACCGAGGGCAGCGGCAATGGGGAACTCGGCACCTGACGCCGGTGACGAAGTCCCAGTTGCGGTGACAACCGGACTATCAAGGACCTCCACGTCCTCAACCGGGGCTGTAACCCTCGGAGACTTCGAGGTCGAGGGCAGCTTTGACGCAACCCTCTTCCGCTTCTTGGGCGCCTTGCTTGCGAGCCCTGCCCTGAGCCCCAGTACTGCGTTGTAGTCCATAGTTTCTACATCAAAAGCGAAAATTGGTTAACATGTTGAAAACAACAAGGAAGAGAGTACGGAAAAATAAAGAAAAGAAGACTTGACAAGAGCCACGTACTGGGATCTACGCGGCAGAGCCCTCCCTTGTAGAGGACGTCTTCCGTCAGCTCCCTCCAGTCATACTTCGGCCGATCAAGGAGGATCCGAACGGCCTCTTCTTCCTCTACAATCATCTTCGGCATCGCCTTCGCCCTCTTCGGCACCCCTTCTACCCAGTCCGAAGGGATCGGCCATGCCTCTCGACTCCGCACAACCAACCACTTCTCTCGCCAGTGCTTAATGGAGTCGGGGCATATGACGAGCCTGCCACCGTGCCTCGGAGTCAGATAATACCGGTACTCCGACTTATTTCCTTGATGGAGCCGGTATAGAGTCCGAAGCACGTTCAGCTGCGGCTCGATCCCTGCGGCCTGGCAGTAGAGGACGAAGCCATTTATCACTCGCCACGCGTTCGGCATGAGTTGGTTGGGGCTGACCCCGAACCAACTCACCACGGTCACAGCGAACGCGTGGAGAGGTAGCCGAGCACCGGCGATGAAGGCATCGACCGGCCAGCAACACATTGTCACTGGCAGCGGCGAATTAGCCCTAACCCCGGGGCCCGGCAACATGAGCTCGTACTCCTCCGGGACGTGAAAAGAATCCCGGATCACTACCAGATCCTCCTCGCGCAGGATCGATGCCGCGTCATCCGCCTCCGTCGTCTCTCTCGCGGCATTCTCCTCGAAGGACCTCTCCCTCCCATGAACAATTCGCTCGGCCTGGTCCTCCGGAAGCTGCCTAACTCTATGGAGCCCTGTCAGCGGCCCTGGTAGTTGTCCGAACTCCCCCATCCTCTTCGGATCCACGACGATAGAATCCTTGCCGAACACCTTCTTGCCCTTGGTCGGAGTGGGAGTCGAATCCTCGGCGACTTCAAGGGAGGGCTCGGACCAAGAGACTTCTTCAGAAGATACAGACATAATGTATAAATTACCTTGAAGGAGAAAGCTGCCGGAAAGCTTCGCCGGAATCAAACGTCGACGACCGGAAAAATTCGCCTACACACAAGAAACCGTTTGAGCAAAATAGAGGAGAAATGAGAAATGAGAGAGGGGGGGAGGATTTATAGGGGAGCGCACGCCAAACGAGGTTGGTGGGCCTGTACTACCGGCCCATGAACACAAAACGACAAAGCGACTCCAAGCGCCGCCTTGTTTACCACGCCTAATCATGCATCGCATTTAATGAGCATCCCATCTGATGGAAGCCCAGAGGTCACTGCATTTAATAAACGTCCCATCTGTCAGAGATGTCAGAAGTTGACAGAAGTTCGGAAGGCACTCAGTAGATACAAACTCCTATGACGAAAAACGACAAGTTGTGGACCTCGGCACCAGCTGCCGTGCGTTCTTGACACCGACCCTGTTACGGGGAAAAAGTCAAGTCCGGCACCCACTGCCGAGCGTTCTTGACACCGACCCTGTTATGGGGAAAAAGTCAAGCCCGGCACCCACTGCCGAGCGTTCTTGACACCGACCCTGTTACAGGGAAAAAGTCAAGCTCGGCACCCACTGCCGAGCGTTCTTGACACCGACCATGTTACGGGGAAAAGTCAAGCTCGGCACCCACTGCCGAGCGTTCTTAACACCGACCCTGTTACGGGGAAAAAGTCAAGCTCGGCACCCACTGTCGAGCGTTCTTGACACCGACCCTGTTACGGGGAAAAAGTCAAGCTCGGCACCCACTGCTGAGCGTTCTTGACACCGACCCTATTACGGGAAAAAATCCAAGCTCGGCACCAGCTGCCGTGCATTCTTGACACCGACCCTGTTACGGGGAAAAAGTCAAGCTCGGCACCCACTGCCGAGCGTTCTTGACACCGACCCTGTTACGGGAAAAAATCAAGCTCGGCACCAGCTGCCGAGCGTTCTTGACACCGACCCTGTTATGGGGAAAAAGTTAAGCTCGGCACCCACTGCCGAGCGTTCTTGACACCGACCCTGTTACGGGGAAAAAGTCAAGCTCGGCACCCACTGCCGAGCGTTCTTGACACCGACCCTGTTACGGAGAAAAAGTCAAGCTCGGCACCCACTGCCGAGCGTTCTTGACACCGACCCTGTTACGGGAAAAAATCCAAGCTCGGCACCAGCTGCTGTGCATTCTTGACACCGACCATGTTACGGGGAAAAAATCCAAGCTCGGCACCAGCTGCCGTGCGTTCTTGACACCGACCCTGTTACGGGGAAAAAGTCAAGCTCGGCACCCACTGCCGAGCGTTCTTGACACCGACCCTGTTACGGGGAAAAAATCAAGCTCGGCACAGCTGCCGAGCGTTCTTGGCACCGACCTCGTTATGGGGAAAAATTCGAGTTCGGCACCCACTGCCGAGCGTTCTTGGCACCGACCTCGTTATGGGGAAAAATTCGAGTTCGGCACCCACTGCCGAGCGTTCTTGGCACCGACCTCGTTACGGGGAAAGGTTGGACCTCGCGCCACGCCGAACTCCCTCCTAGCACTTACAACGACGCCGAACTCGCTCCCCTCTTCGGAAAAACGCGCCGAACCGTATACGAATCTCGGCCCCCTAGTCACCGAGCTCTAGAGAGGGTCGGAAGCGTGATACAAACATATGTGCCCTTCAACGAAGGATAACGACCAAGCTATTGCCCCAAAAAACAAGCAAAAAGTTCGAAAAAGTAAGGGAGAACTCCTGGGAAGCAACTATAAAGTGGGGGAGTACCTTCTCACTCCCAAACGAACAATTGTTCCCCAAAAATAATCTTCCAAAACCCCAGCACGTCGAATCAACACTTCCTTAAGACAAAAGGATATTCCAACAAGAGGCTCTAGAGCTACTTAGAGTTCGATCTACTTGAAAAATCACCAAACTACCTCCTTTAGGATTCAATACCTTCCATTTGGACTCCGATACAACTCCGCTAGCCATTAAAACAGCTAAACTACTCCTCAAAGGCCGATCAAGCTCAGCCTTTAGGAGTGGGGGGCTCGTGATATGGCTAAAAATGGGGATTAATCGGGACCGTCCAAATCGGGCACGAATCTTGAGGCCCGAGGGTAAAACGGTAATCTCACCTACAAACGGGTCTGAAATGGGAACTGGGTCTTTATTCAAAGCCCAATAGCCCATGAACGGATCCACGTCAACTGGGTATGGGTTCCAATCCGCTGCACACCCGATCCAGCAAGATACAATCAAGGTCCCTGATTAGATCTTAATCAACGACCCTGATTTACATCTATCTTTTCACTGGGAATTAGGGATTCAATTCCTTATCTGATTACTAGGAGAATATTCCTTATCTAATCACGGGGATTACATTCCTAATTTGATCCCTAAGACGCCTATAAATACCCCCCATTCATCTCCATTAAGAGGTAATCAATCTTTCACCAGTTTTTGCGCTCTTTCATAATCTCTCTGATTACTGACTTGAGCGTCGGAGGGTGCGTCACCGGGAACAACCCCGGTGTCTCGCACTTTTTGCAGGTGTACGGCGGGAGCGACGATCAAACCTCGACGGAACAGGTATACAGGTTTTCTATTCAGTTTCCCTAAGAATCCACAAATTCATCTGTTTGCCCCCACACCAAATTTAGCGGCAACACAATTAATGCGATCTTCACTCTCTTCATGACTTTGAAGTCTATGACTAATATTATGTCAATATTTAAACCCTTTGCTTGCCAATTGACTATTGTTCCCTTCTTTTTTGAACAATTTACAGCAAAAATTAAACACTTTATCCAAACTAGTCGAACATAAAAGCATATTCTATCACTAGTAATTTGCACGTGCGATGCACGTCTTAATAAATATAGTTTTTTAAAATAAAAATTTAGACATAATCTGGATTTGAACTTAGAACCTCCTTTATAATAGTTATGCACGTGTATTGCACGGGTTGGTAGATTGACAAAATATTTACAAATGACACTAAGGTCTTCTCCCATTATAATATTAGAAATAGGAGTATTTCTTAGTTTTTAAAAATAGTGGGGGTATATGCTAATTTTCACATTTTAAATGGGGGCATTTGCTAAAATATTCCTTTTTTAGGAGCTACACGTGCATCACACGGGTATGTTTGGTGGATTTAGTTTGCCGTATATTGCACGTGTTTACTCAATTACAAAATTAGGGTTTGTTTGTTTACAACCCCAACTCTCCCATTAAAATAGTAGAGATGTTTTTCCCCATTTAACAACAATCGAGGTAGTGTACACAAGAAAAATGTATACCCTCGTCATCCTCGCGAAAATCAATAACAACTCTAATGGACTCTCTTTCAACTAATAAATCCCAAGATTTTTTTTATCAATCTTCTCCCAATTCATGGGATCATAAATATTTATAGGCCTATATTCTTCATTTTAATTTTGTTCTGTATTTGCATCATTCACATTCAAATTAACATTCTCACTTGACTCTTCATTTGGGTATGCATTTTCATCACCACATTCAACTCTTCATGTTCTTGAACTTCTTCTTCATTAGCATTTTCATTCTCATTCTCAATCTCTATTGGTTTGTTGGTAAGAAACTTATCAAATGCCCCGATTTGAGATTGTATAAATTAATATTCTTCTTTCTTTTTAATGCTCCAGACACATGTTTTCTAAGCATGATAAAACTGGAAAAATAAACAATTTTTCTAATTAAGCCATAATATATCAAATATTAATTTAATTAAGCTCTAACATATTAATTTGAAAGTTGAAACACTAGCTTGAGACTTGCAACAATAAAACAAAATTATAATCTATTAATTTGAAACCCTAGCTTGAGAATCGCAACGATAAAACAATGCAACAATCAATAATATTGAAAAGTAAAATCGTGTAAAAAAATATCTACTAAATAGCAACGAAAAAACGACAATGTCGATAAGAGCAACTCAGCAAAAGCAAGAGAGGAAGTGAGGAACAACTAGCAAGAGCAACTTAGCAGCAAAAGCAACTCAGCAACAACAATCCACCACACCCACATGCCACAACACAACAACAGCAAGAGATTTGTTTGGAATTAGGCTTTACAATTTGGGATTTAGATTTCGGATTTAGAATTAGGGTTTATGAATTTGGACTTAGCTTAGGACTTTAGGAGTTAGGAAATATAGAAGAAAGTTGGAGATGGAAAACGAGGTCGAGGATGGGAGAAAAATGCTGAAGTCTTGGTCGGAATTTGGGGATTTGGAATCTTATATTAGGGCTTTTTCATGAGCAGTGAGAGATTTGGGGAGAAGAAAGCAACGGGTTGGAGTGGGGGGTGAAGGGTGCAGATTGGATTTGGATTTGGAGAGTGGAGAGAGTATTGAAGTGGCGAGTCGGGTCTCGGGTGCGATGCGGGTCGGGTAGGGGGTGAAGGTGCAGATTCCATCTCCAAATTCAAACAGAAAATTCCATCTCCAAATTGTAAAAGCCCAAATTCAATCAACAAGTCCAAGCCCTAGTCCAAGTCCAAGCCCATGCCCAAGTAATTTTTTTAAAAATAATTCTAAAGACCCAAATAATTAAATTTGAGGGGGGCATAATAATAATATAATTTTATTTTACGCGCACAATACGTAACTACATTTATAAGGGGGGGAATTTGGGAGCCCCTAAAATTACAAAAAAAATTAGGGGCTCAAAGCGACCGCCTCTCCCTTCTCCACAAGGATACCGGCCCTGATGATTATTAAATATAAAAACCGTCGCAATGATCTTTATTTCTAATCTCTAATCTCTAATATTATAATGGGAGAAGGCCTTAGTGTCATTTGTCATTTTGTCATTTTACCAACTTGTGCAATGCACATACATAATTAATATAAAAGATGTATCCAATTCAAATCCTCCCTATGTCAGTTTTCATTTTTATTTTTTAAAATTATTAAAACGGACATCGCACTTGTAAATTACTAATTATGATAACTAGATATGTGGAATGCAACAACATAAATATCGATGGACTTGTGACGTCTAATATCTCCCATAATATGTACGTGCTATAACGTATACTAGGTGTCAACAGACCGTTGGACCTGCTCAACCAAAATTAATAATGCTCCCATCTCATTGCTAGTACTTATTAATCAGCTCACCCATTCCAACTAACCCGAACCCCATTCACGTTAATAAACTCTCTTCCCGCACTCGCAGTCCCACATCCAAAAAAAAAAAAAAAAAACACCGGCAATGGCTAGCTGCGCTCACATGGAGTTCCTCCGCTCCCAACCCACGTGGCTCCTCCTCCTCTCCTCTCTCGGTCTCCTCGCCCTCCTCCGCTTCTCCCTCATCCTCCTCCGCTTCCTCTACGTCACCTTCCTCCGCCCCGCCAAACCCCTCCGCCGCCGCTACGGCCAGTTCGCCGTCGTTACCGGCGCCACAGACGGAATCGGCCGCTCCTTCGCCTTCCAGTTCGCCCGCTCCAAGCTCGACCTTGTCCTCGTCGGCCGCAACCCCGCCAAACTCCAATCCGTCTCCTCCGAAATCTCCTCAAAATTCCCGTCCGTCAAGATCCACACTGTCGTCATCGACTTCGCCGGTGATCTTGTCGGCGGCGTCGAGGATCTCAAGAAGGCGATTAAGGATTTGGATGTCGGAGTCTTGGTGAACAACGCCGGGGTTTCGTATCCGTACGCGAGGTTCTTTCACGAAGTGGATGAGGAGTTGTTGAGGGATTTGGTGAAGGTCAATGTGGAGGGGGTGACGAGGGTGACGAGGGCGGTGATCGAGGGGATGGTGAACAGGAAGAGAGGGGCTGTGGTTAATATCGGGTCGGGTGCGGCGATTGTGATCCCGTCCGACCCGCTTTATGCTGTTTATGCCGCGACCAAAGCGTGAGTAGTTGTAGTTGGAATGTTTGTTATGTTTGTTGTTGTGTGTGTTGATGGTGTTCTTTTTGTTGCAGTTATATTGATCAGTTTTCGAGGTGTTTGTATGTGGAGTACAAGAACAAGGGGATAGATGTGCAGTGCCAGGTACGATTTTCAACAATGCGATTTGTTATTTATCGTCGATAGTAAGATACTCTTTGGTTTGGATACAGATGTTGGTGGAGTTGGTTTGTGTACTTGCAGTTATCTAGAATCATCCTATCTGTTACATAAGTGTAGGTATCTTAGATCTAATCAGTCCAAAAAGGAAAAAAATATGAAGCCAAAAGTGAAAATAAAAGTGTGCAACATATGCTTGCATTTCTCTAACTCCACTTTTAAATTATGTATAGGTATTGTACCTTTGTAACTAAACAGTGCCTAAATTGGTTGAATAACAATAGGTGCAATTTAGGCTTTTGAAAAGTAGGGTTGGTTTGATGGTTCTGTAGTCGTCGTCTATACCCAAAATTTGGGTATTGGGCATATAGAAATAGAAATTTTGGAAATGAGTTGTAGTCGTCTAAAGCCAAATTTTGCCATTTCTTCGACGGGCGGAATATGATATTCCGGGCAGAATATCATATTCCATGAGAGCAATTTTTTGTTTAAAAAAAAAATCGGACGGGATAGGATATCATATCCCGTCCAAAAAGAAGACTTTCTGAATAAAAGAGTTAATGGCCCATAATTATGACGTATAGGCCTAAAGTATAGGATTTTAAAATCGAAAATGAGAACTTCCCATTTCTTCGACGGCATATGATCTCCCTTTTTGATTTTTTTTAAAAATCTATTTAATAATATAAAAAAAAACAGATCGTCGGACGACATATCATGTTCCGATTTCCAAATTTTGGGTTTTGTCATTTCTTCCCCCAAATTTGGCAGAAAACTGTTCACCTCGAACCCAAAAAATGGGTATTTGGCCAACGACTACAGATGATTTTTGACCAAATTATCCATTTTTTTTATATTTGGACAACGACTACAAATGCTCTCGTGGGTGGTAAATGACAAATGGTACAACTGTTATTCAAGACTGTTGAACATTGGAGATGTCATAGGAGGATGCAAATCTGGTTGTAACTAAGATTAGTTGAAACGGAAATTTCATACATATAACTCATTCAGATAAAAGAGGGGGAAACAAAATTATACGAATTGGAATTGGTTTTCATGCAATTTGTAAATGTGAAGTGAAGATGAGAGTGGAGAATTTGAGTGAATAAGGTTTGTTAAATATTATAATTGTAGTTGTTAGCGTACTTGTGAGATTGAGCGATTGGTTTAAAAGAAGAGAAATATAGGTTAGACTTTTTTTTTTACCTGGTAGGGATCATGGTACCTATGAAAATTTATTAAAGTTATCCAAAAGAAATTATGATGGGGGAGTGAGGAGTTCAAATCGGTGGAGGTATGACAATGGATGTTAGTTGTGCAGGCTCAGCAAGCAACTAAGCACACATCGCACTTGTCATGGATATACTGTTATTACAACATAAATGAGTAGGGAAAGGCCGTGGAAGTGGCAATTCAAAATCGGTAGAATGATAGGATACATGGGATGTGATTTTTCTGATGGTAGTCAGAAAATTAGGCGGTCGCCAATGTCAACTCATTCTAAGATTAAATTGCTTTGGGTAAATTCCTTTTAGGTCTCTGGCAATTGACGTCCTTCCTTTTAACCCTTTTTACTTTTCAAATTACTCTTTTAACCGCTTGGTTTATGGAAAATTCCTGATAAGCCCTTAAGTACATATTTTCATACCATTTATAAATATCAGGGCCATGTTTTAAGAAAATTATTTTTTGCTCTTTCTAGTTAGAAGAAAAATACCCCATATTATATATACACCTCGCAGTTGTTGCTGAAAACAAAAGAAACAAAAACAAAAAATATAAATAAAAGTAGTTCATCTCTTGAAAAAAATAACTTATTTTCAATAAAAATAGTTCATTTCTCCACTGAATGGTAAGTTTCTGGGGAAAAAGGTATAAGTATCAGATAAACGGTATAAGTTTCTTTTATGAAGTTAACACATTATACCTTTCTTTCAAGTAGCAGTACTCCAGGGAATACATCCTTGACTTTTGTTATACTCCTACATTAGTTGATCATCCATGTGATAATACAAAAATTGTAGGCAGCATTACCCAAGAAAATTGTATGCACTAAATTTGAAGGGGTAAAATCTAACCGAAAGTGGATATTCCCATTGAAAGTTGCTATGCCTGCATAACCTCCCCCTGTCCCTTTGGTATCTTGCACTACTTCAAAATGGTATACGCACTTTTGTAAGGATCAACCTCCGTTCCCAAAGCCTTGTGAAGACTAGCTTGTCCCGAGGAATAGAATGGTAAATCAAGGATTGAATTGTGATACCTAGGTTTAGGGATGATACTCTCCCGGGGATGCATATCTCGTACTGGATACTCGCTGGATACTCTCTGAATACGTATCAGATACGTATCCTAGCAATTATTAATTTATTTTTCTTAAAGATCAGATACTCTGGGGATACTCTCGGATATGTTGGGATACTCTTGGACATTGTTTGGATACGCGGAGCAAGGGGAATATATATATATATATATATACTAGATTTGCCTGTGGGCACGTGCCTACGGCACGTCTTCGGAATTCGGAATGATACAAAACACGAAAAACCATGTAACAATAAAACAACAATTATGTAGCTCAAGTTTGAATAGTATGACAATAATTAGTTGTAAATAAAAGTCCATGTTTCCATTAGTATATGTTGAAAAATAATTATAAATGGGAGTGTAAAATATAAAGTCTTAGAACTTTATGTGTGGAAAATGATGAATTTTAACTGTTGAAGAGATATTTGCTATTTTCAATATAACATGTGCAATAAAAAAGCATAAAAATTCTGAAAATTTTACAAACCTGAAATCTTAAAATCTAATAAATTTCTAAATAAATAAAGAAATAATGGAAGAGCGAGAGGGAGAGAGAGAAAGAGAGAAATATGAAAAAGTGAAGAGAGAATTGAAAGAGTAATAAAGTAATGAGTTTTTTAGTTTTGGGGGGAAAAATTTAATTTTGGGGTTTGAAATTTTGGGCGGGAAAATATGTTTTGTGAGAATCAATCTAGGCCATTGATTTTAGGGGAGATTGAATGAGAGCCACTTGATAGCTTTCTTTGTAATTTATTATATAGATATATATTACTATTCTCTTCGTCTTCTCCTTTCAAATCCTAATTTTATTTGATTAAAAGATACTATTTTGTTCATTTGATTACAAGACGTTCAAAAAATGATAGATATAGGATGTAGTTCTTGCTATTATTTTGGTTGATTGGCTACTTGCTATTCTTGTACAAAGTGCTGCATTTTGCTTTTGTGTTTGAGTGTTAGATTTCTTTAAGATGATAGATATATAAGAGTAGGATGTAGTATTGAAGGGTCTTGATTGGTTCATGGTTATGACTAGCCTACTTTTATTTAAACATTTCGGTCATGTAATATTGGTATTGGTGTTGTTGAAAACTGGGAATGATCCATTAGTATATTTTGTTTAACATTGACTTGTATTAATTTTAATTACCATGTTCTTGTTTCTTATTTTTTCATGTTCGTATTGAATTGAATATTTTACTTTACTATTTATATATTAGTAATATTATTATTATTTTTAATTATTTTAATTTAGCGTATCCTAACGTACCCATATCCTAGTTTTTGAGAAATCAGCGATCGACGAATCCGCTTACCGGATACGTAGCGTACCAGATACACGTACATGTCTTCGTGGTGCTTCATAGGGGATGAGTATTAGATACTATCAAACATCACTGATATATATAGCTCTGCATTATAATGGGTAATAACTTGGATTTTCTACCTAATAACTGTTACATTTATATTAATTGGTCCAAACTTACCACTGAATCCACATTACTGATGTATTTGCCTAATAAGAGATCAAAATTTTATATAAAATTGAACTATTTGGAAAATTCTGCGGTTCAACTGGCTGAAGTGATTCCACTTTCATTACCTTCACTTCTCTCACGTTTCATTCTCATAGAAACAGTCATGCCTGCAAATGGTGTGAATGCTTCTTGATATGCAAAACCGAGGGAAGTTCAGAAAGCTTACTGCCCAGCTAAGCTTTCTTTTGATGAGCTACCCCCGTTCAACGAGTTCGAAAGTTGGGCAAGAGTGAGAAAAAGGAATAATCTTTTTAGTGGTCGAGATAACTCGTTACTTCTTCAAGTGCTGAAACTTCTACTTCCATTCTCATGTCAGGAAATATTATTTACAAAACAGTAGAAGGGACCAGATATCCAGTTTGTACTTTCTCTTTACTTTCTATATTGAAAGAACCGCACATACTGGCATACTGTCTGCACCGACTTTCTTTACATCCTAAACACCATTCAGATTGCATTTATATGGCCTGAAATTAGATTATATCTTTATTGTGCATAAAGAATCCAGTCATCATCAAATAATACAAAGAAATGCTCAATACTATTACCCTGACCAAGTGGAAGGATGTGTGTGCATTTCTTGAACTTTTAGTACTGGCTTTACAGGTAGCAAGCATCCGTTAGGAGTGGGATTTGAGTGATAAGATCATACTAACAAAATTCATAACTCTGATGTTGCAACTCTCTCTTTCTTGAAATTTGCTTGGAACAATCCAAATAAAATGTTGAATCATCACTATCATTAGTTAATTTAGTTTTATCATTATTATTATTTACCATTGGCATCCAATTTTGAATTTCCATTCATGCATTCTTTCTTTAATTATACATTTACTTATTTGAGTGATTCACTTGTTGTGTTTTCTTGAACATAGGTACCCTTGTACGTGGCAACAAAGATGGCATCAATCAAGAGATCTTCCTTCTTCGTTCCATCAGCAGATCAGTACGCCCGTTCTGCCCTACGCTGGATTGGGTACGAACCACGGTGCACGCCCTACTGGCCACACATTGTTCTCTGGGGTTTGCTTACTCTGTTGCCCGAGTCTGCAATTGATAGCTGGCGTCTCGGCTTCTGCTTGAACATTCGGAAGAGAGGTATGCTCAAAGATGCCAAGAAGAAAGAGCAGTGATGAGTGTCCGCCCATGTTCTTACATAGAACAATTGAAGGATGTACAAGTTTGGATCTCTTAGTGATTACACCTTGTTTATTTAAAATCCCATTTGGCAAATATTGTTGGATTCCCATTTATGGCTGAGTAGATTGAAAGCATCAGATTGCCTTGTACCATGAGATTTAAGATTGTTGCTGATGAAATTATTTAAAACGAGCTTCTTCTTATATTTGAAAATATGTTTAAGGTAATAATTGGTGTTCTTTCTTTATTATTATTATTGTTTGTGTGTGTGTGATAATAAAAAGGGAGTAGACCCATAGTATCTAGTTCAACCTCCGCCAACACCAAACTATGAAGAACGTGGTCTATTCTCACAACAAACAAAAAATTCACTACACATTTGTCCCTCTTTTACGGTAAAAGATCAGCACAATAATTAGCCTCACAAAATACATGATGCACATGCTCAACTTTCAACCCTCTCATCAGTTGAAGGAAGATATCGCAGTGAATAGAATCACTCTCAACATTATGCAACACTTGATTTGTCACAGTAAGCGAATCTCCCTCAAAGATAAATAAACCTGACTGAGCCAAGATATGAAGTTGACGTAAAGCAATCCACGACCCCCTTTGCTCTGCTGCATTGATCGATGTAGAAACTGGCCCACCCGGCCCCTACCAATACCGGCGCACGACCCAAATGATCACGTACAACAAAGTTATAGACAACACTCTCCGAGTCCACTGAGCCATTAAAATTCACCTTCAACAAGCCATGTGGGGAAGGTTTCCACCTGAATTCCATTGGAGTTGCTGGTCGAGGTACATGAGTATGAACAACAACAATCCTCTCTAGCATGCATGTTATGTGTGTCCAACGAAGAAATTTCAATCCTACTACATTTCTTTCCATCTTTATGCTACGTAAATTGTCGCTAGCCTCACCAAGGCTTCTGCGATGATATTGATTCCCTGAGAGATCAGCCTCCACCTCTCTTTTGCAAATCATCCATGCTGCTGTGGTCAAAATCTCCTGAAGTAGTTTCCGAATATATCACCACACTAACACTTCATTTATCACTCATCACAACCCAGACCTGAAATGACAAAATGCCATTCAAATAGAAGATGATTAATGGTTTCGCCTCAGCCACCACACCAGGGACAGAGGACATCAGTAGTCAATCCGCGGTAAGCGGAAAAAAGTCCTGGTAGAGACTGCACCAACCCGAGCTCTCCACATCCAACTACATCCTTGCAGAGAGGTGCGAATTTTCCAAATACATGGCAGACCAAGCAAACAAGCACTACATTTGGCGTGGCATGCTTGCTGAGAGCATCCACAGTGGTGTTTCTCATTTGCCAAAAAATGGCAACAACAGTAATAACAAATAGGGGTATGCGCTGCAGTGGTCGTTTGTTAAAAATTTGCCAAAAATTTCAAAAATTGAGTGAGACGGTATATGATATACCGTCTCAACTTTTCGGAATTAATTAAAAAAAGTTAATTACTTATTAACTATTAAACCTAATTAATTAACTAAATTAAATAATATAATAATAACTAAACTTAATTAAACAAATAACTAAACCTAATTATTATACCTAACCCACCTAATTAACTACTAAACCCTTTGACTATTTGACTTTTTGGTTGGACGAGGAAACATTCCCCGTCTGACCATTTGGTACTTTTTTTTTTCTTCGGCCAATCAGGAACGTTCATTTAAAAAAAAAAATTAAATAAATAAATAAAGGTTACAGACGGGATATCATTCCCTGTCTGACCCTTTCTAAAAAAATAAAAATTAATATACTATTACAGACGGGATATCATTCCCCGTCAGTATACAATAAACTATATTAAAATTTGTGAGACGGGGAATCATTTCCCGTCCTCTATAATTTGAGAATTCTCAAATCGTTTCTCATATTTGAGAAACAGAATTGATACGTTTGCTAAAAAATGACAAATATGAGAATTTTAGCAAACCACTGCAGCGCTCGTTTGCTAAAAAAATGGCAAAATGAGAACTTTAGCAAACCGCTGTGGATGCTCTGATACAAGACTCGAGGAGGAACTGACCGGAAATTTATATTCATAACACATTAGCTGGTCATTTCCGTAGTACTTCCAGGTACTGCGGAAATCGGAATTCTCAAAAAATTTCTACACTGTTCGCTGGCAAAAAGGTTGACCGGACAACCTCCTTATTCCAAGTTCATAATGCAGTAATCAGATATGAGACTTTCGCCTCCCTAGAAACAACCTCATTTGAAAGAATAATCCCTTGTCGCCTGAGCGGCACACATGAAAGCCTAGGATCGGTGGCTACAGAGACTTTAACACCATTACTAATATCCCATCGGAATCCCCTGCATATAGTATCACGACCGCTACATACAGCTTTCATTACCCAACTTAACCCTCCTTCTCCTTCAGCTCCTAACGCGATCGTAATAGCTAGCTTGTATTTTGAAATGCAGATTTCGTGTTAATAACGAGCTTCGTCTGCTATTTTTACAGGCAACGTTCTTACCCCCCTTGTGTTTCATGTTTGATTTATGGTTGTGTAAGATTTACATTTAGCTTGGGCCAAATCATTTACGCCCAATAGAATGAGCTCGAAATGATCAAATAAAGGATGAAGTTCACTACATGTTTCATCAATTTGCATATAACCAGGGGCAGAGCTACCACCTAAGAGCATCTCCTGTTGAAATTTAGTAAATTGTATATTCTGTTTCCTAATATAGGAAACAGATTCCCCAAATCTCTCATCTTCCCAATCTTCTCTCAATCTCTTTTCTTCTTCTCCAAGAATGTAATCTTTATATATAGATGTATACAGTGAAAAATAAAGTAGAACAATAAGAATAAGAATTTTTTCACAAAATTATTTTTCTTCTTGGTATCAGAGCCTAAAAAGATCTAGGCTAGTTGAAGAAGAAAAGGACATAGAAGTGATCAGATCGGAGGCATCATCGCTCCCGATCCCGACCAGTCACCGACAACTGATCCCGACCCGATCCCGACCAGTCACCAACAACCGATCACCTGCATCTCCACCGATATTGATCCCGACGCCATCATCCCGTAGCCATCGATCACCTTATCCAGATCTCGTCGCCATCATCGATCCAAGCTTCGTTTTTTTGCAAGATTCAATCCCGAAATCCCGACTTCACCGAGATCTGAGTCCACCTGTACCCGTCGCCGCCTTCGAACTCATCATCGTCTTCACCAAGATCGGAGTCCTCCAGTACTCGCCACCACCAGTTGTTCGAAGCCAGTCGCTGCCCGAAGCCGTCATCGTCGACCACCCAGCCTCGTCGCTCCTGCTCTGCTGTCGCCGTCAATCACTGACACTCATTACTCCATCGTCGACCACCCAGCCTCATCACCAAATCCCCTTCACCGAATCCCCTTCATCTTCGACTGGATCCCCTTCACCTCCCTACTTGCCGAAACCCTTGGAATCCCAACGCTATCAGCCTTCCTCTTGGTGTTGCTGTTGTTGACCAAGTTACTCCACTGAGTTGTTGTTTGATGATTCCAAGAGCCTGAACTGTTTGATGATTCAGATCTGATTTTTTTTATTGAGGAATTGATCTGTTGAGTTGTTGTTGTTGGTTGGTGTTCGGGCTCTTGGATTTGATCCAGATCGGATCTAAAAGGAGCTATTCTAACAGAGGGTGTTGTTTATTGTTGAAGACTTGGAGCTGTTCTTGACAAAGTTGTGTTGTTTGCTATTGGTTGCTGAAGATCCGACTCATTGTTTTCCCCTTTGTGGCGCTACCATGGGACAAACTGATAGAGCTGAGAAGAGTATTGGACTCGTCTCTACATTAGTCACAGCTGCAGGTAATGATGGTAAGGTATTTAATATTTCTGCTTCTGTTATGAATAGTACATGGATAATTGATTCGGGTGCTACCGACCATATGACTTTTGATTCTAGACAAGTTCAAAATTTTCAACCATCCACTAAATCGACTGTGTCCACTGCCAATGGTGACCCTGCCACTGTTACTGGCGAGGGTACCAAACATCTCACAAACAACCTAACCTTAGATACTGCCTTAGTTGTGCCATCCTTGAATTTCAACCTATTATCTGTTGCTCAAATAACTACTGCCTTACATTGTATTGTAGTCTTTTGGCCTTCTCATTGCGTGTTTAAGGATATTCGGACTCGTAAAACGATTGGTTATGGGATTAGGCACGGGAAGCTCTATTACCTAGATTTAGAATCTGAAAGTTCGAGCAAGTTGACTCAAGCTCTAAGTGTGGAAGGATCCGAAGATGAAAAGAAGAAATCAGATATTTGGCTATGGCATCGACGTCTAGAGCATGCTTCTTTTGGTTATTTGAAGAAATTATTTCCAAGTTTATTTTTAAAGTTAGATATATCTACCTTTCGGTGTGATGTGTGTGAACTCGCAAAAGGTCATCGTGTCTCTTTTCCTCCAATTCCAAGTAGAAGCTCCCTTCCTTTTATGATTATTCATTCTGATGTTTGGGGTCCATCCAAAATCACTACATTTGGAGGAGCCAAATGGTTTGTGACCTTTATTGATGATTGTACCCGTATGACCTGGATTTGTTTGATGAAGTCGAAAAGTGAAGTTAGTGGTTTGTTTCAGAAATTTCACAAGCATGTTATGATTCAGTATAAATCACAAATTCAAGTTCTTAGGAGTGATAATGGCGGAGAGTACCTGAGTTCAAATCTGCAACAATATTTGGTGGAACACGGAATTGTTCATCAGACTACATGCTCGTATACACCTCAACAGAATGGAGTTGCAGAAAGGAAAAATAGACACTTGCTCGAAGTGGTGCGTGCTTCTCTCATCCATGGAAATCTGCCACTCATTTATTGGGGAAAAGCCCTTGCTTCTGCTGCATACTTAATCAACCGAGTTCCCTCTAATATCCTAAACTTCCTCACACCATTTCAAGCATTAACTGAAGCTGTGAATGCACCAAAAGTCGTCAACTTGCCACCTCGTGTGTTTGGGTGTGTTGCATTTGTTCATCTTCATCAACATGAACGCAATAAGTTAACTCCTCGAGCTGTCCGCTGTGTTTTCGTGGGATATGCACAGAATAAGAAAGGATATCGGTGCTATCACCCACCAACTCAAAAGATGTTTGTGACTATGGATGTTGTGTTCTATGAAGATGAGATGTATTTTTCCTCTGAGGTTGAACTTCAGGGGGAGCACCGAAGTGAAGTTCAAACTCTTGCCTATGATGAAGTAGTTACTATTCAAACTGAACAATCAGATATAAGGGAAGAAAATCAGTTTGTAAGTAATGACGATCACTCGAATAAAGACTTGGTTGAGGAAGAAAATTTCCACGAAGATCTGCAGTCAGTGCTGAACCTCCATGAAGATGAGCCATCTCCATCACCAGCACCATCTGAACCATCTCCACCACCAGTATCATCAGATTTATCTCTACTCCCAGCAGAACCCCAAAACCAATCGTCATTGCTGTCCGAAGCTCCAAGAAGAGAACTCCCAAACCGTACTACTAGAGGTATCCCCAAACCCACTTACGAGCCTAATCCCACTAGTAATGTCAAGTATCCCATGAGTCATTATGTGTCCATTCACCGATTGTCTGAATCAAATAAGTCATTTGTAAATCAATTATCTGCTGTATCTATTCCTAACAGTGTGCAGGAAGCCTTAGCCGATCCAAGGTGGAAAGCAGCTATGGATGAGGAGATGAAGTCCTTGAAGAAGAATGAGACTTGGGAGATAGTCGAGCTGCCAGCAGGGAAGAAGCCAGTAGGATGCAGATGGATTTATACAGTGAAATATAAATCGGATGGTTCGATAGAGCGGTACAAGGCAATGCTGGTTGCCAAAGGGTATACTCAAACTTATGGAATTGATTATGACGAAACATTTGCACCTGTGGCAAAGTTCAACACTATTCGAGTTCTACTGTCACTTACTGCAAATCTTGACTGGCCGTTGGAGCAATTTGATGTGAAGAATGCATTTTTGCATGGGGAATTGACAGAAGAAGTCTATATGGATCTTCCACCAGGATCGAACAGACCAGTCCAACACAGCAACAAAGTATGTCGTCTGAAGAAAGCATTGTATGGACTAAAGCAGTCACCAAGAGCCTGGTTTGGGAGATTTACAAAATCAATGAGGACATTCGGATACGATCAGAGTAATTCTGATCATACTCTATTCCTAAAAAGGAAAGAAGGTAAAATTACTGCTCTCATTATTTATGTTGATGATATGATAGTAACTGGAGATGATCCTGAGGAGATGAAGGCATTAAAGAACTACTTGTCACAAGAGTTCGAAATGAAAGATCTTGATTCTTTGAGATACTTCCTTGGTATTGAAGTTTCTCGCTCAAGAAAGGGGATATTTCTTTCTCAAAGAAAATATGCTCTGGACTTATTGAAGGAAACTGGAATGTTCGCCTGTCAACCGATTAGTACACCATTGGAAGAAGGACTGAAACTATGCAACGAAGCTGATCAAGTGCCTTGTGATAAGGAAAGATATCAGAGATTGGTTGGACGACTGATGTATCTTGCACATACACGACCAGATTTGTCATATGCTTTAAGTGTGGTAAGCCAGTTTATGCATGCACATCGGGAACAACATATGGACACGGTGATGAGAATTATGAGATACATTAAGTCAGCCCCAGGAAAAGGAGTCTTATTTGCGAAATATGGTCACTTGAAGGTTGAGGCATATACTGATGCTGATTGGGCAGGATCTACAATCGATAGGCGCTCCACTTCAGGATATTTCACCTTTGTTGGAGGAAATTTAGTTACATGGAGGAGCAAGAAGCAAAATGTTGTTGCACGCTCTAGTGCAGAGGCTGAGTATCGCGGAGTAGCTTTAAGTATAACAGAAGCTTTATGGCTGAAACTTCTGTTGCAGGACTTAGGCTATGGTCCAAAGGAACCTATGAAGGTGTATTGTGACAGTCAAGCGGCGTGTGATATTGCGGCTAATCCAGTTCAGCATGATAGGACGAAACATGTAGAGGTGGACAGATTCTTCATCAAAGAAAAATTAGATGAGAAAGTTATTGAGATATCCAAGGTGAAGTCAGAAGATCAACTCGCAGATATCCTAACCAAGGCTGTTTCGACTCGGCACTTCTTGAAATTTGTTGACAAGTTGGGCATGCTCGATATCTATGCACCAACTTGAGGGGGAGTGTTGAAATATAGTAAATTGTATATTCTGTTTCCTAATATAGGAAACAGATTCCCCAAATCTCTCATCTTCCCAATCTTCTCTCAATCTCTTTTCTTCTTCTCCAAGAATGTAATCTTTATATATAGATGTATACAGTGAAGAATAAAGTAGAACAATAAGAATAAGAATTTTTTCACAAAATTATTTTTCTTCATCTCCAACCATACTAGCTAAAATGGCTAGTCAAATTGTTCAAATAGTGTTTTTGCCTAGTGAATTTGGCTAGCCATTTTGCTTCATCTCCAACCATGCTTCTTCATCTATATTTTGCCTCTTGCTTTCCATTTTGCCTCTTCATGTTCATGGCTAGGCAAAATGCCTAGCCATTATGCCTAACCGTTGGATATGCAAAATGAGTGTGACTCTCCAAATATGGCTATGCCTCTTCATTTTGGCTAGTCCTTGGAGATGCTCTTAGAGGACAAATGGCCCCCCTAATTTTTTTGAAAACACCCCTTCATATGTAAAATTTATATATAAGAGCCTCTTTTTACAAAATAATGCTAGAATTTGGGACCCCCAACTAAGAAAGTTTAGATCTAGGTTACTAAACTTTTTCAGTCTAACCTCTATTCTTAATGCACTTATTTACTGATTTAACCTCTATTTTTTAAAAAATTAAAATAAAACTCTCTCTATCGGTTAAACTTTAAGAGGGGTAATAAGTAACCCAAAATTTACTCTATACCCAATCATTCTCTGTTTTTTCATTCAATGAATTGGAAGATTAATCTTCCTCTCAATTCGTGTTGTAGCATCAATAAGAAATATATTTATATATTTGGAACACGGTTGTAATCCCTCCCACAGTCACTCTCACCTTATAATAAGGGATTGGTGCAACCCTAGCAGTTTAGTGATCGTCACTTCGATAAAAAAATGCGGTATGATCAGCGAAGTTCAAAATTGAGCAAAGACTTACCCTCAATAAAATATTTTAATTACTCATTCTCAACATATCAAAATTAGAAGGGGTAAAAACCAAAATTACTCATTCACCTCTAATTTCTCAATCTGCCGATTGCAGTTGAGTCTAATAGTCAAAACATTTTTTTGGTATTTCATCGAATTCATGACTTATAGATTTGCTTGTTTTGACTCCATTCCAATAAATTTGTGTTTTCACAAGATATTTTTTTTGCAACCAGTGTTTTGCCGAAAAATAAATGAGACCCCCATTTCGAAATGTCTGGCTCTACCACTACATATAACTATAGCCATATCTTTTTTCTTACACTTCAGTGTACTATACACGTAAACTTGTTACGGCTCACTACTTCAGTGCTAACGACGTTAAATTTTTATCGGTTTGGCCGTTATACCCCTGCTTTGATCAGTCTAAGCTCTCTCTCTCTCTCTCCCCTTTCTACCCATTTTTTAAAATAATTAAAATACTCACCTAAAATAACTCTTTACCTTCTTGTTACCCTATTTTCCACTAGTAATTTACACGTGTGATGTACGTTTTATAAATATATAATTTTTTCTAAGTAAAATCTCAGATGTAGTCTGGATTCAGACGAGACCTCATTCATATTAGTTATGTATGTGCCTTACACGCGTTGATAGATTTACAAATGACAACTCTTCTCTCATTATAATATTAGAGATTTCTAACTTTTCTTACTTCATTCTAATACCTAAATTTGACAGAGTAATCAGCTTTGTTAAATAAGGAAAATAATCTTATTGATCAATAGTAGTAGGCGGTGGTATATCTAAAAGAAACAGGACAAAAAAACAGCCAACAATTGTCACGTGGTACTACATGATACCTAAATCAAATAGAGGACAGCGATCCGCACAAGAAATATGGACGAAGTATTCAGAACTGCAAAAAAAAGAAAAAGATATGGATATAGTTATCTGAAAATTGGGGAAACCTGTGTATGGTTTAGTGATTTTTTTTTTTGCTAGACGAGATAATTAAAAAATAAATAAAAAACTACAAAACAGGAGCATCTGTAGATCAGGAGACCTCTCTAATGTCTTCCTCGGCCAAAACAAGAAACTTAGGGTCGGAGATGTTAACCCACAGAAAGCTTTGACCACTACTACGTCTCTTTTTTGCAGCAGAATCAGCACATATATTTCCCTCTCGATAAATATATTGTATCCCACCAAAATTCATACCATTAAGCTTGAGTAACATATCCTGAGAAATAGGGTCGTGACTGCTTCTTGCACGGATCTGGTCTATAACGATCTTCGAATCTCCCTCAATAAGAATATGACTCTCGTGAGACAGCATATGAAAGACCTAAGAGCCATCCCCGAACATCTTCTTTGAGTAACGTTGATAGATGTCGACACAACCAGCCCCTCCAGCAACCAACAGCGATCTACCATACCAATCTCGATAGAAAAAACTATAGCCAGCGTTATTCCCCTCCAAGGATCCATCAAAGTTGAGTTTAATATATCCTTTAGGTGGCACAGCCCATTTGATCAAGAGCGCTTGCACACGGCTAGGAAAGGAGATCGTTTTGAGACCCATCTATTGGACCTCATTGTAGGAACCCACTGAAGCAGAAAAATCACCAAGAACATCCCATCTTTCAACATCTAAAACCCATTGGGAACCACGGTGTGTGAGGGGGCAAACTCCCTCAAAACAAATTTTGCATCAAGCATTCCACACGTACTACAAGGTGGTAATAATTAAGGATAGCAAAAACTATTTTTTAGCACCAGAACTAAGCAAATTTTCCTCTAACATTGACAATAAATCGGAGAAGGATGCCATGTTAATATTGATGTCCATACATTACACAAGAATGCTCCAAACTTGACGAACGAGAATACGATCAAAGAGAAAATGTTCAATTATTTTATCTCCAACCTCAAAAACTAGACAAGTAGGCACCACCTGCATCCCACGATGAACCAGCTCTGACCTAGTAGGAATTCCATCACATGCAACTCTCCACAACCAAGCAATAACTTTTTGTGCGACTTTGTGTTTGTTGATTAAACTATTTGGAAAACTTGGCACCTTGCAATTGCTTCTACTAGCAGCTGAATACACAGTCTTCAAGGTGACTATTGACAAAGATGAATCATAGCAAAGGAGGTGATTGATGACTTAATTCACCAAAATTGGCATTTGTAGCACAATATTGGCGATCAATCGTAGGAGGCCAGACTCCAACATAGCCGAAATCCATTCCTTATAACGGGAGATAAAATTGGCAACTCTCATTGAAGAACTCAATAACGCAACAGAAGTAGTGATGCTCATTCTATTCAGGAGAGTACAAAAGATCCAAGGATCAGAGAAGACATCTATCTCCATCCTGCTACCAACTTTTCAATGAAGACCATTGCAAATTAAGTCCTTACCAGTGCAGAAAGCTCGCCAGAGTCACGAACATCATTCCGGACATTGAATTTCCCACATAGATGAAGGGAGCTTATACTTAGCAGATAATCATTTAAATAATAGTGAATGAGGTTTACTAAAAACTCGAGCCACATTTTTAACCATAAAACTGTCCTGTAGAGTGTCCAATCGTCTAAAACCAACACCACCAAAATCAATGGGTCTACAAGCTCTATCCCATCTAATCATATGCAAATGCTTAGCACCATTACCATTAAAAAAAACACACAAAATTCTTGCTCAAGTTGATCAACAATAGATTTTGGGAACCAACTGTGAGCTAACGTATACATTGGGAGAGCGTAAGCAACTGATTTCAAAACAACTAACCAACCCGCAAAGTTAAGAGTCTTAACCTTCCAACCAGATAGACATTTATGAACACTCTCCACCACAAAACTGTAATTAGCAGCAAGGATACGGGACAAGCTAATCATAGTACCAAGGTATTTGAATGGCATAAAACTCACCTCCATCTGCAAAAGTATAAGTGTGTAGTTTCGCTCATTCAAACTAACACGTTCTCCAAAAATCACACTGGACTTACTAAGATTCACATTCTGACCGCTGAGAAAACAATAGGTATTATGTAGCCTTTTAATCACCTTACACTCGGACACATCAACTGTAGAAAAGAAAAAAGCAGACTATCACCTGCATAAAGTAAATGACTAAAGGAGATATTATGACTGTCAATAATAATACTTAAGAGCCTACCACTAGACACTCAATGAGAAGGGATAACATAGGATGAAGAGATAGGGGAGAGAGGACAACCTTATTGCAACTCTATCATTGAGCTGAACCAATCAGAAGGAGAGCCATTGACAAGCAATGCAAATCGCGGATTCTCAACACAAGCTATGATCCACCTAACATTAAACCCAAATTGCAAAAAAAGAGTGTAGAGATAATCCCACATAATCCTATTGTAAGCTTCTTCCATGATGTGTGTAATTTTTACATCATTTTTATTACTCTTTTATGTATTAAAATTGTAAGTTCTCGTTTATTTCTTTAAAATTTATCTTCTTTATACTTATTTTTATTTATTTGTTTGTTTTCTAAGAAATGATATGGATAAGTGCAAAACATAGACGTTTTGGCAAAATTAAGGATGAAAACAAGGATAAAGATTTTATAATTCAAATTGATTTTATATGAAGATTTTTCTGGAAATTTGAGCACTCAAAATACACATTTTTACAAATTGGCCTTTTGAAGATCAAATAGAAAATATTATGGTCAACTAGAGAGTGGAATGAAATTTTGCAATTAAAAAGTTAAAAAAATTAAAAATAAAAATTTGCCGGATTGAAATGTGGGTAGATAATGATAACTAGTTAATTAGTTTCAGAAGATTAATCTTAATCTTAAAAGTTTAATTAATTAATTAATTAATTTATATTAAATCATACTAACTATTCCTGTCCCTTTTGCCTATATAAAGAAAGATAGGGCACAAATTCCAGGAGGAGAAAAACCAGAGAGAGAAAGGAAGGCGATTGAGAAATAAAGTGGAAAGAACATTGGCGGATGGAAAAGAAGAAAAGGAAATAAGGTAGGCGGCACAGATCCCGAGAAAGAAGAAGGGAGAAAGTGGGGATTTTTTCTCCAAAATGACCCTTTTTTTGAAAGTTTTTTTCCAAACTGCCATATTTTTTATTTTTGTTCCCTAAACGACCCACTCGCTTTTTGAAAAAGCGAGTTTGGTTAAAAATAATTCGCTTTTTCAAAAAGCGAGTCTGGAACTTTTAATTTTCGAAATGTTAGACTCGCTTTTTGAAAAAGCGAGTTATTTTTAACCAAACTCGCTTTTTCAAAAAGCGTGCTTGATTATTTTGGTAAATATTTTCGAAAGTGGGTCATCTTGGTAAATACTTTTAGAAAGTAGATTAGTTTGGTAAATAATTTCAGAAAGTGGGCTATTGTGGTAATAAGTTCTTTCTATATCACATTGTCACTTGATCTTCATTAGACCACTATATATGAAATCGTTTGTCAGGACTTTCTATATCACATTGTCACTTCATCTTCTTTGGTTATGATTTTATAAATTTAGCAACTGTTTAGCAGTAGCAGGGGATATACATAACTTGATATTATTTCAGTATATACATAATTGGTGTGTTTTAAGTTGTCGAGAATGAGCCCATAGATACTCTCACTCCCCGGTATATACATAATTGACTTTTGACCTATTAATCATATGCGCTGAATTCTTGCGTCAAAAGTCTCACACTCGCTTTCTGAAAAAGCGAGGGTGATTAAAATCTCATCTCTTTTTCATCAGCACACCTATCAACCAAAATAGTTCACCATTAGGTCACGATCTTAGAAATCAGATCCAATGGTTAACAGATATGAGCCTCGACAACAATCTTAACATTTATCCATCCAAATACTGAATTGGCATATGTTGATGCTCCTACCAATAAATCAATGAACAAATCATAAACATAATGAACAATTCATAAACATAATGAACAATTCATAAACAACAATATAAACAAACGAAAGAAAAGTGATCAAGAGAGAAAATTTCTTCTTTGTTAGGAAAAAAATAAACTCGGGCTTTCAAAACAAGTGCAAGAAATACAAAACAATATATTATGAGCAAACCTTAGTCTGCTAACAATATTCAGAACTAGAAAACAATGTCTCATCAATTACCACGTCAGGCTTTTGTGGTCTACCATTATGTATAACAGCAACCATGAACGAAGTTACAATCACCCTTTTAATATAAGAATTTTGGCGCAAGAACCCAGCGCATATGATTGATAGGCCAAAAGCTAAGATTGATTGGGAGTATCTATGGGCTCATTCTCGACAACTTAAAACACACCAATTATGTGTATACTGGAATAATGTCAAGTTATGTATATCCTCGACTACTGCTAAACTGTTGCTAATTTTATAAATATAAATAACTTTATGTATGAAGATCTTCTGTCTCTCGGTGGATTTAATACTTTAAATATAAATAATATATATTAAATATATAAAGTTTATAATTAAAAAAAATTTGTGAAAGTGAGACGGATGAACTTCATCCGTCCCTCCCTACCGCATAACCCTTTTACCCCTAAGGTGATAATCTGGTTATATGAAGGAAGGAGTAACTTGGTCATTTCCGCCAAAGTGAAATACAAAAAAAAATCATGGACCCTTTTAACCACCCTCGCTTTTTCAGAAAGCGAGTGTGAGACTTTTGGCGCAAGAACTCAGCGCATATGATTGATAGGTCAAAAGTCAATTATGTGTATACCGGAGATTGAGAATATCTATGGGCTCATTCTCGACAACTTAAAACACACTAATTATGTATATACTGAAATAATATCAAGTTACGTATATCCCCTGCTACTGCTAAACAGTTGCTAAATTTATAAAATCATGACCAAGGAAGATGAAGTGACAATGTGATATAGAAAGTCCTAACAAACGATTTCATATATAGTGGTCTAAAGAAGATCAAGTGACAATGTGATATAGAAAGAACTTGTTACCACAATAGCCCACTTTCTGAAATTATTTACCAAACTAATCCACTTTCTAAAAGTATTTACCAAGCTGACCCACTTTCGAAAATAATTACCAAAATAACCAAATGCGCTTTTTGAAAAAGCGAGTTTGGTTAAAAATAACTCGCTTTTTCAAAAAACGAGTCTAACATTTCGAAAATTAAAAGTTCCAGACTCGTTTTTTGAAAAAGCGGGTTATTTTTAACCCAACTCGTTTTTTCAAAAAGCGAGTAGGTCGTTTGGGGAATAAAAATAAAAAATAGGGCAGTTTGGAAAAAAAACTTTCAAAAAAAGGGTCATTTTGGGAAAAAATTCGAAGGGGGGGGGGAGGCAACACCTGACTTGTAGAGAAACGTGGACGCTGCCAAACTTGTACTTTGGTGTTGGGTGTGGATTTATTTGAGAAGACTTCGAACTTCGGCTCAAACAACAGCAAAATAAGTTATGTCTCCTCTTCTACTTTTTAGTATGCAATCTTATAAAATATTTATTAGTTGTAAATTTGTCATGAGCTAACTTTATTTTTCTAGGGATTCAATGTAACATAGTTTTGATAACACAATTTGAATTTCATATTATTTTATTATTCTATTTTTTAATGGTTGTGTGTTTAATTTTTGTTCTTAATGCGTATAATTATTTGGTCAACTATTGTTTGATTTATTGAATCATAGGAGATGCTGAAAGGTAACTTGTGGTTTAGAATTATAGAATTAAACACCATTGATTGAGCGAAATTAGATATAATTTACCGCATTAATGCAACTGTAGAAAAATCTATAGAACTTAATGAGTCATCAAATAATTAAATTTGCATAGAGATATGTCGAATTATTAGTTGGGGATATGTTTGATGTTATTTGAGAGAAGACATTGAGTAATTAAGGGATTTTGGTTTACATCTTGAAAAAGTAAAGTTTTTAGTTTCATGGAATTATGAATTGTGTGAGATTAATTAGGTGAGACCAAAAGCCCTAGAACTAGTTTTGCTATTAATAAACCATAAAATTTCATATTTCTGTTCTTTTTAATCAGTTTAGCTTTTACTTTAGTTTAGTTTAATTTAGTTGCTATTTTTACCAAATTTTCGATTCTCCAAATAGTAGTTAATCTAGTGAATTTCGGTACTCAATAAATAATTAGTTCTTGTGGGTTTGACTCATTTAAACTATACTACTTGTTGGGATTTTATGCGCTTGCAAATTATTTCACCATTCCATATCAAGTTTCAAGTCCATAAACCCTGCATACTTCTCTGATTTCTTTATTAAATAGAAATCTTCTTGAGCAAGAAACACAATATTCTAATTCAAATGCTCAGGAACAAAAGAACCATGTTCCTCAGAAATAGGGGAGCTTAGAATAGGCTTCAAACAATTAACTAACAATTTTGTAATAACTTTATAGAAGACGTTTCCAAACTAATAGGGCGATAATCCTTCATGCTTGAAGGACAAGAGACCTTAGGAATGAGAGTCACGAAGTTTGACTTACACTGGGATGGAGAGGATTCTGTGAGCCAGAAATCATTAACATCTGTAACAAATCACCACCAATGATATTCAAGTAGAGCTTATAAAACATCCTAGAAAAATTGTCAGGACCAGGTGAACTATTAGATGGCATTGAGCCAATGACACCATAGATCTTGCTGAATGAAAAAGGGTGGATTAGTTGATCATTAATATTTTCAGTAACCTCGGGTTCAATGCAAGGAATAGTTAAATCAGGATGTTGGTCAAGAGCGAGTGACTACTTTTCTTAAAATAATCGTCAAAACACTTTGACACATTAACTCTTCCAGTAAATTGAACACCTAACGTACTTTGTACATTATAAATGGAGTTCCTAGCTCGGTGAACAAGCATGGCTCAGTGGAAGTAGCTAGAATTTCTATCCCATCTTTAATCCAATCAACTCGCGATTTTTTATGCCATAATTTCTACATATTGAGATTTTCTTGAAGCTCACGAGAGCGAATCCTCAGCATATCAACCTCCCTCGAAGACAGTTGTCCTATACAATCCTTGAACTGTAAAGCCTCAACTTCCTTTATAAGAGATTTACCTTTAATGAATATATTACTGACCACATGATGGTTCCTTCTCTTAAGAGCCACCTTCACTTTACAAGTTTTAAGAAATACTATAAAAAGATTATCAGCAAGTACTACTGTGTTCTACGCCGAACCAACAACCTCCTCAGATTCTAGAACTGAGACCTAAAAATTCTCAAAACACAAAAGGTTTGAGTCACTCGTATCAATAGTTTTTGTATTAATTAATAGTGGACAATGATCTAAAGCTACTCGGACTAGATGAGACATGGAAACCAGAGGGAAAATCCCATGCCAGTCTACTGTAACTAGGCATCGATTAGTTCTTTCTCAAATTCTAGCTAACAACCCCCCCCCCCCCCCCCCCCACACACACACACGATTATTACACAAAGTGAAAGGGACACCAAAGCATCGTTAGTCGCACAAACCACATTCACGCACTAGCTCTCGAAAATTCAATCATGTTTGAACCATGAATTGAAGGCCCACATTTTTTTCAGAATGATCAGGAATACTATTGAAGTCACTGATACACATCACCGGAAATCCTCCACTAACAACCTGGTGAATAATGTCCCAAAGCTGTCTACGAGTGACAATACAAATACTTGCATAAATACCTACAAAAGCATTTTTTATCCCAAACTTTCATAAGACCTATAAAAGCTTGAGAATCACTATAGAGATACTGAAAGAAGACAATTATCATTACAATAGATTAATACCACCAAAACAACAGGAATCAGGTTGAGCAACTATTTGCCTAAGAAAGATTTTCTCTTTCTCATAAGTTGCTTGCCTAAGAGAAATTCAATGGGAAAATCATTTGTGGAAGTGAAAGATAGTAAAATAGTTGTCACCATGAAATCATGCGACACCTTTTCAAATGTAATTGTGCTCTTATTAATGTTGATCGAAAACCCTGACCAAAATTCATTTTATTGCACAAGTAAAGACATGGCACACAAATACGACGACATGATTGTAACGCCCCGGATCTCCGTTACAGGACATTCGTGACATCACCAGAATCTTTCCTTCAAATGCATCTCAACACAGTAAATAACACAGAAATTTAAAAACTTTTATTACCATCAGAGTTATTACATCATTAGTTACAAATATTAATTTGTCCTTAAACAAGGAATACAAATTACATAAACTCATTACAATTGTTTACAAAAATATTCAGATTCCAATTGTGAGGCTATCGGCTGTCTTCCAGATCAGGAATCGATTGGTCACTGCCAAAAATCTGCTGAGTGGTGTATCTGCCTTCCTGGGACTTGCCCCTCGGCTTGAGCCTTCTACTGCACGACTCTAATATCTCTGCACTCGCACGAATGGTAGGCATGCACACTATCGCCCCATTTGGATGTCCTACTGGTTTGGCTCTCCTACCCTCTTGACCCGGTATCTAGTACCTAATTAAGTGGGCACGTCAGTAATTCTACTGATGCAATGTTGATAAGAAAACAGCAATCTCCAAATATCACACCCACAATTCATCTTGAATGGAAAAGAACGTGTATCCTGATTTTCTAGTGTTCGTGTATGCCATGACCTAAGGTCTAATGCATAAAACAGAGTACACAACAGATGCACTTAATCTAATGTTAGCAAGACTCTGGATACACATGCATCCCATACTACATATGTCCCAGATCAAGTCGTTTCTCCGATTTCAGGGATTCGAACCCTCGCCATGCAATGCATTCTACTATTGTACCCTTTCTGTTCCTGATAGTACAACATGATTGAGGAGGTATATAAAAAGAAATAATTTGGGGAGCTGCCCCATTGTCACCAATAATTGTTGCATCAGACCATCCTTAAAAGCTGTGACGAATTTACAGATATGCAGCAGCATATCCATTGCGCAGAAGATCCATTATGATCCGTTCGGGTCCACACATATAGAACATGACAGACTCGAAGGTCTAAACCCCCTATCCGCCAAAAAATCGACTTTCCGTTCTTACCATGGTACTTTAGGGATCAACAGTGCAAGATACGCACAGCAGCACATATCCCTAATGACAGGAAGAGAACCCCATAGTATCACCACCTAGTGGTAACTCTCAGAATGAGTTGGATTATAGGGAATCGCCCCTAACACCAATTATGACTTCGAGCAAAACAATAAAGGAAAACCTAATCAATGCAGTTTACTGAAAATATGTAGTTACCTAAAATATACACGGTGTCGATCAAACAATGTCGAGCCTGACTAGTCTGTCAAAATAACAATCATCACGGGAATCACATCCACTGATTCCTAATACCTTCACAGGTCAGCGACCAAATAATCTCGAACCGTGCCCCACAACGAGTAGTCCAATGGCGCCCCAAGGATGCAATGTAATTCAAATAAAGGCAAACACACACATAACCATCAATTCTTGATCATTGATAGACTCAGGCATCGAGACACAAAACACAAACCAACCAGCACTATAAGGAATTTGACATATAGTGACAGCAAAAATCCGTGGATAAAAGGCGAAAAACCGTAGGTATAGCCCATAAAACCTATACCAACGGACATATTTTTTCGTCGTTTTTAATTAGCTATACCCACGACAAAATGCCGTCACTATAGCCTATAGCGACGGTTTTTTTACCCGTTGGACAAAACCTCGGTGTTATACCTACGGTTTCGTATCCGTTGGTATAGGTTTTAAGGATACCACTTGCTTTCCTATACCCACGGTTGAAACTCCATTGCTATAGGTTTTAGTGATGGTTTTCGCATCCAAATATTTAAATATATACCCATCGCTCTATACAAAAAAATTTCTTATTAATTACACGTATGATAATTTAATATTTTCTTTTATAATATTAATCCAATTATAAACTAAATACACAATAAAAATAGATAAATGTGTTTACGAAAACAAATTTAAAAAAAAAATTAAACTTCAATCATATTAAAAATTAATGAAGTATTACAAGCATGTCAAATTACAAAATAATTAATAACCAAATACACAATTGAAATCATGTGTGCAGACATGAGAATCAATACTTTAAACTACGATCAACATATTCAATGACATTATAAGATAACATTCAATTGACTTCTCACTTGAGATACGACACTAACAATTTTCTTATTTTTCGGCAATCAGATCTTGATTGATTTTGATTCTTTTTGCAGTAATCTTCTTTTAGCATCCTGCAAATCTCTTTTACAACCTTCTTCACTTCATCATCGGCAAACACAAACTCGGCTGCATTTTCAGCAAGTTCAATCATTTCTCGCTTGTTGAGAGCCCTTCACAAACAAAACAAAGCAAAAAGATCCAACTTTGGTAGCTATAGGTATCCTATAGCTTTAGAGTTTTTAATCCGTAACTATAAGTTTTACTAACGGGATAAAACACTGTGAGAGCTACTTTCCATGGTTTATAGGGAAATAAGTGCGAGTATAAAATGTTTTTCATTTGTATATAAAACAGTAGAACACAACCGCGAGGGATGCAGGCATGTAAACATACCTTCAAGCAAGCGAAAATCCCAGGAAGGCCATAACCACAAGCAAGCTGCAGTAACCAAAGAGATAATATTAGTCATTTAACAAAACCATTCTTTGGCGCTCATCAAATTACATTTAAAATTGATTTATGCCAAACAATAACATGAGTAATACTACTCAGTTCACAAAGTTTAGTTGTTTAAATCCAATAGGAAAATTTTCTTGCGCTTACTTCGAGTTTGACTTTCAATAAATCAGAAGGCGCAAACAAACAATTAAAAACTAATTAATAACTAATTTTGTTGGAGCAATCACATTGCAGTTTTAAAGAGTTTTCCTTGAGTTTTGCAGTTCGCACCACAAGAAGCCACACTGAATAGTAAAGGATAAGGAATGTGTAATATTCAAGTCAACTATCACAATATTTAATTAGCATCAGAATTTGGTGTCATGTAGAATACTTCAAGTCTTACATATAGCCTAATAAGTAACTTCATGATTAAATCCTTTCTCACCCTTCATTTCTATACATGCATACCGAATGTAAATGTTTCATTATGCGCATATATGCACATACACTTCCGTCCAAGTATGGAATGTTGATGTCATCATTCTGAATGCTATCATACCACAATATGGGAACCACATACCAAAATGCTAGTTGAGGGTTTGTGACATTTAGTTCACTACGTGTGTGGAAATTGTTCTCACTTGGTACAAGCAAGAAGTAGTAGACAACATGATCATGCACATTTTGTTAAGCTGGACAATACATAAGGAAACTTGAGAAAAACAATCTGAAAGTTCTTAAGAACATAAGATGAAGAAGGATACTTAAAGTTATGCCAAACCCATTGTATATGTTATTGCTAGATACCATCATAGTATTTCTGTTCCTTTTTCGTAACACAACATATATTGAAATCTGTTGCAACAATTGTTCCGAAAGAGTGAATTGGTGTGTATCTAAGAACTTTAGTTCTGGTTAAAATTGAATGTGCAAGTGGTTGGGTGATAGATATGCTTAGTGATGAGCAGCAGTCTCATTTCGCAAATTTGAAGAAGAATTCTTACCTCAAGTACTCGCTTGCCTCTAAAACTTAATTGCCCATCACGTATCTCATGTTTGAGAGTATTTACAAGATCAATTGAACTCTCCCACGCTTTTAGCGACCCTACAAAAGGAAAATTCATAGTAAATTCTCTAGTCATACCAGCTATTTTCACCATCCACTTGAAAATATACAATACTACACAAATTAAAATGAACTCACCATCAGGTTTCGAACAAATCATCTCTGAACTAGAAAATCCAATGATATCTGCCACACTAACTCTACCCTAAAACACAAATCAAAAATCGTCAAACATAATCATCTTGGAAAAAAGTGTAAGTTTTGATTCACAAAAAATATCTGAACATACAAAATTGAGAACTTATGTATGACATGTACCTTGAATATGTTAATTCCTTGCAGATCAACATTCTCACCAGCATACTTGTAGGGGTGAGCATTCTGTTAAAAGGAAAATTTCAAATTATATTAGTTCTCGTGAATCAAGCATAACAATATACACTTCATTCATACAAGTTATAATTGAAAAAGAACTAATAAACCTAGGTGTTTTGTTGCATCACAACTCTAGGGAAAGTAGCTCTCATGGTGTTTTGTTGCATCACAATTGTAATTGCGGCCTGGGTTGCATGCTGCCATAATCCATTCTATGCGGAAAGTTGCAACGATGGGTAAAAAGCAATGAAAAGGTTGCTAAAGTTTGATGTTGCAAACCTTCCGAACATTGCATCTGGGCTAGTGCCTGATACATTATTACTGATGTTTTTACTGATATATTTAAATTGATCAACTTTCACAAGGTGTTAGTTAACATCATTCCCAGCAGATCAACTTTCACAAATAAAAACAGTGAATTACGAACTAGAACCTAAGTGTACCCTTGGCCCCTAAGTCATCAATAAAGGTCCCAAACTAGAACCTAGTACTAATTAAATAATCAAGGCTATCAAATCATAGGAAGACAACTCTTCTATGGTTCTATGTAAATATGACTACCCTGTGAATTACGATAACCACTGCAATTTTAATTCTTACTCTTTGATCCATGCTTCATCAACCAGTCCACCTAAACAACAATCCAAATCAAACCCATCATTTTCTATCGTTTCAAAATTATCATTGAATTTAAGTCTTCAATTAGTGGAACCTAGTGATCTGTTGACTCGTGATTTCACATTTCTATCTTATCCAACTCAACCTTCATTGATTGATGCTTTCGGTTGCCTTATACGGTTGGACCTTCTATTGGAGAGATTTCTAAATTACGAGGAAAATAACTTCAAACGTCCATATTTTTCTTTTTTTTCCTGAACCCTTACTTGCTCACGCTACTTTGAAGATAGTAAACATCTTAGACTTATAGTGGTAACTGGTAAGAGCATATTTTACACACACACACACACACACACACACACACACACACACACACACACACACAGAGAGAAGCATAGCTATCCTATCCATTCATCTCAACTCCCTCAGCATAATTACAAACAAAACCTTTACATTTTCTTGATCGAAACCTCTCAGGAAAACTTGTAAAGGATTGTTAATTCTCCATCAACCATCATTTGCAAATCTTGATTAGAAACGTCAAACACCGCACTAAGCAATTCTAGTTTCTACTTTCTCAATCCGAAAAGTTTGCACAAAACAAAGTATTGCTGATTGGGGTTTTTAACGGCAAATGTCACATTTTCTTGAGTATATTCAACCGTTACACATTGAACCTTTCAATTACAATTTTTTACTCGGCGCCACTTCTCTTTTTTCTGGACTTTATCAACCCCAAATTCACTCTAAAAAATACAAAATGCAGTCTTTCCGTATAATCTCGACCAATCATTTCCACTCTCAGTTTAGAAATCAGAACCCTAATAGATACAACTACATCATTCATATAACTGAGAAACTTATCACGACAATTTTATGAATGCGACGAGCGAAATATAACAGAAAATAAAATTTGAAAAATCGGACCTTGGAGATGCGCTTGGTGCTACAACGTTTCATCATCCGACTCCAACCAGCGACGAGGGCAATCCCGACCAAAGCCCCCATTATCAGACTTGAGATCAGCCCCATCTTTTTCTCTGAATTGCGTTTCACCCCGTCGGAATGAGAGATCTACAATTTTTCTTTCAGCAGTTTGGGGAGAGAGGTATTCGGGTGTGAGAGATAGAGAGGAGAGAGAGAGAGAGGGGTGTGAGCGTGAGAGGTACTGTATAAATTGGGGGTATTTGGGATTTGGGGGGAAAATAAAAAAATTGGGGGGAAAATAAATTATAGAATATACCGACAGTGTTTTATCCCTTTAGTAAAACTTATAGTTACGGATTAAAAACTCTAAAGTTATAGGATACCTATACCCACAGTTTACTATACGTCTGTAGGTATACAATGTCTGTACCCACGGTTTTAGTGATCCGTCACTATAGGTGTCCGTAGGTATATGGCAAATTTCTTGTAGTGCAGAGCTATATGCCAACTCACTCATGTCCACCATGAGTACTAAGCACAGGACCTTATCTAAGTTCAAAATGAAATGCTAAAAATATCATTAAAACCCCGATAGCTCATGATCACCACACTGCGGTATGCAGAGGGTTCCTCATCAATTGTCCGATAAAATAGTTCAAGAAATAGCAGTAGCTGTGACCCAAGCTACGCTCATCAGAAACCAACACACTCAGAATTTCTAGAGGGGTGGGGAGTTCCACTGCAATCCTCTAGTGGAAAATTCTCTCAAATTCTTTAAGGAACTCAAGTCCCTAAGCTAACTTAAGCTCGAAGTCAAACTAAACAACAGGTTGCTAAACTTGCAACGACCATAACTTCCAGCACACATTCGGAATTGCTTGATACCCCCATTCTGGAAAGATAAGATCATAGTCTACAACTCTCCAGTTAATCATTTCCTCACATTCAATTATCTTGACACCATAAAACCTCATACACTCTCAGCTTGTACGTTCCTTCATGCACTCGCTGTACCTTTCCAACATCATAAAAAATTGCTTGCTCATCGGAATTACTCGATTCCAGGTTCTATGGAAAGGTGGGAGTGTCTAATACAACTTCTTAGTTGAATTCATCCTCAGATTCCATCTATAAAGTCCTCAAAAACCCAAAATTCCATCGGGTGCACAAACAGGAAAAAAATTGATTCTTCAATAAACAAGGCATCGACTAGACTGGATCTACCCTAGTCTTTGAAAAATCATAACTCTCAACCTACAAACTGGAATTACCAAATTCCAGTTGGGTTAGAAGGCTACGACTCCCTACTACGACTCTCTAGTTGGTCATTTCCCCAAATTCTTAACGAATAATTCCAAAATTTTCCATCTTTACAGACTAGCCAATTTGTACTCAGCTAAACTCAGTCCACTTTGAAATTCAATAATAAATCAACCTTAAGTCCAATGCTCATGAAATTTGAGATCCTTAATCCAAACATATACTATTCCATTGTTTCCAAACTTTGTATTCAGATTCATCTCACACACTGAGTTATGACTCCTCAAACAATGCACAAAATTTCAGCTGCTCTTTCCGCAGAGTATTTACTACCCCTTACTAAATAATTTTAAACCTCATCAAACGAACTCTAAAAATTCTAAAATTTGAGAATCATCAACTAGACTCCTACCATAAGATACTCCCAAAATTTTATAGCAATATTATAAAAACACAAGGAGGGAGTTATGACCCTTTGAACCTCAGTCCAAAAACTGTCAGCTTCAGCCACAACTTCCAGACTAGTTATATGCTACAATTTCTTTGAGGTATCACACGACCTCGGGAAATTATGAAATTTAAAACTATAGTTTTAGACACATACAAGAGTTTCCACAAAAAATTTCAGCTCAAAATACCTAGTACACACTGAGTTAAAAAATCGAAAATACACAGCAAATTTCACACAGCCAGCAGCCATTTCGGCTGCTTACTGTCCGAGATTGGGTCCTATGTTTGGGCTATCAAATTACTTCCAAATATTATGAAAAAATTCTTGGATGCTCTACATACATAGAAGAACAATTTTCCATAATTTGAGCCCCAAATTCCGAACCATTTGGGAGTACAAAATTCCCAAACTCACCCTTACAAGCATGCTTTTTCACAAAAGCTTATAAAATGAGTTGTTCTTACCATACAATTATCTTTTTTCTTAGCATGACAACATCATATAAGTAGCCAAAATGTCTCCAAACTACTATCACATGATAGGCAAAGTCACATACATAAACAAAAACTAATTTTTGAGTTAAGAGAATCACCCACATCTTCAAGTTGCAAGAACTCCTTGTAGCTTGCTTGCTCATCTCCTTGACTCACTTGCTCCCCTTGTAAAATCTTTGGCCAACTCCTTCTCCTTCACTACTACTATTCTCCTCTTCTACTACTCAAAGACTCCACCTTTTTCTTCTTCTCTCCTTCTCTACCTTACTATTTTTTTGACGCAAAACAAAACAAGAAGATGAGAAGAAGTGAGAAGATGAATGGATGGGTTTTTATAGGAGATGGAGAGTTAGGGTTTTGGAGTGTAGGGGCCGGCCAAGATGAAGGATGGAGATGGGGGTGGAGTGGAGTGGATGGTGGGATGAGGTGCCAACACACACAAGTGGAAGCTTCTTGGAAGCTTCTTGGAAATTTCTTGGAAATTTCTTACAAATTTCTTGGAAGCTTCCCATTCTTCAAAGTCAAACATACATGGTGATTTATCTCCACCATCGGATCTTCATCAAGATCCGAGCCATGATATGATGCTAGGGTTCCTAACCCTAGGTTATGTCAAGAAACCCTACGTCACCACACCCTAACCCTAACCCTAGTGCACATTCTCAATTCTCATTCAATTCAAGTACTAGCTCAATTTAAAAATAACCAATATATATAATTTAAAATCTATAAAAATATATGTTTTATAGAAATTATAATTTTCTCCCGATAATTGTTCGGTCAAAATAATCGGGACAAATCCAAGTTTAATCGAGAAGATATTCCGAGTTTACCTCATTGGGTTCAGAACAGCTCATATGTCTGAAATCTCTCAATTAAAACTGATAATTATTAGAAATGTGTAATCATGTGCAATACTCAGACGTGCCCAGATTACTATGCAAAAAATAGCCATATGCTATTTTGCGGGGTATTACAATGATAATTCTAAATAATATGGGTTTGTATATATAAAATTCTTCTGAAACAACCAAAAACTCACAATAAAGTTCGTGAGTATTCCCTAGTGGGATAATCCATGAGAGAACAAATACATGTACATAATTATTTACAAGTTGTTCATATATATATGTAAGAGCATTACAACACAGAAGCTATTCGCCGGCATTTTTTTAGACCTTCACCGGCGGTTTTTTACGCCGATGAAACATTCACCGGCATTTATAAAAACGCCGGTACAAATGCCGCCGAATCGAGCGTCGCGGAAAGATAGGTGTATTCACCGGCGTTTCTACTGGACGCCGGTATATCTTGAAAATACACCGGCGGCCAGACAACGCCGGTATATGGGAATTTCTGGGTGTCGTTCTTTCCCCCCAATATACATTCACCGGCGGTCACATACCGCCAGTATATATCTTTTCACCGGCGATTGTAGCAACGCCAGTGTATGTGTAATATTTACCGGCGGTCATAGAACGCTGGTGTATGCTTGTTTCTGAGCGCCCTTCTTTCTCTACTTACAAGCACTGGTGTGTCGTAAACACGCCGCTATAGAGATATTCACCGGTGTTTTATAAAACGCCGGTGTTTCTTAGTACTGTTGCAACTTATGGGTACACCGGCGTGTGTGAAAATGCCTCTCTAACGAAATTTTCAACTAAAATGCCGGTGTATGCCCGTTTGTTTTTCCTGCTCCAGTTTTCCATTCGATTTCAATTCACAATTTCATTTAAAAAAACCTGTAAACTAATTCACAACTGATTCAACCAATTTCAGGCATATTAATGTGCAAATCACAACCAAACACCAGAACTAAAGATAATAAAGTTTCACACATGTTATATCATCGTCCAAATTCACCGCAAAATTAACACGGTGTCATAATTAACAAATACAGTAACGAACATCCCAAATATCCCAACAATTACTTAAAACAACAATACAAGACATAACAACAGCAAGGAGGACATAACAACAACTAGACTAGGCCGACCACAGATTCATACCCCTCGAGTAGCTTCAGTTCTGATCATCAGAATTTCCTTCATCTGGGAGACCGCTCTATGAAAAAAAATAATAATTTAGTTCAACAGTAGACCACAATACAGAATATACATATTTTTTGAACTTGCAAAAAGATCTACCCAATTCATAAATTCTAAGATCAAAGTGCCAATTGTTAATGATATATAGAGAGGTAAAATAATTATATTGCAGTGCTAAAAAGCGAGTACTTAATTTTGTTTTTGAATATATCTAAAACAGCAAAACAAATAAAAATCAAGTATCTAACTTGAAACCTTTATATTCTCCTCTGATTGGGAATATCCAGTATCTAAAACAGTAAAACAATTAAAAATCCAGTATCTAAGTATGTCTTTCATGGATTGTTCAGACAATCCATGAAACTGTCATCGTGGAAGGAAACCAAATATAAGAAAAATAAAAAAAATAAGAAGGGGCTCATATCAAGTGTAGTTTTAAGGAACTGTCATCGTGGAAGGAAACCAAATATAGAAACCAGAAATGAAAACAGAAAATGGTAAAGAATGAGGATACACCAGGCTAACATAGCGGCATTTTCCTCATCTCTCTCTCATCCCTTCTTTCCCTTCAGCACACTCACACAAAGAGACATCAGCAACAACAGCAAGAGCGACAAGAACAACAATAATAATAAATTATTATAAACGAGATGTCTCTATATGGGTTTTCAGATCTCCACTCGAGCCATCTCTTTCTAATCACAGCCCAATTAAGAACATAGACGACAGCCACTACACAATCCAATCTCAGCCCAATCAAAATTTACCATCCTGGATCTTAAATCTTCAGATGCATGAATTCAGCTTCTTTAACAGTAAAAGAAAATGAAAATTTCCAGTATCTAAGCATATATGTTTGTCTATTAATTCTTCATCCCAACTAAATCATTGATGTTTGTGGCTCCAAAAGAAACCTGCACAAGGTTTGTTCAGCCCAATTCTTGTACAGATTTAGAGGATTTTGGTATACATACAACATCCTTAGTTGACAGTGAACCCATTTTGGTAAAAAAATCATGCTAAGATGACAATCAGATGCATGAATTCAGCTTCTTTAATAGTAAAAGAAAATGAAAATTTCCAGTATCTAAGCATATATGTTTCTCTATTAATTCTTCATCCCAACTAAATCATTGATGTTTGTGGCTCCAAAAGAAACCTGCACAAGGTTTGTTCAGCCCAATTCTTGTACAGATTTGGAGGATTTTGGTATACATACAGCATCCTTAGATGACAGTCAACCCATTTTGGTAAAAAAAGCATGCTAAGATGACAATCAGATGCATGAATTCAGTTTCTTTAACAGTAAAAGAAAATAAAAATTTTCAGTATCTAAGCATATATGTTTGTCTATTAATTCTTCATCCCAACTAAATCATTGATGTTTGTGGCTCCAAAAGAAACCTGCACAAGGTTTGTTCAGCCCAATTCTTGTACAGATTTGGAGGATTTTGGTATACATACAGCATCCTTAGATGACAGTCAACCCATTTTGGTAAAAAAAGCATGCTAAGATGACAATCAGATGCATGAATTCAGTTTCTTTAACAGTAAAAGAAAATGAAAATTTCCAGTATCTAAGCATATATGTTTCTTTATTAATTCTTCATCCCAACTAAATCATGATGTTTGTGGCTCCAAAAGAAACCTGCACAAGGTTTGTTCAGCCTAATTCTTGTACAGATTTGGAGGATTTTGGTATACATACAGCATCCTTAGTTGACAGTCAACCCATTTTGGTAAAAAAATCATGCTAAGATGGTAATCAGATGCATGAATTCAGCTTCTTTAACAGTAAAAAAAAAATGAAAATTTCCAGTATCTAAGCATATATGTTTCTCTATTAATTCTTCATCCCAACTAAATCATTGATGTTTATGGCTCCAAAAGAAACCTGCACAAGGTTTGTTCAGCCCAATTCTTGTACAGATTTAGAGGATTTGGGTATACATACAGCATCCTTAGTTGACAGTCAACCCATTTTGGTAAAAAAATCATGCTAAGATGGCAATCAGATGCATGAATTCAGCTTCTTTAACAGTAAAAGAAAATAAAAATTTCCAGTATCTAAGCACATATGTTTCTCTATTAATTTTTCATCCCAACTAAACCATTGATGTTTGTGGCTCAAAGAAGATTTTAGATCCAGGATGACAAATTTTGATTGGGCTTTGAATGGAAATTCTAGTCATAGATCGATTCTTTGGAGCCCGACTTTCTAAAGAAAATGCCATTTGGAAGTATGCGGGTACATGTTTGCTGGATAACCAAAACTCCCATTTTTATTGAAGAAAAATAAGAATAGGGCTCATATCAAGTATAGTTTTAAGGAACTGTCATCGTGGAAGGAAACCAAATATAGATACCAGAAAGAGGAATGGTAGAGAATGAGGATACACCAGGCTAACATTGCGGCATTTTCCTCATCTTTCTCTCATCCCTGCTTTCTCTTCAGCAAACGCACATAAAGAGACATCAGCAACAACAACAAGAGCGACAAGAATAACAATAATAATAAATTATTATGAACGAGATGTCTCTATATGGGTTTCCAGATCTCCACTCCAACTCGTCTCTTTCTAATCACTGCCCAATTAAGAACACTTGTTGACAGTCACTAAACAATCCAATCACAGTCCAATCAAAATTTGTGATCCTGGATCTAAAAACTCCAGAATTCTCAAAATCTGTACAAGAATTGGTCAGAACAAACCTTTTGCAGGTTTCTTTTGGAGCCAGAAACATTAATGATTTAGTTGGGATGAAGAATTAATAGAGAAACATATATGCTTAGATACTGCAAATTTTTATTTTCTTTTACTGTTAAAGAAGCTGAATTCATGCATCTGATTGTCATCTTAGCATGCTTTTTTACCAAAATGGGTTAACTGTCAACTAAGGATGCTAGCTGTATACCAAAATCCTCCAAATCTGTACAAGAATTGGGCTGAACAAGCATGTGTGCAGGTCATAGAATGTCATCTAAGCATGCTATATGCCAAAGTGGGGTTGGTCATAGAATGCATGAACCACACGTATTAGTGTTTGTGAGTATGCAGTGGGGTGCAGCTATGATCACTAGTTGGATCACCAAAACTCCCAATTTTATTGAAGAACAATAAGAACAGGGCTCATATCAAGTGTAGTTTTACGGAACTGTCATCGTGGAAGGAAACCGATTTAATATAGAAGCCATAAATGGAGCCAGAAAGAGGAATGGTAGAGAATGAGGATACACCAGGCTAACATAGAGGCATTTTCCTCAACTCTCTCTCATTCCTTCTTTCTCTTCAACACACGCACACAAAGAGACATCAGCAACAACAGCAAGAGGGGGTTGGTCCAACAATAATAATAGATTATAATAAATGAGATGTCTCTATATGTGTTTTTAGATCTCCACTCGAGCCCTTTCTTTCTAATCACAGCCCAATTAAAAAACATAGACGACAGCCACAATGCAGACTCACAAACACTAATACGTGTCTTTCATGCATTCAAAATTGCAATCTCTTCAAAATTACCAATTTAAAGACTTACCGGTGGTGGGACTTGAGATGCTGCCCTATTAACTGGGTCATTTGTTCTTGGAGGAGTGCCACTTGTGCCTTTAATGAAGTCATCTCCTCGTCTCGAGTTCCACTTGAAGTAGATTCACTCCGTCCGAATAACCGCGAGGGGGTTGGTCCTAGCCCCATACCACGGACACGTCCATGCCTCTCCTTTCCCCTAACTGCGGTCAAGGTAAGTCACTAGCGGGTACGGAAATCTGTGGATGCCGCCGTACAGTCAGAATCTGAAGCGGAAGATATATATAAACAATAACATTGCTATAGCCTATATATAGTAGTAAATTTCTAAAAGGTCATCACTAAAATATTATGTCATAACCTATAGTCAATTTTGTGTTCCAACTCAATTCACTAAATGTTTAATTACCCATAACTAAAATAGTTATAATGATAGTCAATTGTAGATGTGATAGATATTAGTTCACAAATTACCACAATCCGTGCTGCCTCAGGGGTCGCATACGTCCCATCCTTCGACTTGTGGGTGGCATCGAAAAAATCTATGTCGCCAAACTCCGTAGGACCCCCTAAATCTTCTTCAAATATATTAGTAAGATGAAATGCTTATAAACAAATAACTGTAAGTCAAAAATGTTCAATTTGATTGCGCTTACCAATTCTTCCTATATATTAGTAAGATGAAATGCCTATACAATTTTCACCAATATTTTTTCCAATATGCATCACATCTAAATTATGTCGCAATAAGTTGAATTCCCAATACGGCAACTTGAAGAAAATACTCTTCTTCTTCCATGCACCTAAACTCGTCATGTTCTGATCCTCATCTTCGCCACATAGATCGGTCTCCTCACCTTGCTCCCGCCTTACCCTTTTCTTGCCCTTTTTGCTGACTTGTGGTTTTTTTCCATATTTGAACTGATGACCATCTACCTGCCTCAAAATATCTGATCCAGAAGAAGCTCCAGAAGCATGTTCCCACTCGTCGGTACCATCAAATGTCGCTGTCTCTGTCCGAAATATATGTGTGTCAGGCAACCATCTCCTATGACCCATATAGCAAAACTTTCTGCCATTGTACAACTACCTTGAACTAGTTTGGTCAGCACAACAAGAACATGCATAACGTCCTTTAGTGCTATATCCAGATAAATTTACATATGCTGGAAAATCATTGATTGTCCAAGACAACAGACCCGAAGAGAAAATGTTTCTTTAGCCACAGCATCATAGGTTGGAACACCCACCCACAATTTCTGAAGTTCATCTATTAACGGCTGTAGGTACACATCTATATAATTTTCAGGACTTTTCGGTCCAGGAACTATCATGGACAAAATAAATAAGGACTGCTTCATGCATTTCCAAGGCGGCAAATTGTATGGTATTAACACAACAGGCCATATGCTGTATGTACTACTCATTTGCCTAAAAGGGTTGAAACCATCACTAGCTAGTCCAAGTCTCACATTCCGAGGATCTTCCGCAAAATCGGGATATCTTTCATCAAATTTTTTTCAAGATTGAGAATCAGCAGGATGTCTAAGAATCCCATCATTAGTGCGACCTTCAGCATGCCATTTCATATCAGAAGAAGTTTTCGTAGACATAAACAACCTTTGTAGCCTAGGAATCAGAGGAAAGTAACGCAGTATTTTGGAAGGCTTCTTTCTCCTACTTCGCTTAGTAGATCCACTGGCTTGATTGTCTTGATTTGGTGTTTCTGACCATTTCGAAGAACCACAGACTTCGCAATTCTCCAGACTTTCCTTACCTCTCGTGAAAAGTATACAGTCATGTGGACATGCTGCTATCTTCTCATACCCTAGATCGAAAGAACTTAGGAATTTTTTGATTTTATAGGCTGAGTTTGGAATACAGATTTCTGGAAATGCTTCATTCAACAGTTCAAGTAGCATACTGAAGGACTTAGCAGACCACCCGTTTAAACATTTAATCTAAAATAGTCTGACAATGAATGAGAATTTAGAGAATTTGGTGCAATCGCGGTACAGCGGAGTACTAGCATCTTCAAGCAACTTAACGAAGGATTCTTGCTATTTATTATTTTCAGGGGCGGGGTCAGGCATTTTCTCGTCCACCCCACCACCAATGTGTGATGTTTCTATTGACTCATTATGAACTTGGGTTGTTGGATTATTGGTGTGGAAAGAAACATTATGAATCCCCAAGGCGTCTTGCAACAAAGCATGCATCTCATTGGGAACACTTAAGTCTTCATTCACTAAGGGCTCATCTTCATTTTCTAATACAACCGGACGAACAGGAGCTGACGTATGATCCTCTCCATGACAAAACCACCGTGTGTACCCTTGAAGAAAATCGTTGACAACCAAATGTGTATGTACTACGTCACATGTCCTCAAATTACAATTTGTATACCGGAGACATGGACAAAGGATTAGGTTGGGATCACGGGAATGTCGTTTGGCAAAGATAATAAAATCTTTAATACCATCACGGTACTCCTTGGATAATCGTGGTTTACTAATCCAACTTCTATCCATTATAACAATAGCACACAATCTGAAATTAAAATTTGATATATTAAATAGTATTAACAGTAAAAGGCATTTTGTATTTTTAATTTTACCTTTTTTAAAATCATCCCTAGCTGCAAATAAATAAAAGATATAACAATTAACTGTAAAATAAAAAAATCGTGGTTCCAAAAATGTATAAAAAAACAATTAAATCTTAATACAATCTACTCTATTCACATAACCCTAAACTACCTTTGTGGAAATTATCACAACCACCTTAGTGGCATTTTATTGCACACCTTGTGTTCGAGTGTAATATCGATTTGACTATAGTCTCCCCTGTATTTGGCTTTCCGTTCAAGGAGATGATGATGGTAAAGGGTATTTGCTGAGGAAGAGGAATCGGACGAATAACGAAGGCGTCGTGCTGTAAATACGGTAACAAGAAGATCTGATGACTCATGAACTATTCTGTTCATGGCTACTAATAATCAGTTACTTATCCCAAAATAATAATAATAATAATAATAATAATAATAATAATAATAATAATAATAATAATAATAATAATAATAATAATAATAAACCTACACAAAAGAAACTAATATGGCTACTAATATGTTTCTCTATTAATTCTTCATCCCAACTAAATCATTGATGTTTGTAGCTCCAAAAGAAACCTGCACAAGGTTTGTTCAGCCCAATTCTTGTACAGAATTGGAGGATTTTGGTATACAGCTAGCATCCTTAGATGATAATCAGATGCATGAATTCAGCTTCTTTAATAGTAAAAGAAAATGAAAATTTTCAGTATCTAAGCATATATGTTTGTCTATTAATTCTTCATTCCAACTAAATCATGATGTTTGTGGCTCCAAAAGAAACCTGTACAAGGTTTGTTCAGCCCAATTCTTGTACAGATTTGGAGGATTTTGGTATACAGCTAGCATTCTTAGATGACAGTCAACCCATTTTGATAAAAAAAACATGCTAAGATGACAATCACATGCATGAATTCAGCTTCTTTAACAGTAAAAGAAAATGAAAATTTCCAGTATCTAAGCATATATGTTTCTCTATTAATTCTTCATCCCAACTAAACCATTGATATTTGTGGCTCCAAAAGAAACCTGCACAATGTTTGTTCAGCCCAATTCTTGTACAGATTGGAGGATTTTGGTATACAGCTAGCATCCTTAGTTGACAGTTAACCCATTTTGGTAAAAAAATCATGCTAAGATGACAATCAGATGCATGAATTCAGCATCTTTGACAGTGAAAAGGAGAGAAATCAAGAGAAATTACTGAAGAGAGAGGGGGGCGACGAGCGGTGGCGTAGGAGATAGAGAGAGAGCGGGACGACGAGCGGTGGTTTTCGATCGCAAATTCACCGCGAAATAGAGAGAGGGAGGAGGGAAATCGAATTGGGCTGTCAAAGATGACGAAGGGACGGAGGCAAAGCGCACGAAATAGAGAGAGGGAGGAGGGAAAACGAAGGCGGCCAAATATTGGGTTTGGGAAATTAGCGAGCGAAATGTTAGGGTTCGCGGGGATTTATCTCAGTTAATTCACCGGCGTTTGAAATTACAAACACCGGTGAATGTATCTGTATATTCGCCGGCATGTTTTGTTAAAACGCCGGTGAATAATATCCTTCACCGGCGTTTCTAAAGAAAATGCCGGTGAATATCATGATTCCCCGGCTTTTGATAGAGGCCGCCGGTGTATAACCATCCAATCTGACGTCCCATTTCTGGTCCTCCCTATACCCCGGCACGAATGGTAAAACGCCGGGAAATATACGCCGGTAAATCGAACCTGTGTTGTAGTGGAGGTACACATTGAGCTCTTATATCTCTATATGCAGTATATTGAAATGACTCCATGCAAATAAAATAGCATGGGTCGTATCGGATCAAAATTTTGGCTACCGATACTTTCAATATGTCTCAAATGACAGGTTGATACCCACAATATATACTCAAGTTTCAAACCATGCAATAGATCTTCATATCCTTCAACATCAACTAAATTAACTACAATTTTTCTATTTCCATCTTGATTTATGTTAATTATTATTGAACAATCATTTCTTTAGATTACATGTAAAATCTTACTAACTATTCATGGTGATTGACTTTCTTTTTTCAAATTTCCAAGATTACTAAAGAGAAAATTTTGGATGCAATGGGAAAGGTGGAATGCAGGGCCGGGTCAGTATTCTCCTTCAGTGACCTGTTTTATATTTTAACAAATATTGAAATCTTGATAATTTTTTGCTAATGTCCCTTTATATAATGATGCATAAAGTTATCATAGTGTTAAAATTTTTTTTTTGGATGGAATGAATGCTGCAATGTCTAGTTTAAATGTTACAAAATTTTCTGTTCTGAACAGTGAGTATGTGTAAAACATCTCCATAGTTTGCTTTGTTGAGAACCATCACCAAATTTCTATACGACACTCTAGAAAGTTCAATATCTAGACTTATCACATAGCTTCATCAAGAAGCTTCCCATAAACTTTTCTGGAGAATTCATCTAGAGAATTCTCCCACAAACCTAACCGAATTATAAATACCCCTTAGAGGTTGACTATTTGAATCAAGCGCCTGTGAAGAGGAATAAAATGAGTAGTAAAGAGAGTAAAGTATGATAGTGAGGTAGAGTATAGGTGTTGAAACATCTAAAGAGAGAAAGAGTGCATACTGGTTTGCGATATATTTGTGAGTCTATTGCATCATTGTTCTTATATTGATAATAATATAAAATCAAGAAATCCTCATTTTGTCATTATTATCATATAAGTCCTCCATTATATTCTTCTACTCCTTCCAACAAAGTGGTATCAGAGTCGCGTTTCTTCTAGCGGGTTCAATCTAAAAAGAAGGTTCTGCACGATGGCGAATATGTTACAGCCATTAATTTCGAAGCTGACGAGGACGAACTATGATCATTGAAGCATTCAAATGAAAGTTCTACTCAGATCACAGGAGTTATGGGAGATTGTAGAGAGCAGCTACAATGAACCAGAGTCGCCCGTTGCTGAAGCAGCTTTGACTAATGTGCAGAAGAATGACCTAAGGCAAGCAAGGAAGAAGGATAAGAATGCGTTAGTTATCATCCTTCAAGGCATAGATGAATCAGCTTTTGAGAAGATTTCATATGCAACGTCTTCTAAGAAAGCTTGGGATATTCTACATAATGCTTACCAAGGAGTTGACAAAGCAAAATAGGTACGCCTTCAATCTTTACAAGTTGAGTTTAAGAATCATAAAATAAAAGTTGGTGAAACAATTTCAGATTACTTTGATCGAGTACAAGCTGTAACCAACCAAATGAAAAGAAATGGAGGGTCTCGAGATGAAGTTACAATAATGGAGAAAGTGTTTAGATCTTTGACTCCAAAGTTTGAATATGTAGTAGTAGCCATCGAACACTACAAACAAAAAGGAAATTCCCAGCATTTTTTTTGCCAAACCCGGCGTTTTTAAACACCGGGCTTGATACGGGCGGCGTTTCGAAAAACAAGGTCGCAAGCGCCGGGGAAACACCCACCGAGGATGCAAAAAGGCTTTCCCGGCGTTTGAAAACGCGGGGGTTGACTTATATGCTATCCCGGCGTTTTAAAATGCTGGAATAGGATAATTTTCAAAATTTAAAATTTTCCCATTTAAAACCCCTATCCCGGCGTTTTAAAACACCGGGGTTGGTTTTTTTGTTTTTTTTTTTGTTTTTTTTTGTTTTTTCTTTTTGTTTTTTTTTAAAGTTGTGTTGTTGTTTATTTATCAAATCAAAATACCTGCAATTCAATTCACAATCTTGCACAAATTCATGAATCAAACATAATAAACAATAGAAATGTACTTTAGAACACAAATTAATTCAAATAATTAAACAATTCTGTCCAAATTATTCACAAATTTAATTAATTCCAATAATTACATATATGTACGAGTGCTTATCAGCACAAAATTCACTATCGCTGTTTAGTATTAACAACATAGTGACAACAAAAATTCACAATCGCTATTCAGTATTCACAACATACAAGTGCTTAGCTAATAATTGAGCTCAAGCACAACTCATACAAACATCTTTTAGGCACTCAGATCCAAGTGTGTTCCCCAGCAACACAGGTATATCATTTGCTGCAGCAAAACAAAAATAACACTGAGAAGCTTCCTTCTCAAGTCAAGAACTAAATAATGCAAAATGGGAAGTTCAAAATTGCTAAACCACTTGATGCTAGCTTGGGAAAAACTACTTACTGACTGATTTATTGCCCATCTTTCATAGTAATGTGTATATCTCTCGAGTGAATTTTTAGCCATGTCTCTCTTCCTTTCACATTCATCATACTGAATATTTCAGAGAGACAAAAGAAATGAATGATCAATGAAGATTTCTAATGTTAATGACAGAAGTGAAAACAAACAGGGCAACAGAAATGGATTGACATACCGAACCCTCCTGTTTTGCTGCTTCATATCGATTACAAGCATAGAAACCACCAGTCCTCTCCCCATGTTCTGGCCATGCACCCAAACATAAACTGTTCAAATCTAAAATATTTAAGGTATGGAATAAACACCTTCTAAAACTAAAGATCAAGCTACTCCGATGTGAAACTTTTACCAGCAAAACTCGAATTTACAAGGAGGTGTGCATGTGATCTGCATACAACCCTGATTCTTCTCAATTGGCCTTTTGCACTTTGGACAAGGCTTTTAATTAGCTAAAATCCTGAAATACAAATAAATGAAACAAAAGTAATAAAATAAATAACAAATGCATAGAATTTGGAATCAACCAAACAGATGACATTAAATACTAAGAAAACTGAATTAATGCAATTGATAACAATTTATCCAACATCTCAATAGCATAGGTTAAATAGATCCAAATTAAAAATGCCACATACATTAAGTATCGAAGAACCATACCAAAGATTAAATTCAGTCCATACATAGAAACTTCAGACCAAGATATTCTTAATAATGTATGTTCTTGTGTATTTGTCAGAACAATAAGTAGATGCACTCTTATAGAATCCATGGACCAAATTTTTTTTTTAAAAAATCCCGGATACATCATACATGTTAGCTCAAGCCGCCACTTGCAAAACCACTAATTGTGACAAACAAACCAAATAAATACGGAATCACAACTGTCAAGTAATGAAACTAAATAATGACAAAGCCTATTTTATATTATCAAAGTGATCAAGAAAAATAACTGATGGCAAACTTACTAAACATATATTGGAAACAATATAAGACATAATCATCACTTCTTAAATGAATATAAATCAGATCTAAATGGATAAGAAACCCACATACTTCTTTCTTGTCTTGATATGATCATACATGTTTCCTTGATATGATCCATTCACTTCTTTCTTGTCTTGCATCGACTGGAGTCTCTCACTACTATCGTGAAGAAAACATTATATGATGGCTGACAATTGGCAAGGATAGGCAATTGCACATAATCTTCCAAAAAAAAATTACTTAAGTTTCTGCAGAACTTGCACACTCATCAATTAATTGGTACCGACAGTTGCTTAATCCAACAACAAAAAAAAGATATAACACAAAAAGCAAGCAAGCAAAGCAATCAAGTGAGCATATTCGATACGTCTAGGCCAACTCCACTTAATGAACTTTTAAAGTAAAAGTTTAATGTAAATTGCATAACAAAGGGACATCAAAAAATAAAAATTAGTGAACAACAGAGAGTGAGAAATTTAAAATTAGTTCTGACAACGATTTTATGTAGTTACAACTTTCTTGCAATTAGACTTATCATCAATGGAGAAAGGCCAGCAGTTTCATATTGGAAATGGCATGTTTTGAAGGCCAAATAAGGTAATACTTTGATTGTTCGACTATCCAAACTACTTTCAAATTCTATCTAACTTAACCACTTATACAGCATATATTAGCTGAAACAAAGAGCTAGAACTATATTTATTCCATCAGACCAAACTCATCACTCCTTTAGTTTGTATTCAGCTATGAAAGAATAAACAGGGATCGTTATGTGTAGCATACTAGAACGTGCAGAGCTAAGATTATGGAGAGGAAAATCTACTGATATGGTAAGTTCACATAAATAGCTTTCGCTGCACAGATTATAAACAAGTGTTGAAAATAATGAAATAATTACAAAGCAGTATTTCTATGTCATGTGTCACCAGGATGAGGCAGTTTGATCAAATTAAGGACATTAAATTTCTGTATTTCATAGAATCCATTAAACAACAACAAGCAAGCCAAAGCAGAGGCCATTAAATTTATTAAATAATAAGAAAAATATGTGATAATAATAATAGTATAAAATAAACATAAGGGTAGGCATATAAGTGTGTTTCATTCTAGCCTCTGCTTCAGCAGTTTGAAGGTCATAACATCGCCTGGTAAAAGCCTTTTGATAAAGAACTTCCTGTTTTTTTATCGAATTTAATTTCTTAGTAAGAGGAGGTACACGGCAATCCATGTCTTCAAACCTATACCAAAATGCGGAGCATTTATATAGGACAACTTCTCAAAGTAGATGTCTAGAATGACAAAATTATAACACCAGCAAATTAATAGAATAGTATCATCTGCTAAAGAACATAGTTCTCTACTACTAATTTCAATATCGGAACATCAGGTTTCAGAGATTGCAGGAGGTGGTTTTCATCACTATGTTTTTCAATTCTATTTTGACAGCTTTATCAATACTATCTTTACAATATACAGGCTTCAAGGGATGATTGGTAAGGTTCAATGAATTTTAATACTTCTATCTTGTAGTTTATGGTGTAAAAAACAGAAGCTGCAGGTAAGTTAAGATTTTCCATTAATCTACCAAAATAAACAGCATCAAGTTAAAATTTTGGCATTAATTTAGTTATAAAAACAATAATATCCATAAAGTTGGGATTTTGATAGATTTAGTAAATATAAACCCTAGATTCCAATCAATTTCAATTCCAAATTAAGAACCAAAATGAAGCCAGATTTCTAATCAAACCCATAGATTCAAAACAAAAAAACTCAATACAAGATCATGTTAGAACCTGAATATAAAATAATAAGAAATTCCAACAAAGTTGTGAAGAAATCAAATACAGAAAGGAAAACAGTAAACAATGAACTTGTACAGAGTCGAGATTTTTAAGAATCTCTGTCCTTAAAGCAGAATTTGCCCCGTAGTGTGACGGTTACCGGCAAATCGCTTCCCAGGATACAACTGTACCTTCTCTGAAGATGCAGCACCCTTGCTTCAGAGACAACGAACTGCTGTCTGTGTGTACTCTCAGTTGACAGACACTGACTCAGAGTAGAGGAAGAAGATGACTCAGAGCAGAGGAAGAAGAGAGTAAAAAATGTCAAAATTCTATATCTTCTCTGAAGATTTCAGTCTGGTTTTATAGAAGAAACTGGGACTGAGACTGTTCAGCAGCCATTACTCTGTAACAGCAGAGTAATGGGGACTCTTCAGTTGAGTAACTGGTGAGCCATTACTCTGCTGTTACAGAGTAATGGCCCCAGTTACTGAATCTGAAAGGTCTTTTCAGTTCAGTAGGGGAAAAGGCTGTCTGGGCAAAAAGTAAAATAAAAATTTAAGCCAGACCAAACCAAACCAAGCCGAGCCGAGCCGAAGCCGAGGCCGGGGCCGGGGCCGGGGCCGGAGCCGGGCCGGGCCGGGCGCGCGCGCGCGCGTGCGCGCGTGTGGCGTGCGCGCGTGTGTGTTTGTCATTTTGGCTAAGTCCTCTCTCCACTACACGTTAGTGGTAACCCCCGGGCCACGCCCTCTAGTCCAGTTTTCTAGTATATATACTAGTATAAATCTTTTCCAATTTCCGATATGGGACTATCCATTTGTTAAGTTGGTACCTTTCAAGTACCCAACTTTGGATCAACATTTCTCATTCATACGGAATTCGTTTTTGGCAAGTGAGTATACTACAGAATAGTACTCGACGAGAGGATCGCAATCCACTTATTTTCCGGTGCCGCCGGTGGCCGGAGCTTGCCGGAATCCGGCCCGGAAAACTGCAAAAATTAATTCCAACAGATCAAGATCTACACACCTTAGAACCGACCGAGATCTGAACATTGACGGCAGGGGACCAGGGGGGCGACGGAGGGGAACGGGGACAGCGGCATGGGGCGTGGGGGTAATTCAGTGGGTTTAGGATCAAATTCCTAATCTACCAAACCCCTAGATTCCTAATCTAGGGTTTTTGGTATGGGTTTCGGCGCAAATAGGGAAAGAGGGAGAGGGAAAGTGTGTAATTTCGAAAATTTTGCCGTACTGCCCCATTTTTTGAAAATATTTAGCATTCTACCCCACTTCCCAAAATAATTAGCGATATGCCCCTGTTTAGGACACGTCAGCATAAGCCGTTATTGAAAATAACGACATAGATTATTTACGTGCCGTTATTTTCAATAACGGCATCTATTTTACTTTTTTTTTTTCTTGCCGTTATTTGGAATAACGGCATCAGTATATTTCTCTTAAAAGTGTGATCTTCTAACTTTAAAAAGTTCTAAGTCCGGAAAAAACTTATAAATAATGCCGTTATCATGAATAACGACATTCGAATGACTGATGCCGTTATTAGAGATAACGGCATCAGTTATTTATAAATGAAGTTAATTTTTTTATAAAAAAAATTATAACTGATGCCGTTATTTGGAATAACGACATCATTTATAAACAATTTCATTCAAAAAATATAACTTTTATTGTTACTTACAAGAGATCCAGGCATGCATTAGGCCCAATTGGGCCCCACCATTACACCAAATCCATATGATGTTGGAAAGCATGATGTTTAGTGAAATTATTTCCTCCATTGGGCCCCACCAGTACACCAAATCCATATGATGTTTGGTGAAGTTATTTTCTCCATGCCTGTCATCTCCAGTACAAAGTCTCCCCGTATGATGTTGCACTGATGCCGTTATTTCAAATAACGGCATCTGTTATAAAATTTTTACACTTGCAATTTTTTCTCTAAGTGGAGATTACGAGCTGCCGAAAAACAAAACAACCTATGCCGTTATTCCAAATAACGGCATGACACTTTTTTTTCAAACAGATGCCGTTATTGGGAAGAACGACATCGAAATAACCTATGCCGTTCTTCCCAATAATGTTTCTTGCTGACGTGTCCTAAACAAGGGCATATCGCTAATTGTTTTGGGAAGTGGGATAGAGCGCTAAATATTTTCAAAAAGTGGGGCAGTATGTCAAAATTTTCTATAATTTCAGAGGGAGCATGGGGCATGGGGTTTATTAGAAAGGAGTAAACCCCAGCGTTTAAAGCGCCGGGGTATGGACATTCCCCGGCATTTTTTAACAAACGCTGGGGTTTCTTTGGACCCCGCTGGCATTTTTTAAAAGCGCCGGGGAATGTCTCGGCAAAACACCCAAATGCCAGGGTAGTTTCGCCGGGTATTCCTGTATCTTTTGTAGTGGAAGAGTCAAAAGATCTCTCTACTATCTCTACAGATGAATTACAATGATCTCTCCATACTCATGAGCAAAGGATAAAGAAAAATCAAAATAATGGAGAAAATTTGGGGCAAGCTCTCCAAAGTAAGCTGAGGATTCAAGGTGTACAAAGATGACGTGGCCTAAGCAACCGAGGCAGAGGCAGTTACAGAGGAGGCTCAAATTCTCAAAGAGGACGTGGAGAACAATCTTACCAACATCAGTATGAAGAAAATGATCATGAATGTTCAACTAGTCGAGGACAAGGAAAAGGAAGAGGACCAGGTGCATGTGGTCGAGGCCGTGGAAGATATTACCAGGCTCACAGAGCTCAAAACGAGTGCTACAGCTATAAATGTTCTGGTCACTTCAGTTACAACTGTCCAAGCAAAACAGAAAGCAGAGTCACAGAGAAGAGCAACTTTTTCACAAAGAGGACGTGGAGGACAATCTTACCAACATAAGTATGAAGAAAATGATCGTGAATGTTCAACTAGTCGAGGACAAGGAAGAGGAAGAGGACTAGGTGCATGTGGTTGAGGTTGTGGAAGATACTACCAAGCTCACAGAGCTCAATACCAGTGCTACAACTGTAAATGCTCTGGTCACTTCAGTTACGACTGTCCAAGCAAAACAGAAAGCAGAGTCACAGAGAAGAGCAACTTTTCACAGAAGACGGAAGTGATGAATCAACTGTACTCCTAGTATGCCAAAATCAGGAATAGAAAATGTTCGGTACCTAGATTCAGGAGCCAGCCACCATATGTGAAGGAGTACTTCACCGAGCTAAATGAGTCAGTTGGATGTGAAGTATCGTTCGGAGATCGGTCACAGATTTCAGGCAAATGCAAGGGTGACATCATTATCTAGACTAAAGATGGAGACCACATGTATATCTCTGATATTTACTATGTTCCCGCATTGCAGAACAATATCCTCAGTCTAGGTCAGCTACTAGAAAGATGATATGATCTTCAACTGAAGGATTTTACTCTCACCATCAAGAATAAAGAAGTAATTGCTAAGGTGGGCATGTCCAAAAATAAACTAGTCACTTCAACATTAATACTGCTAGTGTTAAATGCATGAAGTCAATATCAAAGATGAATCTTGTCTATGGCATTTGCGCTTTAGGCATGTAGCATTTAGTCGACTTAATATACTATGGAAGGGAAAGATGGTGAGAGGCTTGTCACAGATTGAGTATCCAAATTAGCTAGGCGAAGGTTGCATCACAGAAGAAGCTTTGAAGTAGAAAATTCCATGAGAGAGTTATAAAGACATTGCAGCTAGTGCACATAGATATTGCGGGACCATTTGAAATCGTTTCACTTGGAGGTATCAAATACTTTCTCACATTTATTAATGATTTTAGTAGAAAGACTTGGAACCATTTGTTGAAGGAGAAATCAGAAGCACTAAAGAAATTCAAGGAGTTCAAGGAGATGGTAGAAAAACCAAGTGTGTACTACATCTAAGTACTCAGATCCGACCGTGGAGGAGAATACAACCCGACAAAGTTTGATGAGTTTTATAAGAAGTATGAGATCATCTACCATCTCACTACGACATACACACCACAGCAAAATAGACTAGCCAAAAGGAAGAATCGCACAATTCTCATCATGGCAAGGAGCATGATGAAGAGTAAGTACCTATCAAAGACGTTCTGGGCCGAAGTCGTAGATTGTGCTATATATCTTCTAAATAGGTGTCCGAATCGAAGTGTGAGGTTCAAGACACTGCTAGAGAGTTCGAGCAACCTGAAGCCAAATGTCAACCACTTGAAGGTATTCGGAGGCATCGGATATGCACACATTCCAGAGCAAAAAAGGAAGAAGCTCGATGATCGAGGAGAGAAATGCATCTTCATTGGCTACGGCAAGAGAACCAAGGCGTACAAGCTGTACAATCCAGTCACAAAGAAGGTGATCATTTCAAGAGATGTGGAGCTTAACGAAGAAGATTACTGGCGGAGGACTGATGAACAAAAGAAAGCGAAAGGAATATGGTTCAAAGCAAAAGACGATTATCATGAAAAACAACAGGAATGTCCAGATTCAAGACCTCCTATTAGTCTGACTTCATCTACACCAGGGTCATCGGCATCAGAATCATTGCTTTCCAGCCTCAATACAAGCAGCTCTTCAGTAGGAGCATCTAGAAGAGTGCGAAGTCTCAATGACTTATATGAGAATACAGAGGCTGTTGAACTGACAGAAGACTACAGTCTATTCTGCCTGCTTGCAGAATGTGATCCCATCACGTACTAGGAAGTTGTACAAGAAGCTAAGTGGAGAAAAGTAATGGGCGAAGAGATCGAGGCGATCCAAAGGAATGACACATGAGAGCTGACAACACTGCCTGAAGGCCACAAAGCAATTGGAGTAAAATGGGTATATAAAGGGTGAATGACCAATTGGCACCCAAAGTTAGTAATAATACCCTATACACACCTGAAGTTACAGTAATACCCCAATGACACCCAAAATTTTGAAAAATGGACCTATAGGTACCCGCCGTTCAATTATCAGTTAAGTTAGTGGAATATTTATGGTATATACCTCTTAACGGGTTCATACCCGTTAAGAAGAATGTGAAAAGACAAAAATGTCCCCCGCTCTCTTCATCTCTTCTTCTTCCTGGTTATTTCTTTCTCCTCTTTGTAAACCCTAATCACCCTATCTTAAAATTTCGAAATCCCAATTCGAAACCCTAAATACTGTATATCTATCATCTCTAATCTTCGACGCCCCGTACATCCTCAATCTCCGCCTCATTTTTGTGAGCACCGATGTCGATTACCCACCTACATCCAATGTCAAATTCCCATTAGAATTTGAGGGTTGGAGTTGGGTTTTTGAAATAGCGTATGCCATTTGACATTAGGATATCAAAGGAAAGTGTTTGATTCTCAGTTGCAATTTTATCATACAATATTGTTTAATTACTTGCAAAAAAAATTTGGATTCTCAGTAGGCAATGATGGGTCACACAAAATAGTATTGTTTGATTTTTGATATGATACCTAGTTGCTTGTTCTTGATTGTGGATGGAAGTCATACAATGTTCATAGAAAATAATATGGGTTGGGAATTATCTTGGATTCTTTGTAGGCATGGGTGAACTGATGCTTTTGATTTTTCTTAGGCTTTTGCTGTTGCCGCTTATGCATAGGCTACGGCTCATTCTTTTGGTGCAGCTTTTTATGGTTGGTTGCTTCTAATTTTGCTGTTGTTGCTTTTGATTTTTGTTGTTGCTGCTGAACTAGTTGGCATGACATTAGAATGCAGCCCTAGTGAAACCATTTTTGATATGATACTTAGTTGCTTGTTCTTGATTGTGGATGGAAATCATACAATATTCATAGAAAATAATATGAGTTGGGAATTATCTTAGATTCTTTGTAAGCATGGGTGAACTGATGCTTTTGAGTTTTCTTAGGCTTTTGCTGCTGCTAATGCATAAGCTGCTGCTCTTGGAAGATGAAGATTTTACTGTTGTTGCTTCTGATTTTTGTTGTTGCTACTGAACTAGTTGGCATGGCATTAGAATGCAGCCCTAGAGAAACCAATTTTTATATGATACTTAGTTGCTTGTTTTTTTATTGTGGATGGTAATCATACAATATTCATATATTTTAATCCCAGTTTGGAAATTATCTTGGATTATTTGTAGGCATGGGTGAACTGATGCTTTTGATTCATCTTAGGCTTTTGCTGCTGCTGCTTATGCATAGGCTGTTGCTCATTCTTTTGGTGCAGCTTTTTATGCTTGGTTGCTTTTGATTTTGCTATTGTTGCTTTTGATTTTTGCTGTTGTTGCTGAACCAGTTAGCATGGCATTAGAATGCAGCCCTAGGGAAACCATTTTTTTAATATTACTGTAGTTGGCAAATTTGATTTGTCCGTGCTGACAATTGTGTTCTGAGCCTGCTAGTAATTGTTTAATTTACTGTTCAGTATCATGTATGTACAGATACATGAAAATTGTTGCTAAACTCCTCATTTCTGGTGTGGTTGGCAGAAGAAGAAGAAAAGTGGTTTTTTTGTGGTTGATAAAAGAAGAAAAAGAAGAAGCAGCACTAGCAGCAGAAGCTAGTATATTGAAGTAGCTGAATCTGAAGAAGTAGCAGCTTACCTCTACTGAAGAATTAGCAATTTGGCTGTATTGAAGAAGTAGAATAAGAAGAAAAAAAATTTGGAATGTAATTTGATTTTTATTCATTTAATTTTGGTTTATTAACAGATTTTTTGCAAGTTCTTCAGATTGTAATAGTTCTTTGCACAGCAATAAATGAACAAGATTCATAATTGTATCAAGTTTTGTCAGTTATTTGTTCAATCATATTATATTGTTGCTAATGAGTTATACAAGATTTAAAATTAACAAAATGCTTCTTAGTTTCACATCTGAGTTTGGAATGCTTATGAGTTATATATATATGACTGTTGCTGCTTTTGATGAACAAAAATTTCATGAGTACATCAGTTATACATATTTGATCATACATACACCACCATTTCACAGTTTCGTATATACATATGTGAGTTTATATAGACACAAGTAAAATATACACATTTGCTCATACAGTTCTTATGAGTTTATATAGTTCTTTACTGCTGCTGCTGCTTGTGTTTATTGCTGCTGCTTCTTCTGATTTAGCTCTTGCTGCTGCACAGTTTCTTCATTGCTGCTGTCGCTGTTTGTGTTTATTACTGCTGCTTCATCTAATTTAGCTATTGCTGCTGCTGCTTCTGATAATTGCTGCTACCGCTGCTTGTGTTTATTGCTGCTGCTTCATCTGATTTAGCTGTTGTTGCTGTTGCTTCTGAAATTTGATATTACTGTTTTTTCTGCTTTTGATTATTGTTGTTGCTGCCATTTTTGTTTTTTTGCTGATGTTGTATCTGAATTTTGAAAAGTGTATCATTGCTTTTGACTTTTAGATTTGTGTGTCAATGGTAAGTGTTGTTGTTGATGGGAAAGATGCATTATACATCAAGGAGTGTCTTCTTCATTGTCTAGTCTCCTTGCTACTATAAATACCCAATTCAATGAGTGTCTTCTTCATCATGTTTCTATTGAACATGATAGTAAAAAAGAAAAGAAAAAAGATGAAGAAAGGAAAGAAAAAGAAGCTAAAATTTAAGTTTTTGGGAGAATATACCCAATTCAATTCAATGAGTGTCTCCTTGCTGCTATAAATACCAAATTCAAAGAGTGTCTTCTTCATCATTCTGCATCATGTTTTTGGGAGAATATGAAGAAAAAAAAGAAATTAGAAAGAAGATGAAGATGAAGAAAAAAAGAAGAAAGAAGATGAGGGAGACAGATGCAGGTCTATATTAGCATATAAGTACATGCTGGGTTTCCCTTAATGGGTAGGGAAGAGTACTGACTCTATCTCTTTTCTTTTTTAAGTTCTTTTTTTGGGAATTTTCTTTAGAATGTAGAAGTAGCTATTCTCCTCCCTTCATACACATTCATTCACCACCATTACACAGAGTGCAGTAATTCTCTGGTTTCGGAAGACGGAGTAGTACTGGGTGTCACAATGTATTCATGCTACTTTTTAACTTCTTGGTATGCACACGTCACAATCATGCAAAAAATAACATGAATATTAGGAGTGTGTGTCAAGAAGTTATTAAGTACTTTGAATATACTGTTACACTCGCTACTTCTCCATCCCCCGAACCAGAGAATTGCTGCCTCTGTGTAATGGTGGTGAACGAAAGTGTATGCAGGGGGGATAATTGCTACTTATGCATTCAAAAAGATGCAACGTTAGTAGTCCTTCCTACCCGTTGAGAAGAAACCCAACATGTACTTGTATACTAAATTAATTGCAAAACTTACTCAAGTCTACTGGAAGTGTCAAAAATGTGTTTGTAATAGCAACTAACTTTAGTTATGTATGCATTGTATGTATGTTCAATTTACATGTATTTGCCAGTTTCTAATGGATCAAGTACAAAGCTAGTATAATGTGTTCAATCTACATTTCAATTTCAATACCAAATTCCAATACCAAAGTTAATTGCTCAAATTCCAAATTCCTAACTCGGAACCCCTTCAAAAATCACAAATTCCTAATTCAGAATCAGAAATACAATCCCAAATTTCTATTTGCAACAAATCAGAATCCTAATTCAACCCTAATAACAATCCCAAATTCAATCCTAAATTGAAGGAAAGATACTACAACCATCAAGAATAATCAACAATTAAGAGTAGTTCTACAATTAAAACCCAAATTAATCTACAAATAATCCATAAAGACTAAGAGACAAGTTCATCAAATGCAAATATGAGAGATTTCCCACCTTTTGATGCATCTGCTGCGTGTGCGCCACCACCTACCACCTGAGGTGCCGCCTACCACCTGCCGCACCGCCACCGCCTGCTGCGTCACGCACTGCTAGTCCCGTCCAACGCCGCGTGCCCCTGCCCCATGCTTCATCTGATTTTGAAAGAGAGGAGAAGAAGACAGCAGAGATAACATAGACAAATAAGAAGGTAAGGGTAAAAACGTAAATTCACTCTATATCTGTTAATAACTTAACGGAATTGAACGGCGGGTGCCTATATGTCCAATTTTCAAAACTTTGGGTGTTATTGGGGTATTACTGTAACTTTAGGTGTGTATAGGGTATTATTGCTAACTTTGGGTGCCAATTGGTCATTTACCCTATAAAAAAAAAGACCAACCAAGTAGGCAAGGTGGAAAAGTACAAGGCAAGGCTAGTAGCTAAAGGCTATAGTCAAAGATAATGTGTTGACTACGAAGATGTTTTTGCCCCAGTAGCAAGGATGGACACCATCAGACTACTCATCGCACGTGTAACCCCGTTCCCACAAATACATATGTTCTGAATATTTTCTTTATTTTGATGAATTATAAATCTGTTTTGTTTTTAGATTCATTTTGGACCTTCAATTAAAAAAAATCTAATCGAAAATTATGTTTATTTCGAATAATGGTGTATTTTAACTTTACTTTCCATTTTATAATTGATCGACTCTTTATATTTTAACCAAATCAAAAATATTTGGATTTACTTTAATAAATTTGTTAAACCCAATTCCTATTTCGTTATATAACTTTTTTTTATTATTTTCATTATTATTATTAGGCTAAATATAAAAAAAGTACACAAAGTTTTGGGCCAGTTTAAAAAAAGTACACTAAGGTTTTTTTGTTTAAAAAAATGACACCAAGTTCAAAAAACTCCACTGGGCTAGTTAAGGTTAGGGTTGGGTTAGGGTAGGGTTTAAAAAAATCACTTTCATCTTTCATTTGTGTTTAAAAAAACCACATTCATTTTTTATTTGTGTTTAAAAAAACATTACTTAACTAATCAGATGTTTAAATAAATCCCCCCCCCCCCCCCCCCCCCGAACTAACCCTATCCCTAACTAACCCAGTGAAGTTTTTTGAAACTTTGTGTCCTTTTTTTAAACAAAAAAACCTTGGTGTACTGTTTTTTAAATTGGCCCAAAACTTTGTGTACTTTTTTTATATTTAGCCTTATTATTATTGAATTAATTTCATGAATGTGTTGAATCCAAATTATATTCTGTCATGTATTATTATTATTATCAGTATTATTGTTATTATTATTATTATTATTATTATTATTATTATTATTATTATTATTATTATTATTATTATTATTATTATTATTATTATTATTTTTATAAAGCCCATTGATTTTAATATATCGTGTATTATTATTTAGTAATATGAAGCCCATCATCTAAAGCCCAATTTTATATTCATTTGATTTGCATTATTTATTAATATATAACCAGATCCCAACCCAAGCCCATCTCCTATTGAATTCTAACCCAAACCCAAACCTGCTCTTATTGGATCCCAAAACCAAACCCTTTAACCCAATTCTCCCCTTAATCTGCTTTTGACCAGATCATCCCTCAACTACACATCTCCCCATATCCCCTGATTCCTCTCTCATGCTCTCCTACTATCTCAATTATCCCCATTATAATATTTATATTATATTTATTATACTCTCTCTCTCTCTCTCTTTCTCTCTTTCTCTCTCTCTTTCCCCCCTCACTCTTCCCCTTCCCGTTCTCTCTCCCGAAAAACAGAGCCTCCCCTTCGTCTTCCTCCGCGCCTCGAACCCGTCTCCTGAACCTCCTCTTTGCTCGCCTCCCGCTCGAGCGCGCCCTCGCAGCAAGCCCCCTGCCGCTCAACTCCACCTCTCCCGACCAAACTCCACCAGTCGCCATCCCCTCAGCCTCGCTGTCGAACTCCACCACAACCGCTCGACTCTCGGCCTCGCCACCACCCTGTTCCTCCCCATCCTACCATTGCCGCCAGTCCGTCGACTGCGCTCCACCATCCCGCCATTACCGCCTGCTACACCTCCGCCATCGTCACCGAAGAAGTTGAGCACCCACCGACTTCAGTCATCATCTCCCTCATCCCCTGCATCCTCCATCTCCCTGAATCCATCGACTACCACTGTAGAACACAACCACCCCACGCCTTGCTGCCGCCGTCAAAGTCAGCAACCCCGTTCATCAACATCTGAGCTTGATCAGACTTTGATCTTGACCCTTCGATCTTCTTGATCCTTGAATCTTAGCCATCGGTTGCTTTGATCATCTTGATCCCGATCATCTTGATCATCTTGATCGACAGTTTGGATCAAGATCATCCGTTCATATCAGATCGTTGTTCAGCATCGGGATCATCATCATCTTCGGCGTCCGATCATTGGGATTGACCACCGCCGTTGGGATTCTCATCCCGTTATTCCTTACATCTCAGTAATCGTCTGATATGGATAAAAATAGGATAAAATCGGGACCATTTAAATCGGGCACGAATCTTAAAGCTCTCAGGGGTAAAACGGTAATTTTACCTACAAACGAGTCTGAAATGGGAACTCGGTCTTTCTTCAAAGCCCAATAACCCATAAATGGATTTGTCCTATTAGGTATGGGTAGCAGCCCGCTACAAACCAGGCCAGGATATTTAAAGAGTAATTCAAATTCATGGTTATCTCTATGAAACGATTTAAACTCTACATCTTATCCAAAAACACCGGGAAGTAGAAATAAATCCTTATCTCGAAACGGGTCCCTAAGGCGACTATAAATATCCCCCCCCCCCCCACCATAACAAGGCAATCAACCTTTTTCCACATAAATATCTTTCATAATCTTCCTGATTGCTGACAAGAGCGTCGAAGGGGTCGTCGCTGGGATCCATCCCGGTGTATCGAACTTTTTGTAGGTTCACGGCAGCGACAAGAAACTGGTCAAACGTCCGTGAAAGTCGACAGTTTGTGTATTCATTTTTCTTGAAGAATCCACAAATTCATCTGTTTGCTCCCACACCAAAATCAGCAGCAACAGATTGGCGCCGTCTGTGGGAAACGAAAAGGCAATCCAACCTTACTTCATCAGCAAAAGTAGTTTCAAACCATGCATCCGTAAGAGAAGGGGAAGGCAGCGGCCTCCAACCGAAGAGACACTCCTCTTCCTCCTCCTCCTCCAGTCCAAGATGTTCTTTCTCAACAGCCTCCTTCTCAACAGGCCCTTCCAGGGTCTCGGGGGGCTGCCCAGGGAGGCTCTCGTCGGAGTCATGCAAAGCAACATCCTCTTCATGACCATGTCTCGGTCCATAATCCTTCAGTTGACTCTATGGCTTCTCAAAGCCCTCCCGAGCAGGATCTCCGTCAAGTAATTGTTAACCGCCAGCAGGGGGTTGACCTCCGAACTCACTTGAATGGATGGCAAGACCTTGAGGGAGTCCATCAACCTGAGCACCCAGAGGTCTCGAGAATCCGAACCCCCTACAAACCGAGGACCAGGAGATTCCCTTCCCTAAGGAGTCAAAGAGAGTCCCCTCTACATCATCGCCGGAGAAGTCATACTCCAGTAAGCCGAGCCACACCTAGGGATCACCGAGCTGAAGGGGCACCAGTCACTCAGGCCGAGCTCCCAGAACCTCAAACAAGATATCATGAGAGATCTTAGTATTACCACGAGTCAGGATCAGCATGCCCCTAACCCTCACCATACCGCCACTCATGATGGAGAGTCCCGAGGGTCGACTAGATCCAACCGAAAGGGTGACTCGGTCCGCCGCCATCTCCACGAAATGGAGAGGCGCCTCAACAAGATCAATCCCGAAGAAGAACAATGGAACAATAGGTTCCGCCCCAGCAGACCTCCCTTTTCCAGAGCTATCATGGAAGCTCCGATCCCCGAAACCTTTAGGCTGCCCCGCTTCGAATCCTACAATGGGGAGTCAGACCCGGCCGATCATATTGAGAGTTTTAAAACTCTCATGATGATTCATCAAGCCTCGGATGCGGTCCTCTGCAAGGCTTTTCCAGCAACATTGAGGGGACCAGCACGAGAGTGGTACTCCCGTCTAAACCCCGCCTCCATATTCTCATTCGAACAGTTTAAGGAGCTTTTCCTCACCTACTTCGTGGGCAGTCGCCGAGCTGAGAAAATGAGTGTGTCATTGATAGTCCACAGCCAAAGAAAGGGTGAACACCTAAGAGATCACGTCCAGCACTTTACTACCGACACCTGGTCAATTGCTTCCCTCAACCAAACAATAGTCTCTGTGGTATTCAGGCATAACATCACTAACGCCGACCTCAAGGCGTCCCTTACCAAGAGAAGCCTCCTCAGGACTTCTCAGAACTCCTGCTTAAGAGCGAGAAGTACATCCGAGCCGGAAAAGCTCTCAACCCCCCCAGTCAAAAGGAGTCATCTTCCGATACCAAATGGAGGAATACAAGCGAAAAAGGCTCCCACAAATTCCAGAATGACGACAATGGCCAGCGCCGCCCAGCTCCTCATTTTGAGAAATTCACCCCCCTCAACGCTAGTATATCAGTAGTTCTTATGGAGGTGGACAAGGAAGGACTACTCCGCGATCCCCCGAAATTAATACCCCTGGCAAGAAGAGAAACAGGAAAAAGTGGTGCCGCTTTTATAGGAACCAGGGCCACGACACGGATGATTGTCGGGTTCTCAAAGAGGAAATCGAAGAACTCATATAGCGGGGATACCTGGCCAAGTTCATCCGAAAAGACGGGGTCGATCTTCCATCCCGAGGAACCTACAAGCAAACAGAGAGGCCCGCCGAGTTCCAAGATTCCGAACCTGGGGCCGTCCTCCACCTTATCCATGGAGGTCCAACGGGGGGAGAACTAAAATCCTCCCAAGAGGACTTCACCCTATCGTAGAAGTAGGATTTCAGTTTTCAATAAGGCCGATGCTTGTAACCCAGCCAAAAGCATGTAATAATGGCTCGCCCCATTGAAGCGGCCACTTTGTTTGTTTCAATAAAACTTAGCACTTTTTTTATTGAAAATTATTGCGTTTGCCTCATTTCTATCTCTTCGAGTCACATCTACGACTCGTTAAACGGTAAGTTCGGAGTCCAGCTTGTCCTACAGGGCTGCTCCCACAACTTACTAAGCTCAAAAGACGAGTTTGGAGTCCAACACTTGGTTCGACGTTGCTTTAGCTGCTTGCAAACAAGCAAGTGCGGGGCAGCTCACCATTCGGAATTGCTCCTACAACTCGTAAACTCTCTTAACAATGAGTTCGGGGTCCAACACTTGGTTCGATTTTGCTTTAGCCGCTTGCAAACAAGCAAGTGCGGGGCAGCTCACCATTTGGAATTGCTCCTACAACTCGTTAACTCTCTTAACAACAAGTTTGAAGTCCAACACTTGGTTCGATGTTACTTTTGCTACTTGCGAACGAGCAATGTACATAGCTCACCATTCTGAATTTCTCCCTCAACTGTTGAAACTCTCTTAACAACAAGCTCGAATTTCACAGTCATGGTTTGAAATTGCCCTTACAGCTTGCAAGTCTGCAGTTTTGGGGCTCAAAACGAACATCCATACTACTCTCACTACTGGTTGAGTTTTGCAATAAGAAAGTTCGGAGCTCAACTCTCCCCTAGAGTTACTCTTCAAACTTGTCTCCCAAATGGCTCTCTCCTAGAGCCTGGTGAAGTTCTTCACTTAGCTCGCCTCTCGAGCGGCCCTCTTCTCAATGAGTTCGGAGCTCAACTCTTCCCTAGAGTTGCTCCTCAAACTTCTCTCCTAAATGGCTCTCTCCTAAAGCCTAGTGATGCTTTTCGCTCCGCTCGCCTCCCGAGCGGCCTTCTTCTGAACGATTTCGGAGCATAACTCTTCCCTAGAATTGCTCCTCAAACTTGTCTCCCAAATGGCTCTCTCTTAGAGCCTGGTGATACTCTTCGCTCCGCTCGACTCCAGAGCGACCTTCTTCCAAACGAGTTCGGAGCTCAACTCTTCCCTAGAGTTCTCCTTAAACTCGTCTCCCAAACGGCTCTCTCCTAGAGTCTGACTATGCTCCTCCTCCTGCTCACCTTCTAAGTGGGCTTCTTCCAAGAGGGTTCGGAGCCTAACTTGTCTAGAGATGCTCCCTAAAACTCGCCTCCAAGAGCGGATCCCCCTAGAATCATACAAAGCTCTTCTCAACTTTATGAAGGCAAAGATGTTATGGGACTATTTTGACCATGAAGAAGGGTGATTTTTCAACTTATTTCTGAAGAGAAATTGTATATCTTCGAGTCAGCTTCGAAGAAAGTGGTCAAATACCCCGATCGGACCTCCGTAGCTCCACAAAAATTAGTTACAATGAAGCTCGCCGAACTTGCCGAACAGACGGTGATCCGATCAGAGAATGAGCGAAATTGCGTTGACCGGTCAGTGGTCAGCGTTGACCAGTCAACGGTCAATGCCACGTATCGCTCAGCTATAGCTCGCCAAGCCATTCGCCGAGGCACACCGAACAAACGAAGAACCGAATGAAACAAGGCCAAAATAGTTCGCCGGCAATTCACCTATTCGTTCGTCAACGTTCTTCAAAACGTTCTCCAAGCGTTCGCCGTGATCGCCGATTTGAGCCGAACAGACGTAGTCTCGAACGAAAATTGGAGGAAAAAAAACTCCACCTCAAAATTCGTGTTCGACCACGATCAGCAGATCAGATTCGCCCAAGAATAAACAAACAAACAAAATTATTATTATAGGGTTAACGGTTCGGGTTCGGACCCGTTAGAGACCCAAACCCAAACTCCTCTCCTTCTTCTTCACTGAGCGCCAAAACCTACCATCGCCGAATCCATCATCCGCCAAGCTCGCCCAACTCCATCAACGAGCTCTACTCCTCTAGCTTCGTCGAATCCAACATCTCCACCGATGAGTTCCAACACCGAGCTCGAGCCCCTTCCTTCGAGCTCCAACTCCGAGCTCCTTCGCCGAGCTTCTTTCGTGCCAAAAAATCGAAGCATCGAGATTCCCCTCTAGAAGAGCTTCGAACCCACCTCCTCCATCGTTGAGCTCTCGTCAACGAGCTCCCCTCCATTAACGCCTCAGTGTCGACCTTCTCCGTCGTCGAGCTCTCGTCAACGAGCTTAGCATCTCATACACCGAGCTCCCTCGCCGAGCTTCTTTCGCACCAAAAAATCAAAACGTCGAGCTTCCCCTCTATAAGAGCTTCGAACCCACCTCCTCCATCGTCGAGCTCTCATCAATGAGCTCCCTTCCATTAATGCCTCAGTGTCGACCTTCTCCGCCGTCAAGCTCTCATCAACGAGCTTAGCTTCTCAAACACCGAGCTCTAACCCTCCACCTTCGCCACAAGTAGCCGAAGCTCGGAGCTTCGTCGAACTCCAACTTCCTCATCGAGCTCCCCTTCACTGTCTCTGAGCTCCACCATCGTCATCCTCCCTCACCAACTCGCCGAACTCCTCCGTCAGCGAGCTTCGTCGAGCTTCCCTCCTTCGCGAGCTCCACCGTTGCCTCGACGAGCTCTCATCACCGACCTCCATCACTCCGCTGCTGAGCTTCACTCCTTGAGCTCAGTCGTCATCCTCGACGAAGCGGGAGACGAACGAGGAAGAGGTTGAAGAAAGAAGAAGAAGGAAGAAGGCGGGAAAGAAAGAAAAAAAAAAGGCCACGTGGCGGTCAACGGTCAATGTTGACCGGCCACGTGGCGAAGTCTAGTGGGTCGGCGACGGGATCCAAACAAAAGGTGTTCCGAACGTGAAATGGGGGAAAACACTCTGCTTTGCGATGCGCGCCTTCTAATCGTGATCAACGTACAAGATTGCACCACGTGTACAGGTAAAATTAATTAATTAATTAATTAATTAATTAATTGAATTAATTGAATTAATTATTTAAAAAATCTGAATAATTAATGAAAAATTGAAAAAATTAATTAAAAATTCTAAAAATAATTATTAATTCAGAAAATAATTTTAAAATTATGAAAATAATAATTATTTAGTTAGAATAATTAATTAAAATTTTCGATAATTAATTATTTAAATTCAGAAATTGGATAAAAAATTCAAAAAAAGATTAAAAATTGGAAAAAAATTAGTAAAATCTGGAAAAATCACAAAAATTCCAGAAAATTCTGAGAATAATTTTGGGCATTTTACAAGCTCAGATTAATATCGTTACACCTCAAGTAAGATCCAAACTCCCTTAAGAACTCCGATAAAATCTCGTACGCTATTAGAACAATAAAACTACTCCTCAAAGGTTGTTATACTCAGTCTTCGGGAGTGGAGGGCTCGTGATATGGCTAAAAATATGATTAAATTGGGACCATTCAAATCAGACATGAATCTTAAAACTCTTAGGGGCAAAACGGTAATTTCGTCTACAAACGGGTCGTAAATGGGAACTGGTCTTTCTTCAAAGCCCAATAATCCATAAACGGATCTGTCTTATTGGGTATGGGTAGTAGCCCACTACAAACCAGCTCAGTGTATTTAAAGAGTAATTCAAATTTATAGTTATCTCTATGAAACGATTTAAACTCTACATCTTATTCAAAAACAACGGGAAGTAGAGATAAATCCTTATTTCGAAACAGGTCCCTAAAACGACTATAAATACCCCTCTCCCCCCACCATAACAAGGTAATCAATCTTTTTTCACATGAAGCTCTTTCATAATCTTCCTGATTACTGACAAGAGTGTCGGAGGGTTCGTCGCCGGGATCCATCCCAGTGTATCGAACTTTTTACAGGTTCACAGTAGCGGCAAGAAACCAGTCAAACGCCGGTGAAAGTCGACAGGTTTGCTTATTCATTTTTCTTGAAGAATCCACAAATTCATCTGTTTGCTCCCACACCAAAATCAGTAGCAACATCGTCATTCAAAGTCTACTTGAACTCACTCGTTATTCTAGTTCAAGATTGTTTATCTCCGCAAGTAGTTATCTTTCAATTATCATATTGTTATATTATATACCTCCCGTTGAGTATATTGAGGGTTTACACGAGCTATCCTGAGGTATTCTTGACTTCATGCCAATATCATTTGATTCAAACCCAAGTTTGTATGCACACGACATGAATAATTTGACTAGAAACTCGCATATAAGAATTATAGGGTGATTTGAATGCATGTCGATTGATTGTGATCTCAAGACATGAATCGTAACATGATAGTTTTTCTTTGTGTGCTATAGAAATTCATCTTAAATTGCTGCATATAATGTTAGTGCATTCCATGATATAGGAGCATGTAGATTGTTCATTTTGACGGATGTATATGATTGCATTTCATCTTATCCTGCTGCCTGTCCTGTTTTGTACAGAGATTTTGACCCTATTACTATTAAAATCAACTAGAACTATATAAAAAGAAATTATAGCTTGATGAATCTAGTTTCCAGAACATCTTACGGATCCAGATTCCGATCGTGAGTTGTTAGATATCACACTTTTTGTCACTGATGGCTGTGTATATCCAGATTTGCTTTTCTGTAGCAGTGGGAAAGTTCACTTTTGTACAGCAACGTCTTGCTGTCTAGAATGTGCGATTTCATAGCATTGCATGTAAATGTGTTAACCTTGCATCTAGTGAATGAGAATCAAATATATATCATGCATCGCATCATTTTGCTACATCCTTATTATCGCCTTGACACTCTTATACACATTTTCATGATCATGATTGACATAATAAAATATTAACAAGCCGGGGTAATAAGGATTGACTTAGTAGTGGATAATCTCAGAAATTGTACTCGGTAAAGAATCCCATATCGGGAGATTAAATGAATTAAATAATATATAAATATAATAGCCTATGATCAAGAGTCACCAATTCGGTTAACCACCTTTTGAGAGGCAGCCTGTGGTGGGCAGTTGTCCTACATAGTATCTATCTGTCTTATAAATTGTATAAATTGTCTGAGCTAGGGGCAGGGGCATTACAAATGGTATCAGAGCTGACTTTTGACACCGAGTGTGGGTAAGAGTGGGTGAGATGTATGCCTGAGATGGAGCTTGCAAATGTACAGGTATGCCTGAGAGGGAGTGAGGTTGCGGCCTGAAATAATGGACAACCTGCAGAATCGGGGTACGGTGCAGCTAGCAGAATGAGGGTACTCCACTCCACATCGGCTAGAAAGGAGATCCTGCACTAGATTGTGCATGCTCCATGCTCAGCGAGGATGCTAATTTCTAAAGAGGGGGGGTGTAACACCCCGTAATTTTCAAAAAGAGTAATAATATATATAATGGCAGTTTGGTAATAATAAGGAAAAGAAATAGTACTTAGAGGTGGGGGCCCACAGTAATGTAAACAGCACGTTGTGCTGAGTTGAAAGAGTAGGTGACGTCATCACCTAGTGGGGGCCACCTCCGGTTTGTGAAAGCAGAGTTGCTGCTTTGAATTTGATGGTGACGTGTACGGGGATTGTACACGGGAATTGAGGCGAGGTGAGTAAAAGTAAATCCCATATCGGGAGATTAAATGAATTAAATAATATATAAATATAATAGCCTATGATCAATAGTCACTAATTTGGTTAACTACCTTTTGTGAGGCAGCCTGTGATGGGCAGTTGTACTACATAGTTTCTAATTTGTCTTATAAATTGTATAAATTGTCTGAGCTAGGGGCAGGGGCGTTACATCGCCTCTCGAGCGACCTTATTCTCAACGAGTTGGAGCTCAACTACTCCCTCAGAGTTGCTCCTCAAACTTGTCTTCCGGATGGCTGTCTCCTAGAGCCCAGTGATGCTCGTCGCTCCACTCGCCTCCCGAGCGGCCTTCTTCTCAATGAGTTCGGAGCTCAACTACTCCCCTAGAGTTGCTCCTCAAACTCGTCTCCTAAACGGCTCTCTCCTAGAGACTGGTGATGCTCTTCGCTCTGCTCGCTTCCCGTGTGGCCTTCTTCCAAACGAATTCGGAGCACAACTCATTCCTAGAGATGCTCCCTAAAACTCGCCTCCAAGAACGGATCTCCCCAAGGGTCATACAAAGCTCTTCTCAACTTCATGAAGTGTAACTCCTGTTTTTCATTTTGTGTATTTTAGAGTGTATTTTTCATTTTAATGTATTTTCCTCTTTTGTATTTTTTTCCTGAACCATATATTGGAATTGTTTTCAATAAATATATTCGTTTTATTTCATTTTGAGCTCCTTGTGTTTGATTGATTGTCTCGTTTGTTCTTTCTTCATTATTTTGGTTCTTTCTTTCATTTTGGGCTCGTTATCTTTATCTTATTTTTCTTGGGTGCTTGTGGTGGTGGTTGGGTCTTATCTTTTTCCCACTCCTATTAATTGATCCCTAATGAGACTTACCAAAGCCAAATGTAATCCCCAATCCTATTTTATATCCTTTGCATTTATATCCTAATTGAAGCCCAATTAAACAAATCCTATTGCTACTCCTAATTACCCACAACCCAAATACCCATTAACCCAACTTGTATTTCTAAACCCTAATCCCCACATATATATATATATATATATATATATATATATATATATATATATATATATATATATATATATATATATATATATATATATATACTCTATATCTCTCTCTCCCTAAACCCTAACCCTAATTCCTCTCTCTCTCCCTCACACCCGAGCTCCCCCTCCTCCTTGTTTGCTCAGCCGACCTGCACACCAGCCCCCATCCTCTCCTTTCCGGCTTGTGCATCCCCGGCAACACCCCAAACCGACAGCCCCCTACTCTCTCCCAGCCAACTCCATCCCGATCTCCTACACCTTGCCGCACCACCACTTCTTCCCCTAGCCGAGCATCTCACCCGCCATCTCTCTCTTTTGGTCTCTCTCTCTCTCTCTCGCTTGCTTGAGAGTTCGCACGTGGGATTGTGCGAGTTGTTCGTGTGGAGATTTTCTCTCTAGTGCTTGGATTCGTTGATTTGTGGATTTTCGTTCGTGGGTTTTGCTCCTATTCTTGATTTGCATCGTTCTTCATCTTCGGTTAAGGTAAGTAACTTATACTCCAATTCATTTGTTTGATACAAGTCAAAAAGTTCACCTATAGTGTAGTTGGGTCTAGAGACGACTCTTGTTTGTGATATGCTTGATGGGTTTTGTCTCTATTATGAGAATTTGACCATAAATGACTCACGGCACCATATGGACATGAATCAACTTAGGATTTGTCCGATCTTGATATTGATCATGTATGTGAGACTTGTGTGAGAATTCGTGTTTTGATTGAGACCCATGAGATATATTTGGTGTGGACATTTTAACAACCCTAATTCATGATGTTTAGACACTTGGTAAACTCAATTTCATGTTTGGGTGTGTTTGGATCAATTTTCTTGAATCTATGTTGATTTCATTTTTAAGGGAAAAATCTGTATTTTGTCGTTGTTCTGTTTTATTTGCTATTTTGGACAATTTTAAATTCAGTATCTTAATTTCGGTATAAAACATGAGTTTTATAGAATTTTGTCTATTTTCAAACCCCTCTGACCTTGCTTGATTTTGATTTCGTATGACTGAGTTATGACTGTTTTACTACAGAGGTGTCGATCTTTTCCAGATTCTGTTTTTCGGTAATTTTGATGACAAATCATTTTAAAGAACTATGCTACATATATTATTTTGATCCAAAACTTTGGTCAGTGTTTCTTTATCTAGTTAGGGATTATCCAGAATTTCGGTGAGTTTTATTGATGAGTTTTATGTGTTGTTTCATGCTCGTTTATGAAATCTATACTTGTTGTATTTTGCTCGCTCTTCTATAAAGAATTGTGTTTTCACCCTGTTCCTTATACTGTATGGAAAATATTTGTGAAATATGCAAGTTAATATATTTTGTCTAGTTTCATCTCCCTTTGGCGGATTTAGATTTCGTTTCACTGGTTGCGAGATATTTCAGTTTTCGTACAGCAGTGTTGGGAATTCCAGATTTGCCAAACTACTGCTTGTTGATGTTTCTTATTTTTGATGACTGAAAAAATTTTACTGGAATATTATGAAACTTTATATTATGATTCCAGACATATAGGGGAATACCCCAGATTTTTTGTGGATTTATTTGATGAGTTTTAATGCTGTTTTTTTGACCGAGAATTCGTTTTACTGATTTCTGACTGAACGTGTTTTGTATTTTCAAATCAGTTTTGAGTTATGATTTTCTGAAACACTATATGACTTAATTATATTCTCTGGATTCGTGTGGAAGTCTATTTTCCATATCCTTCAACGGATCCCGATTTGCATTTCTGTAGCGACAAGATTCACTGTTTTAGTACTGTACAGTCTTGCTATTCTGAATATGAACATACACTGTTTTGCTCGTTTATGTGACTGTATCTTATCTATGCATGTTTATTTGTTTCCCTGAACCTAATACTGATTTCACCATGTTAGTTTGACATCATTTCATACACATCATGCATGTTTGATGACCTTAATAAAAGTAACCAAGCCGAGGTTTTTTAAGGAAAGATCTAGTAGTGGAAAATATGAAAACGTGTACTTGGAAGGGAACTAGTGTTCCGTACTGTTACTGTTACATTTCTGCTACTGTTACTGTTACTTTTACTGCTACTGCTACTGTTACTGATACCTGGGTACACTGCCCCATTATGATCCACTATGAAATCTAAAAGCGAAACTGTTTGTTGTAGCAACCATGTAGTAAAAACTGGGATGCATGAAGTGCTACCTAGCTAGTAATATATACAAGACTGTAAAAACATAAGACTGATACTATTAGACTTTTACTGTTAGACTGATACTGCTAGACTGATACCATTCGACTGATACTGTTATACTGTTACACTGACATACTGAGCTTACTGTTACTAGACACTGTTAGTTGCCATATGACACCGTATTTGACACATCCATTTGTGCTGTTAGTGTACCATGCTAGTTGACCTTGTTTTACTAATTCATGCTAGTTATGACTATTGATGCATTATTCCATGCTATTAGTTAGTTTTTCCATTTGCTTGTATCCTACATTATAAGTGGCCCGTAATTTGAAATTAACAGGTACTTGTTTTCTCTTTCCTTCTCCTGCAATTATTAATTGCAGATCAGGATGGTCAGCTGTCCGGCGGCATTGGCGAAATGAGATATTAGCGCTGGATTTCTTGTTTATTAGTATTATTATTATTGTTGCTTTGGAACAATGTATTTTGAGTACTTGAATATCTATTTTGTATTTAGGCGATGTGACCCAGGATATTTGATTTGTCCAGATTCTGATTTATTTGAGAATATTGTATTTTGTTTCAAGTAAATTCTGTTGGGTTATTAATTCAGTTGTGCATGTGTGGTTGATTCTCTTGCTTCCGACTCTGATTATTTTGTGAGATATTGTAAAGATTCTTGAACAGCTTATGGATGATAAAAATCATTCGCTGGGCTTTTGTTACGTATCCGTATTCTGTATTCTTTTTGGGAAGCGGGGCGTGACATGAAGGCAGAGATGTTGCGGACCTCTTTTGACCCTAAATATGGGTGATTCTTCAGCTGACTTCCAAAGAGAAATTGTAGATCTTCGAGTCTCCTTCGAAACGAGGGGTCACATGCTCCGATCCAATCTCTATAGCATCGGGAAAGTTGATTGCATGTAGTTTTGCCGAGCTAACAAAAAGTTGACCGAGTCTACGGTCAATGGTCAAAGAGGACACACGTCGATCAGCCAACCACCTTTGATGTTCGGTCATGCGCGCCGAGCAAACGTGTCCCCAAGCTGGAAAAATGGTGAAATAAATTACCTCCCGATCCGTGCTCGATCTTGATCAACAGCTGTGATTCATCCACATAAAGTCAATGGTAAGCATTGACCGAGTCAACAATCAACGTTGACTGCCACGTGGCGACATGGCGAGCGCTCTCAGCCCCTCTTCGGCGCGATCCGAACAAATGCATTCGCGAACGTGATTTGAGAGAAAATGCTCTGACTCCTGTTGCATGCATGATCGTGATCGACGGCCACAGATTTCCACAAAAAGTCAACGATCAACGCTGACCGCCACGTTTTGGCATGGTGAGCGCTCTCAACCCCATTTCGGTGCGATCCGAACAAATGCGTTCCCGAACATGATTTGAGAGAAATGCTCTGCCTCCCGATGCACGCCATCTCATGATCAACGCCGAGATTCACCCAAAAAAGTCAACAGGTCAACCGTTGACGGTGTCAACAAATGAGGTTCAGAACATTAAAGTTGAAGAAATGTGCTCCCTCTCGATGCGTGCTCGATCATGATCAATGGCTGGGATTCGTCCAAAAAAAAGAAAATGCCAATAGTCAACAGTCAACCATTCATCGAGTCAACGGTCAACGATTAACCGAGTTTTCGGCACGTTCCGAGCAGACCCGGTTCTGAACATAAGAAGGAAAGAAAAGTGTCGCCTCCCGATGCGTGCTCGATCGTGATCAACGGCCGCTATAAACCAAGATAATTTGTTTTATTTAATTATTAAATTGAATTAATTATTTAAAAATTCTGAAAAATAATAAAGAATTCAAAGAAATTAATTAAAAATTCTAAAAAATAATTTTAGTTCAGAAAAATATTTTTATAATCCAAAAATAATTATTTTATTTTTAGAATAATTAATTAAAATTTGAAAATTTATTATTCTAATTGGGAAATTAAATAAAAATTCAAAAAAATGATTGAAAAATTTCAGAAAAATCTGGAAAAATCACTAAAAATCCAGAAAATCCTAAAAAAAAAAATTGGGTATTTTACAAGCTCAGAATCACACTGTTACACCTCGGGCAAGATCCTAACTCTCCCGAGAACTCCGATAAATTATATAAGCCATTAAAAACGGGCGAACTACTCCTCAAAGGTTGTAAAACTCAGTCTTCAGGAGTGGAGAGCTTGTGATATGGGTAAAAATAGAACCAAATTGGGACCGTTCAAATTGGGCACGAATCTTAAAGCTCTCAGGGGTAAAACGGTAATTTCACCTACAAACATGTCCGAAAATGGGAACTGGGTCTTTTCCAAGCCCAATAACCCAAAAACGGGTCTGTCTTATTGGGTCAGGGTGATAACCCATTACAAACCATTCCAGGTCATTTAAAGAGTAATTCAAATTCATGGTTATCTCTAAGAGACGGTTTAAACCAAATCTCTTATCATGAAACGATTTAAACTCTACATCTTATCCAAAAACACTGGGACATAAGGATAAATGATTATCTCTAAATTGTCTCTAAAGGCAACTATAAATACTCCTCTCCCCCCACCATAAGAAAAGTAATCAATATTTTTTTCCACAAGCGATCTTTCATAATCTTTCTGATTACTGACTTGTGCGTCGAAGGATTCGTCGTCAGGATCCATCCCGGTGTATCAAACATTTTTGCAGGTTAACGGAAGCGGCGAGAAACAGTCAAACGCTGACCAGAAGTCAATAGGTTTGCTTTATTTGTTTCCAAAAGAATTCACAAATCATCTGTTTGCTCCCACACCAAAATAAGCAGCAACAAGAATGTCAAGTAGAATTCCACAATCTAAAAGTTGTTCGCTATTGCTACATTTCATATGCACACTAATTAATTGCTCATTTCCATAATCAACTATATAAGCATATCTTTAATTCAAAGAATCCAAGAATCTTACTATTACTGCCTTCAAGAGTAGTAATCAAAATGGTCAAATCAATTTAAGAAATTACTCAAACCTAGTTGAAATAGCTAGAATTTCTAAATCATTTTTGTAAGCAGTAAGTTTCAAACCAATACTTAACTGGCAAAATCAATTCATCAAAACTCCCTTCCTCATTGAACAAGACCCAAACACACAACAAAAATTCAACTTAACCTTATTTTGAATAAAATTGTTACCTAGGGTTTCAGAAAGAGAAAGGCAGGGGAGGACGACGACCAAGCAATTGGTGCGAGAGCGAACGGCGACGAAAACTGCGAGAGCGAACGGCAGAGACAGCGGATGCCAGAGCGAATGGTGGCAGGTGCAAGAGCGAACGACAGCGGCGGGTGCGAGAGCGAATGTCGGATAGAGCTTGAAGAGGGAAAGAGAGGGGAGTAGTGTTTCGCCGATCTTGAGGGCAACGAGGGAAAGAGGGCTCGGTGATCTTAAGGGCGACGTGGGTTTCGAGGAAGAGAGAATTGATGGCGACGAGGGAAAGAGGGAAAGTGGTGGCAAGAACTTATTATTGGAAAGAGAGGGAATTAGGGCGTGGGAAATTTTGGGGCTGAGCGCGAAGAGAGAAAGAGAGGGAAGTGGGAAATTTTGGGGATGATAATGTTGAAGTCCATGGCGTTTCGAAACGCCGCGGTATCTCACTAACCCCGACATTTTCTATAAACGTCGGGGTATGTTTCAACTCCGTTGGTGCTTTAGCCAAGCGCCGGGGTTTTCCATCTTTTTTGTAGTGCAATGATGTCGACGATGATGGTCGAAGTTGGGTTCTGTTGTTTCTTGATGGGTTGGCTTCTTCTTCTTGTTGGGTTCTTCAGTAGTTGGGTCTTGATGATGGTGACGACGGGGTTGAACGGGGGTCGACAGGAGGAATTTTTTTTTTTTTTGGGTTGTTGAGATTGTAGGGTTTTGGTAAGAAAAGAAATTTTGTATAATTGTGTTCTGATACCATAATAAGGTTAACAGAGAGATTGGAAAATATTATTGGATTTATTATAATTGAGTGCAATGACTCCTATATATAGGAGGGAACCAAATACTAAACTGATGATATGGGACTAAATATATATTACAATATCTAATACAGTATTCCCGTCATTTTCCGTATTCTAGCTCAAAATTTTGTATAATTGTGCTCTGATACCATAATAAGGTTAACAGAGATTGAGAAATATTATTGGATTTATTATAACTGAGTATAATGACTCCTATATATAGGAGGGAACCAAATACTAAACTGATAAAATGAGACTAAATATATATTACAATATCTAAAACAGTATGCCCGTCATTTTCTGTATTCCAGCTTATATCAACCTCTTGGACCAGAGGACTTAACCTGGTGAATGGTTAGTAAATCTTCTCCCATTAACACGAGTTTAGCATAGTTTCCTTTTTCTTTGATTGATTTGTGCAGTGTGTGATGGTAACTATATAATGGATAAGATGAGTCCACTCACTTGCTGTAAATATCTTTTGGGCAAGTCCCTTCTTGCTTGGAGAACCCAATAGGGGAAGTGATAATATATGTAAGTTGATACCTTCGGTGCTCGGAAACTCGCCTATTAGCTTAGTAACTTCATTCTTCTATTATTTTGATAAACTATTTTATTACATATAAATTCCCCAAAATTTTACCTAATTATTGTTCTTTTAGATCAAATTTATTACCTGCTTATTTCCATAACCTTAGGGAGTGTTTGGTTGGAGGGGAATGGAGGAGAGGGAAGGGGAGGGGTTTTTTTAAACTTTTCATGTTTGGTTCATTTTTTAGGAGAGGGGAGGGAAATGGGGGGGTGCAACATCCCTCCTGACCCAATTTTGGCTCCCCTCCAATATTGGAGGGATTTGGAGGGGAGAGAAATTATGTCTAATTTTTTAATGTGAATGGACTAAATTATCCTTTTAGTTAGTCTACTTTTCAGGACAGACTTTCACTTTGTTGTAGTCCAATGACTTCTCATGGCAATCATTTGTGATATCCAGAAGAACTGCCTTCTTCTTGTTCTGGAAAGATGCAGTCGGAGCAGTATAACTGTTCTCATCTCTCTTTGTCTTCTTTCCTCGTAGTAAATGTTTCTTCTCTGGTTTTGCAATTGGAGGTTTCAGTGGGAGCACTGCACCACTTGCACGGAAAGCAGCAACTCGAGCACGAGTAATTTGACCACATGGCACTTCAGAAGTACCAAGAACTGAATTTTCGTTCTTCATTGTTGCTAAAGCTTATGGAGAAGAACGAAAAATCACAGTTTTAATTGGTGTGCTCTCATACAACCTGTCCATGAGAGGGGTGTTAATTACTTATATCAAACATATCTAGCAGGTTTGAGATGATGTACTGTAGTTTAATATATTATATAAATTTCAGAGCACAGGGAATTGAAATAATTTGCTTCCCTTTTCTTGTGGTTTTCAAACAATAGAGCACATACATAAATTGGCACTCTCATGTCTTCAATCAGGGAAGTGTGACTTTTGTCTACCAACCTACAAGTATAACTGTGAGTAAATGTACCTTAACCTCATGTATATTTTTATGCACATTGTATCGAAGTGCACAATTATAAAGAACTAAATTTATATTTAAGTCAGACCAGGTCCTTACAAAGTGAAGACCCTTAGTAACTTGTCCCAAAGATTAGTTCGATTGGACATATCGATCACCTTGTGAAGGGTATAAAAGTAATTTTATTATAAAATCCATTCCCTCCCCTTATGAACCAAACAAGAAGATAATTATTTTTCCTCCTCTCCCCTCCTTTGAACCAAACAGAGTCTTCATTAAATCCCTCCCCTCCCTTTCTCTCCCCTCCCCTCCCCTCCATTAAAATCCCTCCCCTCACCTCCCCTCTTTTGAACCAAACAGAGCCTTACAATTTTATCTAGAACATACTTAAGGTACTGTAAACCTTACAGTTTGCCTTTTAAAGTAGAAGTTATTAAACTTTAGGTATCCAGCTTGATTGAGAAAAATTACTTCTTGCTTCTATAATTTTGATATCAGGAGTTTATTACAATTAAATACCTTACATCTTCATTGAATTCTTAGTTAAATCCTTTAGTTTCTATCATTATTGTGCTTTTTAGTTAAATCCATTATTTTCTTCTTCTGAAAACCTTACACTCTGCTTTTTTTTATAGAAAAATTATTATCTAGAAATATTTGCGGAACTTTAAAATGAAAAATTTGCCGTACTGCCTTCTTTTTGAAAATATTTAACGCCTTGCCCTACTTCCCAAAACAATTAGCGATATGCCCTTGTTTAGGACACGTCAGCAACAAACGTTATTGGGAAAAACGGCATAGGTTATTTCGATGCCGTTCTTCCCAATAACGGTATCTGTTTTGAAAAAAGTTTCATGCCGTTATTTGGAATAACAGCATTTGTTTTTTTTGTCTAAAACTCTAACAGTCTCAATTGTGAGCTGAGAGAAAATTGCAAAATGAAAACAACTAATGCCATTCTCTCAGAGAACGGCATCGATTATACTGATGCCGTTATTTTGAATAACGACATCAGTTATATTCGTTTTGCACAGTTTCCTATAATCAAAAACCCCCTTCTCCTTTCTCCTACCCCTTGTGATTCGTAATCTTCTCTCTCTCTCATCACTCCTGTTACCCACAAACCCTAGATCCCAAAATCAAAAAATTCCAACCATTCGAGTCCTCTAAAATTCTATACATCCTACCTCCTTACTCCCACTCTCATTTGCAATCTTCATCCACAACGAATTTTGAAGCTAGTGGTGGTACGGTTTAATTTGAAGGTATTATCATCTTAACCATATGTTTGATATGTATTCCCATGTTATGCTTATTGTGAGTAGTGAATGACTTGAATATGTTTGAATTTTTATGCATAGGTATGGAATTTGATATCCCTATTTGGTTATATTTTGGGGATGAAGTAATTAAGGATCCAAAAATTGGATATTCTTATAGTGATGTTGAACCAGTAATTATTTGGGCTCCCCTCAACTTTACGTACGCAGAATTAATAGATAAGATATATGAAGTCACCAATTGGGATAGAAGTGAAATGAGTCTGAAACTCAGAGCCCGTCATGTTGCTGGTAAAGGAGATGTGCAGTATTTCATGTTGGTACCCATAGATAGTGACAATTCTCTGAGGTCTATGTTGCTTAGGACACTTCATCCAAGTTTTAGTTGGAATATAGTTAAGTTATATATCGATCAAACGAGGCTTCCAAATACTATACGAGTTGTTATCGAAAGTCCAAGGCCCACACGGACTTTGAAACCATCTGCAGAGTCACATGCTAGAATTTCAAATACAGACGAAGATACTAGGACAACTCCAACGGAACCTGTTTACTCCGAATACGAGCAGGTACATCCTACCCTATTGCCACAAAATATTTTGCTAGCTGGCATTGCTATGGAAGACTTTGACAACGCTGTTGTAAATAACGACTTGGTCGAAGAGGAAGAAGATGAGGAACGCGGTCTCGAGGATGATGATGAGGAGATTACCATTGAAGCTCCAGTTGTTGATGTCAATTTCGATGTGCCAGTTAACAATGCCCGCGTGTTGCCAAGTCAGGACACAAGTGCAGCGATGCATGGATCTCAATCCAATGAATGGATGTCTCGTGCCACCATACATGAACATGGACAGTCTTTCGTTGGTTCTTCCAACTTGGATGGACTCTTCATAGGTCAAATATTTCCATCCATAGATGCTCTACAACCTCAAGTGAAGATGTACGCTATGAAGAACCACAGAGAATTCGTGATGGTAAAATCAGATCATGGTCTATACCATGTGAAATGTAAATATGCACCCATAAACCATTCAGCCGAGGAGATTGTAGAAAATCTGTCACTTCAAAATGTAGTTGGTTGTCCATGGCGGTTGCGTGCAATTGTTTCCAAAGGCCGTAATTATTTCGTGGTAAAAAAGCTTGAAGGTGTACACACATGTATGAATCCTACATTGACTCAGGATCACAGCAAAATTGACTCGACGGTCGTATCGATAGTCATATTGGATGTTGTGAAGGAACAACTCTCAATAACACCAAGAGCCATAATTGGATTAGTGAAGGGTAGGTTCCATTACACAATATCATATTGGAAAGCCTGGAAAGCAAAACATAAAGCAATTGAGAAACTATATGGTTCTTTTGAAAAAGCGTACACTAAATTACCATATCTAATCAATGCAATTCAAGCTTCAAATCCGAGTACGGCTGTACATTGGGCGAAGATTGTGACCGGTCCGGGCATAGAAACATTTAATGGTGTTTTTTGGGCATTCGGTCCTTCCATCGAAGGATTTAAGTCATGTAAACCAGTTATAAGTGTAGACGGCACTCACTTGTATGAGAAATATAAAGGCTGTTTATTGATTGTGGTTTCACCAGACGCAAACGGGAGGTTGTTTCCGTTTGCGTTTGCGCTAGTTGACGGTGAAAGCATAGAAACGTGGACATGGTTCATGAACTGTATTTGGTGCTGTGTCACAGATTGTGAAGGTCTGTGTGTCATTTCTGATCGATATGCCGATATTTTATCAGTAATGGGAAATGAGTTCGGTACGCGGAGGGAACCATTTGCATATCATCGGTACTGTATGCGGCATTTTGCTAGCAATTTCCATAAAAAATTTGGTTGCAAATTTTTGATGAATAAGTTGAAGGTAATTGTGTGTCAAAATCAGTGGAAAAAGTACAAGGAAAAGATGGCACAACTTGAAGTGAGCAATGCTGATGGGGCCAACTGGTTGAAGGAAAAAGCGATCGAGAAGTGGGCACTTACTGCCGATGATGGGCGTAGATATGGTATAATGACAAAAAATCTGTCTGAAGTGTTCTACTCGGTTTTAAAAAGTATTTGTAGCTTACCTGTCACCGCAATTGTAGAACAGATATTTTTCTGTCTAAACATGAACTTCACCGATCGCCGTGAAGCCGCTCAGACACTTATCAGTGAAGGTAAATCATGGGCACCCCGGATTCAGGACCTTATTGATGTCCGCCGTGAAAAATCCAATTTACACGAGGCAATAATGTTTAATAATCGAGATGGTATTTTTGGGGTGAAAACGGGCATTGGAATGGACGGTGGATATCAAAAAGGTAGACATTGGCACACAGTGGACCTCGAGGGCCGAACTTGTACATGTGGCAAATTCCAACTATTTTACATTCCATGCTCTCATGTGTTAGCGGCATGTGCTTCACGTGCTCTTGATTATCAACCATACATTGATGTCTTCTACTCTACGGATTCGTTAGCAAAAACATGGGTACCAACTTTCAATCCTATACCAGACGAATCTTATTGGCCTACCCAAAGCGCACCGGTGCTCATAGCTGATACAAGTCTTCGGCGGGTGAAGAGGAGGCCGAGGAGTACTCGCATCCGCAATGACATGGATGCTCGAGAAGGTGGGAGTAGTGGAAAAGTATGTTCGAAATGTGGAGTTAGTGGACACAATAGACGGAGTTGTAAGAATGTACAAAGTGTGGGGACTTCACAGTCTACCCGCACTTGAACCTTTTTCTTGTTATTGTATTTTAGTAATGTCTAATCTTTCATTAAGTTTGTATGAATTTATTAACTTGAATTTTTATGTTGTGTTATTTAAGGTTAAATTGTTTGGAATGATATTTTTGGTATCAATGTTTGTTGGATATGGCATTCGATTTGTTTTTATTAATATATCATCACCTAACATGCACAAAACATGCACAAAACATGCACAACTGTTTAAACAGCATATACCGTTCTTGTGAATAACGGCATAGTAAGAATATGCCGTTATTCGCAAGAACGACTGTGAAGACAGAAACATTGGCAGAATTCTCAAAATTTTGATTTTTGACACATAACAGATGCCGTCATCTTGGAGAACGGCATAGTTAATAGATGTCGTTATCTTGGGAAACGGCATGATTAGAAGCTGCCGTTATCTTGGAGAACGGCATACGTATGAAGATCTTAGGAGATGCCGTTATCTTGGAGTCAAGGGGATTCTATGAAGATGCCGTTGTTCAAGATAACGGCATCAGTTAAGGATACCGTTATCTTGGATAACGACTGTGAAGACAGAAACATTGGCAGCCATCTCCAACTTTTCTAATTTTCCCTCTTAAGCGATGCCGTTATTTGCAATAACGTTACAGGATTAAGTTGCCGTTATTTGTAATAACGACATCTTTTGATCATGTTTTTCATAGCAAAACATGCACAGACCACATCAACTCCTCATCAATTCACAGCACAACATGCACAGACTTGGATAATTGCACAAACCACATCAACTCCTCATAAATTTTTCAATCTCATGAACTCATCAACTCATCAACTCATCAACGAAGATTTTCTATATAATATAATTGCACATTAAATAACAAAAATTCAATTCACCACATTAAAAACATGTTAATCAAGTTGGGTCAATGTGATACATTTGCAACACAATAAACACTTCATCAATTATATAAACATCAACATAAAGTCTAGAATTACTCAAAAACATGAAAGTCTAATATTACATAAACACCTCATCAAAAGCTTGATAAGCTAAACATAAAATTCACTAATTGTAAATTTTAACTAGGCGTATATTGTTGGGGTGGTCTCCTCTTTCGAACCGGGACTTTCCTCCTATGTTCCCGGGTCTCTTGAGTAGCAGGTTCACTTGGACCGACTCCTTCTTCTTCATCACCTCCACCCACTTCAATCTCGGGATTTGCCAATTCAATTTGTGTAGGAGGGAAGCGAACTGTCTTACCCCTTCTTAGATGATGTGAAGAAGTTTGTGGTTGAGTTTGAGGTGCGGGGGGTTCTCCTGCTTCCACTGCTTGTTATTGTGGAGGTGGAGCACGGCTAGCGCTAGGTCGGACCTGTTGAGTTGGTACTTCGGTCGACCGCATAAGGTCATTGAAGCGTGAACCATCTCCAACCTCTTCAAGAGAAGTACGACAAGTGCATAGGAGATCTCGTGCCAATTCCTTGCATGCCTTATTAGCGTTGGTCTTCAAAACACTCGCATATTTTCTCGTAATGTCCCATGTGTTGTAGATCTATATTAGGAATAGAAATTATTAGTAGCAAACCAAACTTTACCATTAAACAAGCATAAGCAAAATTCAGTGGAATAAATTTAATTGACCAAAAAAAATAATTTACCATTAAACGGTATGAGGAAGCTTTCGGTTGATACCTGGGTTGCGATGATGAATGTGCGGGTGGTGGTTCAACTTGGTGCGCGGGTATCGGTTGTTGGATACCCGCGGGAAGATCCGTTTTAGGCGCAACATACAATCTTGTGATGCGACGGTACCATGCCATATATGTGGTTTGCATTGATCCGTCGTACGGCATAATACCCTCTATGACCAACTCGTACTTCCGCTCATTCCAACATGCTACATGAGTACGGTGGTGATCGGCCCAATCCATATTTGGTAAATTACCTTGAACCGTGATGTTGTGAAGTCTACGGTCGTACATCAAGTTTACAGGGACGGGCTGCTGTGCATTGAATTGGTAGAGAACGCGGTCGGGGTAATAAAACTCCATAATCGAGAAGTTTACAAGTGGAGCTAATGTCAACCACAACTGATTGTTGGCAGTGCAGATGGGGGGTAGACGTTGTAGCCTATCCTCTATGTACGGGGTCCAGTGGACGTACTCTTCCCTCAACTGATCGAGTTCGTCCCTATAATAGGTGAGGACACCATGTGGGTTATCCCTCCATGTGAGCTTACCCGTCCAGTAGGCACCAAAAGGAGCTCTCAGCACGGGATTTTCCTGTTGTACTCTCCAACTTTCTGAAAGTACAGTTACCCGGGGTCGGCCGAGGTGTATTCGTTCCCAACACCATATTTGCAATATAGACATCGGCCGGTCATTTGGATCGACCTCATCGAACAGTTACAGAGAGCACGGTAGAGGGAGGCCAGAGCCGCACTTCCCCAACTATATCGGCCGGCTATTTGTAGGTCAGCAATGAGTGGAAGGTACATGAGGTGCACTACATCACCTGAAGAATTAGGGAATAGAATCCCTCCAATCATCGACAACAGATAAGCGCGGGTATAATTCTGGAGTTGGATGTCCGTCGGTACGTCTGTCATTCGATTTGTGAACTCCCCATCAAGCCAAGAACATCTAATTGATTCCCCAACGAACACTCCCTTATCATCTTCAGGCACCTCCTGTCCAAGGTAATCTCGTACCAATGCAACTTTATTGAACATCAAGTTTCCCGTGACGACGACCCTATCGATTGGAAGACCGCAATGACGGCTACATCTTGTAGGGTTACCGTCATCTCCCCAATTGGTAAGTGAAATGTGTGAGTCTCCGGCCTCCATCGCTCCACAAGAGCGGTAAGTAGGGCGTGATCACATTTGATTTTCGCCAGCTTTGACATTCCATAAAATCCACTGTTTAACAAGTAATTTTGAGTACGGGGGTGCGCCGTCATAATGGTGTGCATTCGGAAACTCATTTTCTCTACATCTCCTTTCCAAACTATCTGTGATCTGTGATCTTCTTGCAGATATAGAACGGTAGGATCTATTGGACCCGGATGTCCCCATGGTCCATACGAAGAACTAGATGAAGCACCCACATCATGGGAAGAAGATGGTTGTGTATGATCCATTTGCCTATCAACAATAACAAACACTAATCAACAACAATTTTCGAAAGAGAATTTTGAAAATAAACTAATTATAATTCATCACAAACTCCTTATTCCTCAAATCCAAGTATTGCAACTAGCAATCATCAACACATTTCAACTACTAGCAATCATCATAATGACAACGAAACTGTGCAAAATTCAACTACTTGCAATCATTTTCAACACATTTCAACTACTTCCTAACAACTTGAACAATTGCATCGTTTTCAACAATCCAAATTTCACATACCCTAGATCACCAACAAACCATAACTACTTTTCCAAAATTACTATCTAAATGACACACAAATCTACATCACTTGTACTATACTACCAATGCATACATCTCTCATAGATCAAAATCAACATTGCAAAAAAAAATTAGGGATTTTCGAAACTTACCACAAATTTCGATTCTGACTGATTTGGAATTCTCAAAGAGAGATTGAAAAGTGGAGTCTAAGTCTAATTTATGATTGGCAACTTACAAATCACTCAAACACTTCGGATTTTTGGACTTTTTTTTTGGGGGTTTAGGGTTTTGGAAGTCGGAGGGAAGGAGAGAACATATCGCAATGCAAAATAAAGGAGAAGGGGGGTTTTTTATTATTGGAAACTGTGCAAAACGAATATAACTGATGCCGTTATTCAAAATAACGGCATCAGTATAATCGATGCCGTTCTCTGAGAGAACGGCATTAGCTGTTTTCATTTTGCAATTCTCTCTCAGCTCAAAATTGAGACTATTCGAGCTTTAGAAAAAAAATAACAGATGTCGTTATCCCAAATAACGGCATGAAACTTTTTTTCAAAACATATGCCGTTATTGGGAAGAACGGCATCAAAATAACCTATGCCGTTTTTTCCAATAACGTTTGTTGCTGACGTGTCCTAAACAAGGACATATCGCTAATTGTTTTGGGAAGTAGGGCAAGCGCTAAATATTTTCAAAAAAGGGGGCAGTACGGCAAATTTTTCCTTTAAAATTCACAATTTTCTTTGTAATGTAAAAGTGGTTAAACTTTACGTATCCATCTTTAGAAAGGGAAAGGGTAAATGACTCTAATTTAACAAAATTTTGTACGCTGGTCGCTAGAATAATGAGTTGACGACCTTTTAAGTGGACAGTGTTCATTTTGATCTGTATAACATGAATGATATGCAGATGATATGTCATTTGGGTTTAATACTCTGAGCCATTCGTTTAGTGGTTCTTTTTCTAAAGCTACTTGATTTTGTGTCTTGGACTGAGAACACCTTTATTATGACCATAAAGAACGATGAGCATCATCAACATTCAATGGTCCATCATTTATTTTTGGCGTGTTTGCAAGAAATTTTTTTATACTAGCTGGGCACTTATCATAATCACCTTCTGTCACACTTTTATGTAATTGATTTTGATTGAAAAGTGCTTTCCATGAATTTCTTTTTATTTGTGTTGGAAGTTTGATTCCCCTTTTCTACCAATTCTTTGCAGATTGCTAGTAAATTGGTAAACATTAAGTTGCATTTACGCTGTGCACAATGAGTGGCGAAAGAGTCAAGGTGCCTCTGCACATGTGAGTGCAGGCATCCAAATTGTACAAAAGCCATGTCAATAAAATTGATGTAGTATATGTTTTTGGAAGAGCATTTCATAGTACCTGATTTCTAGTATTCTTTGTAGGGGAGACAAATCTATTATAATGTGTGGATTTGAGTCTAGAAATATTTTGTCATTATTGATTTTAGTTGAGCAAAATAACACATTCTCTTCATATTTTCATTCGGTCATGTAAGAGTTTTACCATGCAGTTCTGTATTGTACTACAATGATATTCTTTTTTATTGTAATCTACTACTAGTCAAAGTCTACTTGAGCAAAAAAGAAAATATGACTTAGATTGTTGCTGAATGTGTAAGTATTTTGTCTTTAGTTAATTTTCCAAGTTTATTATCAGCATTTTTTGGTTTGTTTGCTTGCAATTTAGTATCTCATAACTTGGCCTAATTGCATGTTCATACTTGCAGTAAGTTGCAACCAAAATGGAGTTGCAATTATACTGCAAGATTTGTGGTTAAAGAGCGAAAATTGTCGCAAAACTTGATAATGAATTGACTGATTAGCTATGTTTGTGAAGGTCACTTTAGCACTTATTGTCTGGATGGATTCTGGATTCTGGTGAAAGCTCTAGGGAGGAAGGGAAACCCCAAGAACTGGCTTGAACAGCGTAACATGTACACAACCTATAGAGGCGGTTGTGGAGTTTCTAGATCTACAATGTTGGCTTCTTATGGTGTTGGTGAGAGTTCTTATTGTTGTTGCAGTTGTTGTTCCTTTTCTTCTTTTTGGCACTGAGTTATGGCCATCTATAGTGAGTGCTTGTTGTTGTTTGGAGATATACAGACAAAAAGAGTAGAACAATGGATGATGATATCATTTCTCACCAGGAATATTTGTTATTCTTTAAACTCATGTTTGCTTATTCTCGCATATTTGGAATCTGGGGGAGGGATTGCAGTCAGAACTTCGAAGGAATAGTCTAGGACTGTCATTGCAATTTATGGGTGGGTGAGCTACCATTCTAGTCTGCACATCAAGCAGGTACTTTTGGTGTCCTCAAATTAACTGAAGTTGTATTGATAGAACCCACAACAAGTGATTCGGTAGGATATAGCCTTGTTATATTAATAAGAAAATAATGGGACATAACCGAGATAACTGAGAAATGTTAAGGGCAGTACATGAAAATGTTAAAGAAAGATAGAGGAAGAGGGGGGGGGGGGGGGGGGGGGGGGGGGGGGATTTGGGAAGAGTCGTGAGATTTTGTGAGATTAAGAAAGTGAGAGAAAAAACTTATTCGAGGGATTGGAGCGTTTATTTTGTTATTATTTTTTAATAAAAAATCATATGTAGTGCACGTGTTAGTTAAATATGAATCCTCATTTTCCCTCTACTTTCTCCATTTCAAAATAGAGAACGGAGAGAGGGATAGACTCTCTCTCTCTTATTAGTATAAGATATAGCTATAATAATTATATTAGATTAAAATAATATAATATAATTTTATTTATATTATAAATTCCATACTTATATAAAATCCCTAGTGTGCCCTTGTGCAATATTGCACAACTTATATAATATAATATAATATGTAGTACAACTTGTGCGATACTGCATATAATTTTTTTTTAAAATAAGAAAATAATAAAACTTTTTTTAAAAAATTCATATAATAACATCTATATAATAATGAACATTCCAATTCCAATTTGGATGGAATAAGAGTAGGGAGTTATCTCCGACATTTGCCCTTTTTTTTTATTTTAAAAATGAAAAATGAGATAAATCCTAGATAAAAGTGGTTTAGCATAATATATTGTATTAATTCCATTTTTTAATTTTTTTGGAATTTCTAATTAAATTTCTGTATTTAGTAATAATTTTTTGAATTTTAATTTAATTTCCTAATTTCAAATCATTTCCTGTGATTTTTTTATTGATTCATCAAGCTGGTGCAATTTTTAGAGCGATTTGGATCGCTCATCGAGTCTATGCTCGCCTGCTGAGTGAAATTATTTTTCAGAATTCCTAATTAAATTTTCGTACTTAATAATAATTTTGGGAATTTTAATTTAGTTTCCTAATTTTAAATCATTTTCTCGAATTTTTTATTGATTCATCGATCTGATGCGATTTTTGGAGTGATCTGGATCGCTCATCGAGCCTGTGCTCGCCAGTTGAGTGGAATAAGGTGCTAGGATAATGTGGTGAAGTGGTGCAACCTAGAACGTTGATCACGTAATGGGCTTGCCTGGTAAGTGAATTGGACATGCATGATTGAGTGGCTAGGTGGCACGATCGGGAGCCTCAATTACACACGTCTTCACACACCTGGATGATTAGACAGTCGAAAATTGAGTGAATGTGGTGGTTAGATGTGTGCACGTGTTAAGACGTGTGAATTCCAATTTTTGCTCTTCTTTCTCTATTTTATAATGGAGAAAGGAAAGATAGAGTACACTTTCTCTCCTATTAGCATAATATATAAGACATCACAAGAAAATAATGGGACATGACCCAAATAACAGAGGAAATATTGAGTGCATACAAGAAAATGTTAAAAAAAGATCAAAGACTCAAACAGGAAAAATTTGTTGCGATACTTACACCAACGGATTACAGGATTTTATGTATCACACACTCAGGAGAGTTTTTTTTTTAAATACCGTAACTGAATTTAGAAATAGAAAAATGCGTGGCTCAAAATTAAATTGAAAGGTACATTTTTCACCACAACATGATTGCCACTATGCATAGAAAATATCACACCATGTATAGAGAATATCACAGGATTTTCTGAAAAGGAAAGAGGAGAAAACAAAAGTACATAACATACACAGCAACCGACACGAGAATTGTAAGTGCTTCGACAAAATGTGCCTACTCCACTGGAGAGAGCAAAATATGTTTTATTAAATAGATTTTAAAAAAAATACATACAGAAATTACTCAGATGATTACAAAAAAAAAATAAAAATTACAAAGCTTTTTCACACCTACAACAAACTAGGCAGTATCTCACAACAATGTTCACATACAATCTCTTCCCACAAAAAGAAAGTACATACAATCTCCTTGAGCTATCAATATCTCCATACATTTCCTCCTGTAACAACCCTCATTACACAAAATTTAATAGCTCTCTCCTCTGTTAAAATAAAAAAAAATTTAAAATTATTTACAGAAAATTAAAATGATACTTCTGTTTAAGTGAAGTTACTGAATTACATTTGCAAAACTAAAATCAACTAACAGATTTCAAAAATATGTATTTTCCTTACATAAAAGTAGTTTGGAATAAAGAAATTTTAAACTGTAACTGTAAAACAAATTATAATTTAAAATAATAATATATATATAATATAAGAAAAGATCAACGAGTCAAAAAGAAGTGACAAAATATAAGAAAAGGTTAAGAAAAGTTCAATACAAGTTCAAAATAACCAACAGTATTAAAGAAAATTAGACTGCAGAACTCATGATTTTCAAAAAAATTACTACCACTCCTACTTTAAAATAAAAATAAAAACTATTAATTGCAAATGATACGCATTATATCTATAAAATTAATGAAATACAACTCAACTAAATAGATTTCAAAAATACGCATTTTTCTCTAATATAAGCAGTTTTCATCTTTAGAAAAGTATCATTTTAATAACCAAATCATAACTTTATAAATTTATAATTAGTCAATGTAACAAGAAGAAGAAGAAGAAAACCACAGTAGCAGCCATTGCATCTGAAACCTGTAAATGTACCAACAGAAGCAACAAGTATTTAGATATACCCCTCAACAGACCTATCAGTGCCATCACCATACAATCAATTACCTTGCTGTAAAATCAATACTGCATCAAGCCGAAGATGAAGAAAGGGGTTGCCAATTTGTTTCGTAGACAACCTCTTTTGACAGAGGGAGAGAAAGGAGGGTGAAGAAGAGGGTCACCAATATTGGCAGCAAAACACATCATCACTACTTCCTAACTCCCCTCCCAAAAGATGAACTCATTGATAGGCTTCTTCTAGAAAGAGAGATAGAGAGAGAGAGAGAGAGAGAGGAGAGAAAGAATAAGGGGGCTGCAATTTTGGTAGCCAAACCCTCCGATTGTAGCTGTGATCGCCTCATTTACAATCCTGAATCATTTGACAGAATCCTGTGACAGTTCGCCTTGAATGGAGGTAATAGACAAATCCGGTTCCCTAAAGAAATTAATACCATCTTACCTATATACCTAGACTTTCTTTTGTATCAATGAAAACTAGTAATTTATACGTGCGATGCACGTCTTTATAAATATATATATATTTTTTAAATTCCGACGTTATCTGGCATCGAACATAAGAGTCTTTAATATTAGTTATGCATGTGCATTACACGTGTTTATTGAGTTACAATGCACGTGTTTGTTTGGTGACAAACTCTCCCATTAAAATAGTAGAGATTAGACGAAACCAGTTCCCTAAAGAAATTAAAATCATATTACCTATATGCCTAGACTTTCTATTAGATCTATGAAAATTCAGGGAGCTCCACCGATTGCAGCCAAGAAGCATGGGATCTATAGAAGTAAAACTAATATGCACGGACGAAAAAATCTTGGATGATTTAAAGTACGAAATATTCAATAGGAGAGGTGAATGAAAACAAAACCAAGTAAATATGGAGGAAAAAGCATAAATACCATCTTACCAACAGCTTGCAGGACTAAGTTGATCTTCAAGTGAGACCAATTAACAGCAATATGCTAGACTCCTCGAACACTTGGCAGCATGCTCTGTACAGGGACCACGGAGTTCATTCCATATGAGCTTAAATGCCATCTTGTGTGATTATCTGCGTATAAACAGGAGTAAAAGAAGAAGAAGAAGTCTTTGTTACAACCAGAAGAATGTTCAACTTCTCAAAAAATTGAATCAGGGATGCTATCTCAGCATGGCACAATAATAATATCCAAGTGATAAATCGGCATGGATAATAAGTGATAAATCAGCAACAATAACATCAGAGTTCAAAACAAGTGCAAAATGACCAATAGTATTAAACAAAAATAAACTACAGAACTCATGATTATAACAAAAATAACTAGCTTTAAAATAAAAATAAAAACTATTAATTGCAAATGATGCTTATTATTTATACCTATAAAATTACTGATAAACATATTTGAAAAATATGTCATTTTCTCTAATATAAAAAGTTTTTATCTGGTGAAAGTATCATTTTAATAAACGAATGAAAATTATAATATAGTTAAAAATATTAAAAAGTTCACAAGAAGAAGACCACAGTAACAGCCATTGCACCTGAAATATCCTTCATATTATAACCAGTAAATGTAATCACAAAAGCAATTAAGTATTTAGATACACCCCACAACAGACCCCATCATCATACAATCAATTACCTTGCTGTTGAATCAATACTGCCTCAAGCCCGAAACTTCTCATATTCTTTCTGAACCATCTATCTTCTCCCACTCTCCTCTTTACCTGATCTTAGTATGATTGTAACTGCTGAATGGCCCTGGACTCGCCTGAGGTGCACGCTTTGTCACTTGTGGATTTCCAAACACATTCCAGATCATCACTCTCTCATCCCCTCCAGCTGAAGCAACAGTACATCCATCCGGGCTCTGCGCAAAAACAAAATCCAATTAGACATAATTAAGAAGAACAATGACAATTTCTAATTACCAAACAAATCAGAATAAACCTATTATTGTACCTGAGCCATGAAGAGAACTCTTGAATCATGCCCGGTCAGCTCTGCAATCTGGACCATAGAAGGGTACTTCCACAGAGTCAGTTGTTTCCCCTGAGTGCTCAGCAACTCCCTCTCCTTGTTATTCCAAAGCAGTGAGCAGACTTGTGAACCCGTGTCAATAGAATCCAAGCAAGCGCCAGTGTTAGTATCCCAGAACATGATGCATCTGTCGTTGTGGCCACCACCAGAAGCCAACAGATTCTTTTGAAATGGGCACCAAGCCAATGCCTTGACGGGCGCATTGTGATCTTCGAACCTGTGGACCCATCGGTTTTGATTCAGGGCAGGGGTTGAAGAAGCCATTGAGATATCCCAGATGTGCAGTAGGTTGTCATTGCCTCCGCTGGCTAGTCGTTGACCCGAAGCAGACCATTTGAGCCCGCAAACCTCCTTGTTGTGTCCTCTGTAAGTCTGTAATATATGCGATCGGATCCTCACATCGTTGTTCACTATCTTGCCATCCCTCCCACCCGTGGTTAAGATGTTTTGGTTGTTCCAAGACAGCGATCCAACTCGAGAAATGTGCACCCCGCTCAGTGTTCGCAACAGCTTCTTGTTGGTAGAGTCCCATAACTGAATGTGAGAGTTATTCAGTCCAACAGCAATGTGTTGCCCATCAGGAGCCCAACTCACACTAGTGATGGGACCGATATAATCTTGGACAGTGAGAAGCTCCCAAGAACTATCTGAAGTCCACAAATAAAGGGAATTTCCCAAAGCAATTGACAAGACATTGCTGCTTCCCCAATCGAGAAGACTAAGGAAGTAGTCGTCAACAATATCAGGCGCATCCAATTCATTTTCTGGACTCTGCAAAATTCAGTAAATAAGAAACATTAATTAGAACTAGTTGTAAATTTATTTATTTTTTTTCGTTTTGGTTTTGTGTGCGTGTGTGGATAATGCAAAATCGATGCAAAGATGCAAATATTGAAGGGTTACTACTTACTTTAGAAATGTATCTCTTCTGCTTTACGGGTCTGTTGGGTGATGGGAGATTGTTGGTAGGAGTAGGGGGTTTGCTGTTGAAAGAGAGGATTCGTGTCCGGTTATTGAAAACTGCATCGACAAGTAGTTTTCTGTAAGCCTCTTTTGAAAGAGATGATGGTCGTGCAGCTATCCTTTCCGTTACCTTTCTGGATTGGGTTAGCTGGTATTGGGCATAGTCAAGGTCCATCGCTGATCTATTTGGGATGAATCTATCTCCTCCCTGGATTTTAAAAGTGGTGTGGTGTTATGAGGACCAGTGCAAGAGTTAAAATCAAAACCATAACAGCAAATATAAATATAGAAAGAAGAAGAAGAAGAAAAAAAATCTACAAAATCTTTTACTCGATGAGAAAAAGGATTTGAAACCAACTATCTATCTATCTTTCTTTCTTTCTTTCGGTACAGGTTAAAATTGACAGAATAATAGCAGCAACAATATCTTGGGTTCTTCCTAAAACAAAGAAAAAAGTTTGAAAGAGAGAGAGAGGAGACCGACTTACATCGCAGTGCCGACAAGGCAAGCGTGGGAGAGGAGGGATGAAGACGGCGGAAGGTTTCATCTTCGGAGAAAATCCTGCAACAAAACAAAACAAACAAAACAAAACAAAACAAACGAACGAACAAACAAAAACAAACGAACAAACGAACAAATTCCGAGAGAGAGAGAGAGATCTCAGAGAGAGCAGAAGATCAAGAAACGCGGGAGGGGGAATTAGGTTTAGGATTTCCGATTTCCGATTTCCGCTCCTAAATAGCACCGGTAACGGGCCGGGTCGGGTGCCTCAATACCCGGACCCGGACCTGCTCGTTGACCGGTCCAACTTCTGGACCCGGATCCAGATCTGTGAAATTCGGGTCCGGATCCGGTTCCAGTTCCTCAAAAAATATGATACCCGTTCCCATTCGGGTCCGCATCCGGTTCGGTTTCTATTTCTTTTCACGGGTCCGGTTGCATTTTAAAATTTAGTATTTAGTATTTACAGCTTATTAAACAGTAAAACAGAATAGTATTTAGTATTTACACTTCCTAACAATGTTGCAATTTGATCAGTAACAACTAACAAAGTAGCAACATTTATAAACCAAATAGAAAGAGACATGAAAATAGCAACTGATCAGTAACAACTAACAAAGTAGCAACTTACAGGGATAAAACCCTATATTTGAGATCTGAATAAGATAAAAAATCATACCTTTGATCGACGGAAGAACAATGCTGGAGTGGAAGAACGGAGGAGTTGTTGAAGTCGAAAAATGGGCGGCTGAAGCTCAGGGATGGCGACGTCGAGAAAGGTCGCGATGGCAAAGTCGAAAAAGGAGCGTTGACGGAGGTGATTGCGGAGGATGTGAGGGTGGAGGTCGGTTTTTGGGAAAGGGGATTTGAGAAGGAGATTTCAGGAATGATTATGAAGGATGGAGAAAGAGAGAGGCACCTGAAGGGGAAAGGGGACTTGCGATTAGGAAGGGGCGGGTGAAGCTAAAGCTTTTACGGAATAGGGAATTAGGGATTAGGAAATAGGGAGACTCTGGACTGTGGAGTGAAGTGGGCAGGGTGTATTTATATTACGGGTAACGGGTAACGGGTTGGGTCCGGGTCAGGTCGGGTCCGCTAATATTTTGTATTAATTTTTTAGTGCGGGTCCGGGTCGGATCTAATTTTAGTGGACCCAGACCCGACCCTAATTTTCAACGGGTATATTTTTTGGACCCGTACTCTACCCAAATTAGACTGGGTCGGTTCCGGTCCAACGTCGGGTCCGGGTCGGGTCCGAGTTTCGGGTTATAATACCAGTGATACTCCTAAACCTAATATTAAGTAGAGAGACACCGGCGGTGAACCGACTTTCTCGTAAGTTGGGCCATCAGTTGGGCAGGGTCGAGCGCCAATCCGCAATAAGTTTTTACCCTTACAGTGGGTAAAATTCTAAAATTATACTCATGTTTCACCAATTTGCTGATAACTATTCCTATGTCCTCTTTTTTTCCAAAATCAAAATCGCAAATCAAATGAGAAAAAATTTGGAGTTTTAAAAACAATTAAAGAAAATAAATGAAAAATCTTACAATCTATCTTCGGAAACATTATATCAAATTGGATAACAACGCAAAAAAGAATATGTTGTTTTGAAAGATACATTGTAAATTTGTCATTTTCTTTAAAAAATTGTGAAGAAACTTTGAGAAGACTTGATAAGCCTTGGTAGGATTAACAATCGTTTGGGTTTACAAGGAGGAAGATGTAATTTAAATGGTAGAAAAGACAATATTTAAGTTAACGAACAAACAAAAACAAACAAACAAACAAACAAACAGAGAACTAACACGCCACTTTGAGAGAAGATGAGTGAACGAGAGATAGAGATCGGAGAGCGAAACCAATTTGAGAGAAGATGAGTGAACGATTCCGAGAAAAAGAGATCGGAGAGCAGCGCCGCTTTGAGAGAAGATGAAGAAACGAAACGGGGATCGGCTAGGAAGTTAACTTAATTACGGCTGGAAAAGGGTTGGGCCCTTATAGGCCTGATTTTTCTTTGGGCTTAAAATATTATATACGGGCCCTGGTCCGAATAAGGCCCCAAAATAGGTTCGGAATCTAAGCCCGAACTACTTATGCTTGTTTTAATATATATACTTTTCCGATAAAACTAAGTTACATCGAGAATAATGTAGGATTAAAAAAATAATAACAATAATAGGAATACTACTTCAAACTTATGTAACACCTCCAATTTTAAAATACCGAAAACACTTGTTTTAATATCCCTGGAGTTGTAAGAATTATTATAGGTGCATTTTATTTTATTTTATTTTTTTAAATATTGATATTGGTGTTGATATTTGTGTTTGAATCGGTATGATTGATATATTGGAGTTATGGGTTGAGATTTTATGTGAAGAAATATTGTTTATTTTTATTTTATAATTTTGGAAGATTATTTTGAGATAATTTTATGTTAAAGCATAGTTCTTCACCTGAGCTCTTTGTAGGTGAAGGTAGAAATGAAAGAGCAACAAGGAATCATGAACTTAGAACACAGAATATGTCAGCTAAGGCACATGGTAAACAAACTCGTAGGAGCTTCTCCAGTGAGATGTTTCCATATGGAAGTTGGAAGAGTCCTCTAGATTCTGATAATCTTTCAGTTACAGTTGTTGGATCCTGTAGGCAAGACAAGAAACACTAGAGAGGGGGTGAATAGTGTTTTTTTTATAAAATATAAAATGCGGAATTAAACTTTTCTTCTGATCAGTCGACTTGAATAGATAAACCAGTCGACTGAAGCGACAGTTAAGAAAAGTATTTTTAAAGCGAGTCTGAGGAGTCGACTTATAGATGAGCCAGTTGACTTATTACACAAGTTTTCAGAGAGAGTAGTACGAGTCAGACCAGTCCACTTACAAGAGTACACAGTCGACAAGTTTCACAGAAAAACTATAAAGTAAGAAAATGAAATGCAAGTTCAAAGAGATACAACCACAGAGTACACACAATGTATCCTGGTTCGGTCCTCCCGACCTATATCCAGTCCCCAAGCAACCCACTTGAGATTTTCCACTATTCTTAAAATAATTACAAGAACACCCTACAGCGTTAGACAACAATCTTGTCCAACCCATAGTCCTTTCTCACAACTAGAGAAAGCAACCCACTCTTCCACCAAGAGTGACAAACCTGACTCTACAACCTAGAGCCCTACTCTCCAACCGAGAGGAAACCACTCTCACAACCCGAGAGTGAAGAACAACAACAAAAGACTTACAATCAACCTATAGCCTTGTTTTGTGATTGTGATTTTTGTATAGTGGCTAATAGGTCACTTCTGAGATCAGTCCAAAACGAAATCAATGTTATATTGGACTGAAATTCAGAGAACCAAAAACTTAGAGAATTTAAAAGCTTTTGAAACTCTTATATCTCTTTTTGAAAAACTAAAGACTTGAAAGCTTATAAAGTTGTTAACCTTTTCACAGTGAATTCTATTATCTATTTATAGAGTTAGAAACACTGGACATTAGGAAATAGTTGTTCCAACTGTCAACCAACGGAATTAAAGATTTGATTTTGAAAAATGAGTTTTAAAAACAGAAAACTGCCAAAACAACTTGAACAGTCGACTAGGTTGCCATAATGAGTCGACTGGTCAGAGTTTGTAAAAGTTCAGATAGTTTTGTACTGGTGCAGTCGACTGGTTCCATAGGAGAGTCAACTGGTACTTAACAGCTGATCTAATTCAAACTGTTTTGATCTTTAATCTTTTGAAAAACACTCATTTACAAAAAATGTATGAGTGTGTGTGTGTGTGTGACAAGGCTGTTACATCAATCTAAGACTCAAAAAAGGAAAATTACAATTGTTTTACAAGACATGTAATATAACACAATGGAGCATAGTTCTTGTCTTGAGTCTTGAGTTGAGTCTTGAGTTGGAAATTTAGCCTTTGTCTTTGACAATGAAGCTTGCTGAATCAATCTTAAGAGCTCTTGATCAATTTACTGTGAGAGCTTTGATTGAACATTTTGTCAACCTGCAATGTATAAAATGTAGCATAACAAATTTGCATTGTGTTGTAATTATCAAAATCAAGAATCAACAATAGTTACTGGAAATTTGAAGCCAGTGCAAGAGTGTTCAGGGAGCAGAGGGTCGATTGTAGCAGTGGCGGAAGGAGAAAAGTTTCAGAAACCTTCAGTTGTTAACAGTGATCAGGCTGAAACTCCAACGACTAACTGCTGTAACCATGAATCATCTGAATACCTGCCGGTTCAGGACAGTAATCACACTCCACTAGATATTTCAAAAGGCAATAAGTCTGAAGGATTATTAATAGTTTCATAGAAGAATGCAAACAAAGAAAACATAGAAAGAAGAGCCTGGGGCCATATGATTAAGGCTGAAGAAGAAAGCCCCAACCGGAACAAACTTGTGCGTGCTTTGGTGTGTTTGGTATGATCTCATATGTGCTTGGTAGTTTGTATTGATTGCATCGAATAACTCAACAAGATACTAAGAGGAATTTTTGGCAAAGTACTTCACAGAGAAGGGTGAGAGAGTTTCTTCATTGTAAGCAGCATCAAGTTCCAATTAGGCTTGAGAGTGGGTCGTGGTGAGAATTGTAATATTCTTGTCTCTTCTCTTGTTGAAATAATATCTTGGTTCGTCCTCCCCTGGATTGGTGCGATCTAGTTTTGCTTGGTGCGAAAGCCCCAACTGAGACAATTCTTGTGTACTTTGTGTGATTGGTGCGATATAGTGTTGCTTGGTGGTTTGTGTTGATTGTGTCGAAGACTCCACAAGATCCTCATAATTCCTAACAAGTGGTATCAGAGCAATCAGGTTCACGGGTTTGTTCGAGTTCCTTAGAGATGGCAGACCAAAAGACGAAGATCAAGCAGTTTGACGGTAAGATCAACTTCAATCTATGGAAGGTGGACGTGTATGATGTTTTGGTTCAGAAGGACTTGCACCTTGCCCTAGAAGAGAAGAAGCCAACTGACGTGAAGCAGGAGAAGTGGGATGAGATTTGTTTGAAGGCCTTGAGTTTAACCCGGTTGCAATTTGCGGACGAAGTCAAATGTAATATTCTTGAGGAGAAAGTGCGGCAAGTCTATGGGCGAGACTCAAATCTGACTACTCGGGGTCGTCGTTGCTAGATCGAATGTATTGAAAGAGGAAGCTGTTTAGGTTCTCAATGAAGGAAGGTACCCATCTTCAAGATCATATTGTGGAGTTCAATAAGGTAATATCTGAACGGAAGACGATTAATGATGATATCTTAGCGAAGAGGATAAAGCTTTCAACTTGATTTATTCACTGCCAACTTCTTATGATCAGTTGATAACTACCATGCTACATGGAAAATCAGCCAAAGAGACACTTACTGTAGTCGGGGTGATTAAGGATCTGAAGGAAGATGAACTAAGGATGGAGACTCATAAAGGAAGGTCTATTTCTTTTGGGTATTTTGTGGTGGATGGTTATACTTCAATTGAAAGAGATGCGGCACATAAGGGTAAGATTCATTGCCATTACTGTAGAGAGTTAGGCATTACAAGAGAGACTGTCGCAAGTGGTTGAGTCAGAAGAGTGCTACTGAAGAAGGGAAACAAGCCCATATAGTCAGCGCAACTGAGTCAGGTAAGAATGACAATTGTTGTCTTCTTGCTTCAAGTTCTCCAGATGTGGATTCAAGTTGGTATCTTGATTCAGGAAGTTCTTCTCATATTTGCTCCGAGAGGAAGATTTTTTCTACTTACAAGTCATCAACAGGCTGTAGTGTGAGAACGGGGAGTGGTGAGATTTGTGAAGTAGTGGGTGAGGGAACAGTTGAATTGGAGACGTCAGATGGTAAAGGGTTCAGACTAGAATAGGTCATGCATATTCCTTCGATACAGCAGAATCTTATATCCTTGGGTACTCTTGATGCTCGTGGCTGCAGGTACACAGTTCGATGTGGAGTTTTGACAATTTGGAATAGTCGTCATAAGGTAATGAAGGGTAAGAGGGAATTGGGCAGGGTCAGCACAACCTTTACCAGCTTTGTGGGAGCAAAAAATCTCGGCAGGGTGAATGGAAGCCCATTGTTCCTAAAGCATCATCTAGTATGCCATCACTAGAATTACCGACGCGAGACTGCAATGTTCGAATACCGTTGAAAGGTGGAGAGAGCCTTGTTGTAGGTGGAGTTCGTGTGGAGGGTGACACCTCCATGAATACATCTACAAGGGTGTGCCCTTGAGGGGGCATACAGCTGGAGGAAAATAGGTGGAGGTTTGTTCAACTAGCAGGAGAAGCCATAGAAACATTTTCACAAAGCGAAGAAGAAAGATTTAGAAGAGTTTTAAATCACACAGATATGGATTCATGCGTATGCAACCTAAGGTGGAGATTGTTGGGTTTATGTCTTGCATACGATGTTGGATAAGAAGACGATTAGATGATGGACGGATCGAGACGATTAGAAACAGAGTGGAGGTGAGAAATAGTCAGCGGCAGCAACAACAGAAGTTGCGGTCGACTGTCCCTCATGTGCGGTCGACCAACCTCTACACGAAGTCTTCCAGAGGGGAGGACAGTCGACCGACTTGTTGATGTGGTCGACCGTTCGCGATGCTGATGGGTTTTGGGTTTGAGTCTGGCTAATTCATGAAAAGCCCAACTTGCTCTTCAAATTCGATCGTGTGGCTCCTATCGTAGGGGATTATCTCTTATGTACTATCCAATGACTATTGTAACAAGATATTAACTTAGGGTTTTTCTCTAGATTTATATATATAATTGTAACGACTCATCGATCCATATGATTTTATTGAGTGCCGAATAGAATAAGAGAGTACTTCATAGAGAAGGATGAGAGAGTTTCTCCATTGTAAGCAGCATCAAGTTCCAATTAGGCTTGAGAGAGGGTCGTGGTGAGAATTGTAATATTCTTGAATCTTCTCTAGTTGAAATAATATATCAGTTCTTCCTCCCCCGGATTACGGCGAAAGCCCCAACCGGGACAATTCTTGTGTGCTTTGTGTGATTGGTGCGATCTAGTTTGCTTGGTGGTTTGTGTTGATTGCGTCGAAGACTCAACAACATCCTCATAATTCCTAACAAGAACAAGAAGAAGGGTTATCCAATAATGAATCTGATAGTCTTGGAGATGAGAGTGTAGGTCCCAACATTCCTCAATCCAGTCATCATGACTTGAAGTTATGGGACTTCAAAAAAAAGTTTAGCCAAAAGCTAGATCTGGTTGATCAGAAGAAGTGTGAAGGGTCTAAAATACCGAGGACAGGTGCTTCATTAGCTCGACGAGCTCTGTCATTTTTGAAGAACTGTCTCCTGGTGGAAATGGAATGCATTCGAAGTAGTCATTGAAGATGAGGAACAGAATGCAAGTTCTCAAGGATAGTAACACAAAATTTGGAAGCTTTTTACTAGCAGTAGCAGAGTGTATTGCAATGATTACTTATTTGTAATCGATTTTGCTTCTGAGTAAATATTTGGTGTTACCGGGAAGGAAATGCATGTAGTTATTATTCTTTTAAATTTATTCATTCTACTCATTCCTTATTTGTTGATACAAGCATACACGTACATGAAATAGAGGCTCTGTATGTAAGATTGTAAATATATGAGCAATGGAGACAAGACTTGTACTGGATTTAAGTTTTAAAAACATGGGTTGAATTGATATAGAACTGTTTTTGTATGAACTGACTTTTAGAATAATGTTCCGTTTGTGTTGATTCTTCTCCAAATCACTGAGTAGATTTGATTGGTCTTTTGCTTTCGCTCTATAACCAATCCTTCAAATTATCCACTTGGAAGTCATGTTTTCCTGAATGACTCAATCCATATATATCTCACATATCTGCATATTTGATTTCACAATAACACTATTAATCTATCTTTTATATTTATACAAAATTATGCCTCATATTTTTAATATGGTTAGCTATTACCTTCAACAGACCCAATGCTGAACATTTTTGTTTGTCGTTAAGCATGATTTATTTTTCGCCAACCATGTTTTAGGATATGTGGATCTAATACACTAAGTACAAGAGTTTGTTGAAGAAAGAGAAGACATTAAGGCAGCGAGCACATCAACAAGAGCAGAGCAGCGAGCAACAGGCAACAATAACAATGGAATTGCGCCGACTGTCGAAGATGCAGTCAGCTACGCTTTCTCTTTGTTTCGGGGAGTATCCTTATCTGAGAGCATCCCTAATACTACTACATACTCCTCCCATTATAAATTTTTATTTACTTATTTATTTATTATTACTAGTTGAAATTTACTGTGCACCAAGTGCACACTGCTTGGTGAACATGTAATCTGATTATTTTAGCACGTTTTATCTTATGGGGGAAAATCAATCACATAAACTCCTACAAATGTGAACTACTGGATAGGCATAAAATTATAAAACTGACATTAAGAAAATTCATGCCAAGATGATAACTAAATTAATTATATGCACCAACCAGTAATTTCTTTTGATATAAAACAATTAGCTCTCGATGTTATACCTGTTAGGGTTATATACTGAAAGCATCACTTTTGTATTAACTTTATTTCCTTTTTTTTTTTTGAATGAGAATCATATGGGCATATGTTTGCATATTGTGTTTATTATAATATTAATGCAAGTATCTGATATTCTATAAGTTTGATAATATGGTGTGAGGAGACACACAGAAGATCATATTATCAGTTCCCTATGGAATATATAAATAGTTCACAACCTAGACGGACTTGGACAACCCATTGGAAAGGTTGTAGTGTAATCTGGTATTAGTCTATCTTGACTATAGGTTTACACTAGTACACTTTGTGTGTATTGAACAGGACCACTTGAGGTTGTTCTCTTTGTACTGACTACAAAAGAGAACAAACACCTCTGTTATTATGGATGCTTATGCTCTTAATCCAGATATAATAACAGAAATGTATATGCAGTGTGCATTACTTTGACTCATAAAAGAGTGAGATTCATTATGGATCAACAACCTCTATGAATTGGGTAATAGCATTGTATGTATGATGGGCTGTTGATTGTAAAAGGAATCCATGTCCCGATACGTCGGGTTGATGATGTCCCCTTAAGGAGCTCATAAGGATTGTCATGTAAACCCTGCAGGTGGATTACATCCGACATGACAAATAAAGTTGAGTGGTACTACTTAAGGATAAAAGATATTGATCAACATAGTTGTCAGTAACTTAATTTGATCGACGGACATTCGATATCTTAACATGGGGAGCTGAACGAGCATATAATAAAAGGAGCCTATAAATATAATTTGGGGATTAGAAAGGTAGTGCAACAATAGCTCTTTAGTGGACCGAGCTATTGTTAATGGGCCTGGATTGTGTGTTCGGGCTGAACACGGGATACCCAGATTCGTTAGGAGACCTAACCCTAATTTCTCCTCATGGTCCCTGCCGTAGCCTTATATATATATCCTCTATTCTCTGGCCGTCATATCATTATCAGAAATAAGAAGTTTTCTCTAAATTCGTGATTCACGTAAGGAGAGAAAGAGAGGTCAGCCAAGGAGAAAAAAGGTTGGTAGACCGTCGCCCACACGACGTCCAACCCGAGGAAGGAATACGTGCAGAAGATCTTGGGGTCGCTGACGGCTCGAGGTTGCTAGAAACTATCGTCTTCTTCTCATCGCAGGTATAATTCGTGAACCCTAGATTCCGCTATAAAGGGTTAGATCACGTATTAAATTTGTTAAGCTTTTATGATTGATACGCACACCAATCCGTGGTCCTGGGAATCATTGCAGTTCCATCAATACCTTATTCTTAATATGTTCCAAGTCTTTTGCAGAGCAGCCGTGCTTCATCATTAAACAAAGTCAAATATGCTTCTGCACTTGTATCTTTTGTTATGATTTTAAATATATATCTGAAATAATTTATTCGTACTTAATAATTTTTTTGTATATTGGATTAAAGTATGAAAATAGAAAACAATCAAGAATAACAATTAGTTGAGAGAATCATATCATCAATCACGAAAAATATCTTACTTGGAAAAATTCATGCAGCTACGTTTAGTTACGAGGGAATAGGTTGATCGTGAAGAATAAATTAGTTTGTGCTTTGAACCTATAGGCAATTTTGTATAGTGGTTTAGAGGGGCCCGCTCTGACTTGTCTTCATGGGAACCAAACTTCTCATCAGGAGGATAAATGGGGCGATTCAGGCAAGATCCAATGTAGATCTAACTTTCCATTAGATCTTTTCTATTTGGTTGATTTTCAAAGTTGTATAGACCTTATTAATTAAGAACTGTTATCACTAATATATGATGCATGAGTTATTCTTTTAATTATTTGTTGCAAAATAATTTCTTGCATAACTTTTCTGAATGGAAGTATTGATAGTAGTCGTGCTTTAAGAAATATCTTCTAAGAGCATCCACACTCGTTTCTGCCAAATTTGGCAATTTGGCAAAATGAGAAATCCCAAAAACATAGTTTGTTTGTAGTTGTCGTTTGCCAAAATTTGGCAATTGAGAAAAAAATAGACAGACGGAACATGTTGTTTTGTCCGACCAATTTTTGTTATTTAAAAAAAATATTTTGAGCCTCTTGGACCTTGATGTAATTTTTTTAACTTGGAATTATTATAGACTTGGGCGTTTACGAAAAGATTGGAAGGATTTGTATTTGGATTAAATTTTCCCGATAAAGAAAGAAAGAAGGGACAGAATATGTTGTTCTGTCTGTTTCTTTTTCTTTTGTTTTTTTATCGGACGGAACATTTTGTTCCGTCCATTTTTTATTTATTTTTTTATCAGACAGAATATGTTGTTCTGTATGATAATTTTTTTTTAAATGAAAAAAAATGACGGGTCCATTCTAAAATTGTAAAAATTGAACGGACGAAACATCAATGTTTGACAGTTGCCAAATCTGTTTATCAAATATGAGAAGCGTTTGTTCCCCAATTCTCATTTTATAGAAAGTAAGAAACGAGTGCAACACTCCATTTCTCAAAATATGGAAAATATGGAAATATGAGAAATGTGTCGATGCTCTAAGCCATTTAATAGGTATAGAAGTTCATTTCTATGCTCCCAACAAATTTTACGGTTATTATTTATTCTCTAGCAGCTAGTTTTCTTAAGTGACATGAAATTCTGAAAAATAATAATAATATTCTATTGAAGCATGTTTTCTCTCATTCTCACTATTTAAGAATTTGTGAAGAGAAGTGCATCGCTGCAACATGGCTCCCTAACACCACGTGAAATCTAAACAAGGGGTTGTATCAATCTAATGAACCTATAGAATTCCATCAAAGTCTACAGTGTGACTTACACATAATAAAATTAAATCTACTAATCCTAATTCACAAAATAAAACATGAAGACTGGATTTCACAATGTAATGACAGACACTATGTTCTAGGCATTTGAATTGCCAACTCCTTAGAAAACATGTTACATGAATAGGAGTAGATTGTAAACATGTCAGCTAAACTGAAATTAATAAGCCAAAAATGCTTTACAGATTTGGACAAAAATAATACTTTCAGATATAAGTTGATATAATAAGCTAGCAAAACTTATAGACAAGATGAAGTCAACAAAAATCATACAACATGTTCATTTCTTGCTAAATTTTTCCAAAATAGAAGAATAGTGAAGATGCATATGCCAATATAATCCATTTTAATTTACTAACGAGAATCGAAAAGGTAACCTTCGATTACTCGTTCGATTTAATGTTCTTGTAGTGAGCAAACATGGTGCAAGTTCAATCACACAAGCATTTTGACAAACACATTTGTGCAAAAATTCATAGGACTCTTCTATACAAACTCTCGCATTATCTCAATACAATCTCGATACACATTCACCCAGGTTATAAAGCTCCACCTATCCTAACTTAACTTGCAATCGTTTTCCTCTAAATGAACTACACTAACAAATCAACACCAAATCACCAAACAAACAAAAAATCACAATCAATAGAAAGATAGGGTCTCTTCCCTTTATTCTGTGAAAAACGTACTCTTCCACCTCTCTCAGTCCTTCTCCTCCACTCATTTAGAACAACAGGATACCTCCACACTTCTTCCATATCATCATGCGATACACTCACTTCCCAATAGGTGTAATCACTACCTAATTCCACATGAATGAATGTAGATAACCACGATTTTATTGAGAATGAATAATACATTCTCACATCCTTAAATAGTTGATAATCTTAGCAGTAATAAAAATTTAAAAAAAACTTTATCTTTATATAAATTTTAAAAAGAGTTTCTGATATGGATCAGCCAATCTCAGAAAATTAACAAAATAACATTTAACTAATTAAGCAAATGAGAAAATTGATTCCCTCTCCCAAAAGAATATGGTCCATCAATACTAAAAGCATCAGGTAAGAAATCACTCTTCTTGGATACTCTACAAAACAGAATATTATCTTATGGAAGGAGATTACAACTCTTAGAGCCTCTGCTAAGTTCAACTGAATTCACTAACATTTTCTTTAAAATATAATTATTATTGTGCATACATAATAGTTGATAGCATACATGTATCATTCATATTAATAAACATTCTCCTGGAGGAGAAAGGTATATGACATAAGCTACAGAGCCAATTAAACATGCATTCCTCTTAACTCTAAATTTAATGCAAAACTAAAGGATTAATGAGTTGCTTTGGTTGAGCACTCTGATATCCCAATAACTTAAATTTAGCCGAAAGTGATCACTCTTAATTTAATCAAAATGATACGCTGGGCATAAAGTTTATGCCTTTTTCTCAATGTGTTTGTCACACCACGCTTTCCATTATACGAAAATACAGGCACACAACTGAAGTCCATCGAATGATATAAGTATGCCAACTCATATCATCCATGCGCTGTACTATGCTAGTAAGCTCAACAACATAAAAATAATCACATTAGCAAGAATATAATTCAATAACCAAATCTGGGATACAAGAACTTACAGAATGCCAGGAATGCACAATACAATAGCAGTACGTCAAGTTCTTCTAGTATCTCATCATGAGTACCTGTACAAACAATAACTCAAAATAAAGATGAAGAGTACCCGTTAGAGCAAGCTTCGGGCGACAAGCAGTAGCAAGTAGTGAAGGAAGTAAAGGACTGTATAACAAGAACATAAATTGAAACGATATCTGAGTCAATAAATGACAGACGATAACAAAATTAAAAGTCGATAATCAATAACCAATAAACAATAGTCAATAACAGTAATCAACAATTAATAGAAATAGTAATCGAAACAATAGTCAATAATAGGATCAATGATCGATAAACTATAGTCGATAAATAACATTCCATGGGCCAATAGTCGATAGACAATAATCAATAATCAATAATTGATGACCAATAATCAATAACTGATGACCAATAATCAATAATAATAAATCAATAGTCGTTGTTTAGTGTCAATCTTTAAGTTATCAATCTTGTATTAACCTAACTAATGCACGTAGTCCTGCATCCCATACTACAGGTTCGGGTGCATACAATCAAGTGAACGTTCAGACTATAGTGGTGAATTCTACAGGTTCATGTACTCGGGTCTTGCAATAACAATATTCAATGGTCAATAAATAATACATGATACAATACACGATAAATTCGGATACTGTAGTCACAGAATGTAATCAATTGATAAAATAATAACATGTTAATACGAGAAACACGAGCCCCTTTCCGAGTATACTCTCCTATATTATCCACTACTAAGTCTTACCCTTATTACTCCGGCTTGTTATCATTTTATTACGATCAATTATGGACATGCAATCAATACGATCAATGAGAACGATGGTATCAGAATTATGCCACCGGTACAGTCGATGAGAACGTTAGCATGCAATGTCAAGAAGATATAAAGTTTGTACAATAGATAAAATATGCATGGTTCAATTCATTAAGTATGGAAAAATACGAGTTTATATGCAAAAACATAACGATGCAAGTTCTAGACAGCAGCACCTATTAGTACTCAGATTCACTTTCTCGCTGCTACGGGAATGCAAATCTGATTCCGTCAGAGATTCTAGAAAGTAGACTCTCCACCGATTCCAACACATATTCACATGATACATTATAGTCACAGTAACTAGGTAGGTCAATCAATTCTTTACGGGTTTCGTGCACAGTCTCGGTTCTGGAAATTATAACAAGCAAGCACTAAAACCGTGATAAGTTACAATCTAAAAATCGGATTAAGAATCCATAAGATGTTCCGGATTCAAGATTCAGTGTGCTACAATTTCTATGTACAAGGTTTTAAGTTTCGATGTTAGGAATTAGGTTGAAACCTCAGTACGCAGTCAGGAAATTGACAGGGCAGTAAGGTTAAATGTTCCATAATACAATAATTTAATGTTTCAAGAATTTAATCAATAACAATGGCACGATAAGACTATGAATCAATAAACATGGTACGATAAACAACAACGAATCAATAATGGGTTTCAATTAGATGCAATATTCAATCGATTACTACTTACCAGATTTCAAAGAGTGTTTTCTTGAACTAGAACAATAAAATGAGTTCAAGAGACGCTTGCCAGTTACGTGATGACTTCGAATGTAAAAGAATAACGTGACGAGAGTCCCGACGGCAATAATATACGTGCAAATAACGAAATAGCAGCAACACGTGTGACCAATGTACACGAAGACACGTGTTAAGCACGTGCACACAATGGGCTTCGACGGCAAAAGTAATGACAGCAACATAGCGAGGGCGATGATAGCTACAACAGCAGCAGCAACGCGGCGAGCGACTTAGCAAGAATAGCGGTAACGAACAACGATAGACGATAGCAACCACAACGAAGATAGCAGCAACACACAGTAGAGCGACAACAACAACAGCAAGAGGGATTGCTGCGGCGGTCGACTGTAAGAAGAAGGACAGCAATGGTGGAGTGGTTGCCGGTTGTCGCGGTGGTGTCGAGGAGAGCAGCAAGGGGCAGCGGCGGTCACTGGTGGAGGTCAGTAGGAAGGCAAAGATAGTGGGGGTTTCGAGGGTGGTAGCGGTGGTTGAAGGTGGCAAGAGGATGGTGATCAGAGCGCGATAGCAAGGGCATCAAGAGGGTGATGAGGTGACTGTGGTGGTGGTGTTGGGGTTGGCGACAGGGCAAGGGAAGAGCGGGGTGTCGAAGGGTGGCGATGGAGGACTGCGGATGCAGGCAATGGGGGTGGCGAGGTGGTGCGACTGCGATGGTGGGACTGTGGCATCGAGGAGGTGGTGCTAGCGATGAGGCGGTGATGGCAGTGCTCTGTTGGGTTTAGCACACAGAGGTCGCAGCAGTGGTGCGTCTGTGGTTGTGGCAGGGATGAGCGTCGAGGTTGGAGACGGTGGTGCGGGGTGGTGGTGACAAGCGATGGAGGGGCAGTTGCGGGAGTAGTGGTCGGGGTGGTGGTCGAAGTTGCTGGTGAAGGGGATGGGTTTTTGGGAGCCAGAGCAGAGGAATGAGAAGAGTGAGGAAAGAGAAAGACGGGGGAGAGAGAATGTGTTGGGTAAAGTGAAAAAGTGGGAGAGAGAGTGTGTGTACGGGGGTGGGTTTATAATAATATATTGATACATGGGGAATAATGAGATAGTGGGGACCAGTTATGGAGTTGAAGGGTATCTGGTTGGGTTTGAGTAGTGGGTTTTAAAATGTGGGTTTGGGTTAGGATCCAATAGGGTTTGTTCGGGGTTTAAAAGTGTGGACTTAGATTAATAGACTTGGGCTTTAGGTTTGGGCTTCATAAAATAAGATAAATAATTATAGAAGAGATAAAAGATTGGGCTTCAATCATTAATAAGATAATAAAATAATATGGACTAGGGATTAAATATAGTTTGGCAAATAAATAATTTAGATGAATTATAGAATGGACCAGAATTGGACTTAAGTTCAAAATTAATAAATCAAATAATATTTTATAGAATAGTTTCAAATTAATTAAAATAATCAAATAATAATATTAGACCTGGTCTGGGTTATAAATAATTAAAATAAGAAAAAAAATAAAATTTCAACAATTAAAGTATGTAATCGTTTGAAAATAACTACAAATACAATTGATGTTTAGAATTGACTTTAATAGAAAGTCCAAGATGAAAAAAAAAACCGAATTTGAGAGCATAAAAGAATTTATAAGGAATTGAAATACAAAAATACATAGAAAATACGTATAGACGAAAACAGGGGTTACAGTGTTTGTAGCTATAATTTTAGCACATGAATGCACAAATTGGAGGATTTAAATTGTATGAGAAATGTAGGCAACCTACAAGGGTCAGTGACCAACGTTTTGAAATATCAGATATGCCTGCACCGGATTCTTGCACGACACCAATGTGGGAACCGTTTCCTATATGAGATACGGTATCAGAGAAACAAACCTACACTACATAACAGTTTTTTGTACTACACTCAATTTCCTCAATAATTGTTTCTATGATTGCATAAAATATTTACATTTCCAAAGAAGTTTTATATGAGTAATAGCTGAAACAAATCTTCGCAACATCCTTTTCATCCCCTTTTAAGCCTAACTGGATTCTTATAGCATACCTAATTGTTCCAAGTTTAATGCTAATTGCTATCAAAATATAACTAATTTATAACATAAATGCTAACAATTACAGTAAGATGTTTCAAGTTTCCAGCATATATACCGATGAAAAAAATGGACATTCTAGAGATAAAATGTTATTGGGTTAATATAACATCAAATTTCCTAAATTAACTTGTAAGCGAGAGTATAGTTAACAAAGAAGTGACACCTAAAATGAAAATAGAGGATTAGATAAGTATGGAAACCTTTTGGATAGCAAGCTATCTTTAACAAAAAGGTATCTCTGAAGTTTGCATCAAGGAATTGAACTTATATACATATATATATAAGACAAAGAAACACAAAACTTCGTCAATAGATCAATAATAATTCAATATTAAGTAAATATAGGTTGACCTTAGGGATGGCATTCGGACCGGGCGAACCGCTTCGGGCCCCAACCCGGCGGGCTAGCCCGGGTAACGGGTGGGTTTGGGCCGAGTTGTAGGTTGGCCTGGCTAATTTTTTTGTTTTTTTGTTTTTTTGTGTGTGTGTTTTTTCTGTTTTTTGTTTTTTAATGTTTTTTAATGTTTTTAATTTTTTATGTTTTTTATGTTTTTTATGTTTTTTATAAGCCTTGAGGATATAAATATCGAAAAGGCTTGTACACTATCCATAAATCTCCAAGATATATAACTTTTACCTGGTTCTGAAGTATTAGGTATACAATGGGAACATTGTATGGCTTTGAATGATACATCAACATTCAAATCCATTACTCCAACACAATCTATTAAACTATTTGAGGTAGGAATAGGCAAAACTATTCAGCCCAGATTAGTTGATGTTAGACATCTTAAGTTCGATCAAGTGATGCAGATATTCATTAAGTCCTTGAAACCAAAGGTTCAAGTACCCACTGAATACTATATTGCATCAGGATATACAAAATCTACTGTTATTAGAAACCATCATGGAGAATCTTCTTCAACACCACAACTTAATAGAACTTTCTCAGTAGGAATAGACTATTACAGACAATAAAACCTAGACAAAGCTTTTGCAGGATAAAGTAGAACCTGTTGAAGGACAAACAAAGAAAATGATTCTAAAACAAAAAGAAAAGGAATCAGATAAAAAGGTATTAAAAATACCGTTAGCACAGCTACAAGCAAATGATTCAGGCTATTGCTTTAAAGAAACAAGCCCAACTACACATATTGTCACGCCCCGATTCCCAAAATACGGGAATACGTGCACGTAACGAAGGCCCAGCGAATGATTATACATCATCCATAAGTTGAACCAGTCTAACTCAACAATCTACCAGAGAATACAACCACGCAAGAAAAGAATAACCACATAAACAAAGAATAAACTCCAAAATAATCATGAAATAAATTCACCAAATAATAATCTAATATCTGGGATAAAAACAAACTTCAGGTCATAAAAGCCCAAGAACACAGAGTATGATAAAAGCATTAAAATAAGCAAATAACAAGAGATAGCTATAGCAGCCTAATGTTCCAGCTCCAATCTTCAGAGAGTTTGCTCACCAATTTCTTTTGGTATTCCTCCTTCGGTACTTGTGAATTCTTGATTAAAAAAGAGAGAAAAGATTGTCCTTAGAGCAAGTCCTGGGCAGTAAGTAGAGAAAACAGAGAATAAAGAAGACGTGTATATCAAAAAAAGGGGACATGATCAAAGTCAAAGAACAAAGCAAAGGCAGGCAAAATATCAAAGGTATACATTTAATTAGGCATGTACAGGATCAAGCAGGAGATATCAAATGCAGGTTGTTAATTATTTTATTAGCCTATCTTGTGCACGGACTACTGCATTCCATTCCACAGGTTCGGCGCAAGCACACAGTGAACATTTCAGACTAATAGTCAATTCACGAATCGTGTACTCGGCCTAGTAATCAGTGTTTAATGTTCAGGGATAGTGATTATCAGGCAGTGTTTTATGTTCATCTCGCACCGCAAGCTATAGCGCTTCCATAGTCCCAAAACACCCTATAGGCATCGCCTCGACCCCGATAATTCTGAAGATGAATCACACACCGCCGATGAGCTGAGGACTACTCCCAATCTCACATCGATAATTCTGGGGAAACCATCTTAGACCAACAGAGGCCCTCATACCCATGTTTTCCCATACTTCATCACGTCTGCCCTTAGTACTTGTCCTTAAGTTTTTAGTTTTAAAAGAATCATCACAACCTAGAGCTAGCTTACCCTACCGGACTTAACCAACACGAAAAACAGTCAGCCCAAACTGGCTACTTCTCAAGAGATGCTCAATCCTCACTGGTTAGCTATCAAATTTCAGTAATCATAACTGCCGGTTTCTAGGGGTCTCGCCTAGCCACTAGATTCCAACAACCATCTCGTTCTATAGATTAATTTGGTTAGTATAAACATCTTTATCAACAATTCATCTTTATCACATTTGAATTCTCATTCATTAAACTTCTTTCATTCAATCTTTTGCCAACACATTTCATCTCTTACATTCCCATTCTACAAAATTCTCAATCAAAATTCTTATTAATAATACTCTTTAGTTAATCAATCAACTAGTCACTTTCATGATACTAGGTCTACACAATCTTTTCTCATATTAGACTTTAATTTGTTAAATTTCTTTAATCAATTTCATCACTTTGTAGTGCACAATTTCATTAACAATTTATTCCTAACTTTTCTTCATTCTCAACTTGCATTTTACTTTTTATAATCAATTTACAAAATCTATAATTATATCTTTATCTTCTTTATTTTCAACTTGGACTCACTTAATGTATTGATGAAAATGTCTTTAACTCCCAAATATACACCAAAACTGTAATTCCCCGTAATTTCTGAAGAATATATATATATATATATATATATATATATATATATATATATATATATGGAAATGCTCCATTGAAAACGGATTTGTTTTCACGGGTTGGAAAACACCAATCTGAACCGTTGGATCACTTTTGATCGTAATCAGCGGCTCAGATCGCCTCCGCCCATCACCCAATATCACTTAATTGGCGGAGGGTTATTTTGGAAATTTCTTCCCAAATAACTCTTCGCCTGATTCGCTCTGAAAAATAAATATAACCTAGGCCGTTGTTCCCAACAACGACCTAGGTTATAAAAAATTGAATTATAGACCGTTGTTGGGAACAACGGCCTAGGTTATAAAAATTTAGAACAAGGCCGTTGTTCCAAACAACGACCTATAATTCAATTTTTTATAACCTAGGTCGTTGTTCCCAACAACGGCCTAGGTTATATCATTTTTTTTAGAATCTGTTCAGCGAAGAGTTATTTGGAACGAAATTCCCAAAATAACCCTCCACTGATCAATTGAAACGGGTTATGAGAGCTCGATCTGAGTCGTTGATCACGATCATGAGCGATCCAACGACTCAGATTGGTATTTTCCAACTCATGAAAACTAGATCCGTTTTCAATGGAGCATTTCCCATATATATATATATATATATATATATATATATATATATATATATATATATATATATATATATAGGCTGATGGCAGGATGGTAGATAATTAGAAGTAGAGGGCCCACAGGTTTAGAACGTGCAGCAAAAAAATTGTTGGTTTGAGATGATGACGTCACAGTGACGTCGTCAACAGGGCCCTACCCGGGATTGATTTGAAGAAGAAAAGAGGATTTTCATCTTGATTGGATGACGTGGCACATTGGACACGGGATTTGAGAAAGGGGTGTTTGAGAATTATCCCATATCGGGAGTATAAAATAAAATAATTTAATTTAAATACAAATGCCTATGATCAAGAGTCACCTAATTGGTTAACCATCTTTTGAGAGGCAGCCTATGGTGGGCAGTTGAATTATAGGTATTAATTTGTCTTCTAAAAAAATAATAAAAATTATCTGAGTATTGTGGCGGGGCGTCACAAATGGTATCTAAGCCGACTTTCGACACCAGGTGTGGAAGAGGGCCTCAGTATGATCTGTGGTGTTGAGAGTGACTGATCTCTAAGATCAAATATGATCTGCTGTGTTGAGAGTCATTGATTTCCGGGATCGAGCCACATCGGCTAGAAAGAAGGATCCTGCACTAGATGTGCATGCCCCGTACTTAGCGAGGATGCTGATTTCTAAAGGTGGGGTGTATGTAATACCCCGTAATTTATACCCCGTAATTTCTAAAGAATATATATATATATATATATATATATATATATATATATATATATATATATATATATATATGCCGATGGTAGGATGGTAAATAATGAGAAGTAGGGGGCCCACAGGTTCAGAACATGCAGCAAAGAGATTGTTGGTTTGAGATGATGACGTCGCAGTGACATCATCAACGGGGCCCCACCCTGGATTGATTTGAAGAAGAACAGAGGATTGTCTTCTTAATTAGATGACGTGGCACATTGGTCACGGGATTTGAGAAGGGGGTGTTTGAGAATTATCCCATATCGGAAGTATACAATAAAATAATTTAATATAAATACAAATGCCTATGTTCAAGATTCACCTATTTGGTTAACCACCTTTTGAGAGGCAGCCTATGGTGGGCAGTTGTACTTTAAGTATTAATTTGTCTTCTAAAAATAATAAATTTGTCTGAATATTGGGGTGGGGCGTTACAAAAACAGTGAGAAATATTTTTAGATAGTCTCAGATTATTTTAAAGGGAGAATGACCAATTGGCACTCAAAGTTACTCATAATACCCTATACACACCTGAAGTTATGTTAATGCCTCAATAACACCCAAAGTTATGAAAGTTGGACCTATAGGCACCCACCGTTCAAATCTGTTCAGTTATTAACAGATTCATTGTGAAATTACGTTTTTACCCTTGCCTACTGCTCTCTTGTCTATGTTATGTTTGCTCTCTTCTTCTCTTGTCTTTCGAAATGAAGGAATTCAATGGTGATGGCATCGGACGGGGCCAACGGCGAGCGACATTGCAGACAGTGGCGGTGCTACAGCTGGGCGGTGGCGCAGGTGGTAGGCGGTGGCGGACAAGCATCAGATCCATGAAAAGGTGGGGAATCTCTCATCTTTGCTTTTGATGAACTTGTCTCGTAGTCTTTATGTATTATTTGTAGATTAATTTCGCTTATAATTGTAGAACTACTCTTGATTGTTGATTATTCTTTCCTTCAAATTAGGATTGAATTCGGGAATGTTATTAGGGTTGAGTTAGGGTTCTGATTTGTTGCAAATAGGAATTTGGGATTGTATTTCCGATTCCGAATTAGGAATTTGTGATTTTTCTCAGGGGTTCCGAGTTAGGCATTGGAATTTGGGTTTGAAATTTGGGCAATTGGCTTTAAGATTGGAATTTGGGATTGACGAAGAATTAAATATTGAACACATTATAATAGCTTTGTACTTCATACAATAGAAACTGGCAAATACATGTAAATTGAACATACATACAATGCATACATAACTAAAGTTAATTGCTATTACAAACTCATTTTTTGACACTTTCACCAGACTTGAGTAAAATTTGCAATTAATTTAGTATACAAGTATATGCTAGGTTTCTTCTCAACGTGTAGGAAGGACTACTGACTCTGCCTCTTTTTAAATGCATAAGTAGCAGTTATCCCCCCTGCATACACTTTTGTTCACTACTGTTACACAGAGGCAGCAATTCTCTGGTTCGTGGGATGGAGAAGTAGTAGGTGTAACCGTATATTCAAAGTACCTAACAACTTCTTGACTAATACTTCTCATATTCATACTATTTGTTGCATGATTGTGAAGTGTGCATGCCAAGACGTTGAAAAGTACCATGAATATATTGTGAGACCCACCACTTCTCCGTCCTACGAAGCCAGAGAATTGTTGCACTCTATGTAACAGTGGGGAACGAATGAGTATGAAGGAAGGAGAATTGCTACTTCTGCATTCATAAAAAAAGCCCCAAAAAAAGAACTTTTAAAAAAGAGGCAGAGTCAGTTCTCTTTCTTACCCATTGAGGGAAACCCAGCATGCACTTGTACGCTAACGTAGATATGCATCTGTCTCTCTACTTCTGCATCTTGATCTTCTTTCTAATACTTTTTTTCTTCTTCATATTCTACAAAAAATATTATGAAAAATGATGAAGGAGACTCTCTTTGAATTGGGTATGTATAGAAGTAAGGAGACACTCATTGAATTGAAATTGGGTATATTCTCCCTAAAAACTCAAATTTCATTTTTTCTTTCTTTTCATCATCTTATGTCTTTTTTTTCCTATCATGCTCAATAAAAACATGATGTAGAAGAGTATTACCGAAATGGGTATTTATAGGGAAATGAAGAAGACACTCCTGCTTTCAATATTGTATGAGTCTTCATTACTGCATCTTTGCCATCAACAACAACACTTATCTTTAACACACAATTCTAAAAGTCAAAAGCAGTGATATACTTCTCAAAATTTATTTAAAACATCAGCAAGAAAACAAAAATTGTGTAATAATATCAGAAACCGCAGCAGCAACCAGCAGCAACTGCAATAGTAGCTACAATAGCTGATCAGTAGTAATATCAAAGAATCCAAGAAGCAGCTGCAGCAACAGCATTAAAATAAGAAGAAACCAGAAGCAACAACAATAGTCGTATCAGTTCATCAAAAGGAGTAATATGATACAATCCAAGAAGCAACAGCAATAGCTAAATCAAAAGCAACAAAAGATCAGTTCACCAATAACTGCAATAGTAGCAACAAATATGAGAAGCAGCAGCAGCAATTAAAATGTATAGCAGCAGAAGTAAAGTCAGATTCAGCAGCACTAAATGTCAAATTTTGTATGTATATGTCAAATTCAGCAGCAGCTGCAGGGAAAAAATCTATATGATCATGTATGTCAAATTTATATATGTGTATGTCAAAGTCAGATTCAGCAGCAGTTAATTTTGTAGGTGTATGTTAAATTTCTAGCTATCTATATGATCGGCTACTGAAATTTGAATGTGTCGAATTTATCTATGTCAAATTTTGTATGCGTAAGTCAATTTTGTATGTGTATGTGTACGTCAATTTTGTATTTGTTCATAAATTTTGTATGTGTATGTGTATGTGTAAGTTAATTTTGTATGTGTATGTAAATTTTGTATGTGTATGTCAATAACTAAATCAGAAGTAGTTGGAATTGATATGTATGATGTCAAATGTCTATCTATATGATCAATGTATGTGTATGATGTGTATGAAATCTGTATATATGATCAACAAAAATTTTACAAATCTGCAGATCTCTAAAAAATTAGTGTATGTGTATGATTAGTTGAACTGTCTATGTATGATCACTTGAACTGTTTATGTATGATCAGTTGAAATGTATATTTTACTATGTATGATCAGTTCAAATGTGCAGATCCAACATAAATTTTAGTACTCTTGCATTCCAAAAAATTTCCTTCGTAACTGTAAATTGTACATTAGTTTTCCTTTGCCAGATACACTTAATTGTTGTATGAACAAATTCAGGAAAAATAAATGAATGTATGATTGAAGACAACAATACTTGATACAATTCTAAATCTTCGTCTTTTATTGCATTGTAAAGAACATTTACATTATGAAGAACATCCAAATTCTTTGTTAATAAACCAAAATTTAGCTGAATAAAAATCAAATTACAATCTACATTAGTTTTCCTTAATCTAGTTCTTGTACATTAGTTTGCCAGATAATCTACTTCTTGCACTCAGCCTAACTGATAAACGTTGTGTACAATTTAGCTGCTACTTCTTCAGATTCGTCTGCTTCTTCAATATCTTTGTCTTCAGCAATGGTAGTTGCTTCTTTTTCTTCGTCTTCTGCCAACCACAGGAAAAAATTCAAAAACCCAGCTTTTCTTCGTCTTCTACCTACCGCACAAAAAACAGGAGTTTAGTAACATTATTCATGTATGTGTATGTACATGATGCTGAACAATCAATTAAACAATTACTAGCAGGCTCAAAATACAATTATCAGCATGGACAGATCTAATTTGCCTACTAAAATAGTATCAGTTCATCAAATATATTAAAAATTGTCTTGAGTAGGGCTGCATTCTAATGTCATGCCAACTACTTCAGCAACACCAAAAAATCATATAAAACAACATATAAAAAAAAAACAGAAACAGCAACAACACAATAAAAAACAACCAAGAACAGCAGCTAATATGAGAAGCAGCAGCAGCAAAAGTCAATTAAACACAGATCAGTTCAGAAGCAGCTATTATTTCCCAACCCAACATTGTATGGTTTCCATCCACAATCAACATCAGGCAAGTAAGTAGATGAATCAAAAATGGTTTCACTAGGGTTGCATTCTAATGCCATGCCAACTAGCTCAACAGCAACACCGAGAGGGAGAAGCAACAACAGATCAGTTCAAAAGCAACCAAGAACAGTATCAAATATCAGAAGCAGCAACCACAACAGCTAAATCAGATAAAGGTGCTGCATCAGTTCACTCGTGCCTACAAAGACAGCAAGATGAGTAGTAACAATATTAATTCCCAACCCAAAACTGTATTCTTTCCATCCATAATCAACCACAAGCAAGTAGATGAATCAAAAAAGGTTTCAATAGGGCTACATTCTAATTCCATACCAACTAGTTAGGCAAAAATGGGTTCAATAGATCAGCATAAACACCAAATATGAGAAGCAGCTGAGGCAAATGCCTAAGATGAAGTATATAATCAGTTCACCCATGCCTACAATCAAGATAACTCTCAACCCATATTATGGATCATCAATATTGTATGATTACAATCCACAATCAAGAACAAGCAACTAAGTATCAGAAAAATTAAAAACAAGACTAGTTTGTGTCACTCATCATTGCCTTCTAAGAATCCAAAATAATTTGCAAGTAATTAAACAATATTGCATGATAAAATTGCAACTCAGAATCAAACACTTTCCTCTGATATCATAATGTCAAATGGCATACACTACTTCAATAACCCAATTCCACTCCTCAAATTTAGATGGGATTTCGACATTAGATGTAGGTGGGTAATCGACATCGGTGCTCACAAAAAAGAGGCAGTGATTGAGGATGTATGAGGCGTCGAAGATTAGAGATGAAAGATATACATTACTTAGGGTTTTGAATTGGGATTTCGAAATTTTCAGATTGGGTGATTAGGGTTTAGAAAGGGGAGGAAGATAAAACCAGGAAGAAAAGAAGATGAAGAGAGCGAGGGCTTTTTCGTCTTTTCACATTCTTCTTAACAGGTACGAATCCATTAAGAGGAATATAACACGAATATTCCACTAACTTAACGGATATTTGAACGGCGGGTGCCTATAGGTCCAATTTTCATAACTTTGGGTGTCATTGAGGTATTAACGTAACTTTAGGTGTGTATATGGCATTATGAGTAACTTTGGATGCCAATTGGTCATTCTCCCTGATTTAAAATATTTATATCATTTTTCTACAATTTTTAAAATCCAAAAACTCCCAAAAAATACAAAAAGAAAACTTTTTGTGCACACCACGTTTCAAACCCGAGAACCCCCAGCTCAGACCGCCATGAGGCAGCACTGCGTGCATTGGCGCACGCACTATCCACGGAGGCCAAGCGTCATAACTGATATAATATAGGTTGTAATATTTAAGTAACTAAACTTCCCTTATTCAGACATTTTAAAAAAAAAGTTTCTATTACAACGGCAGACCCATGACTCGAACCAGCACTAACAGAGAGGCGACCCAATGCCTACCCACTGAGCTGAGCTTAGACTCACAACCTATATCGGTCTAAAAGCATTAAGTAGTTACTCTTCGACAAATTCTCATTTTCCGCATTTTCAACTATTTCGACTTTCCATCTTCTTCTAAAAATTGATATTATAAAAATATAGTTCTACATTCCAGAATTTCTTCTTTACTGATTTTAGTTGTTATTTAAGAGATTTATTCTCATTTTATATACATAAACAATTTTTTGAACATATGAACATACATCTTGATTTTCTTTGCAAAAGTAACTCCTTTCTTCAAAATACTATTATTTTACATCAATAGAACTCAAAAATTGTTAACTTACTGATTTTACTCATATGGATGAAAATTTACTTCAATTTTCCCAAATTAATCTTTCCTTTTTCTTATGTGAATCATGCAACAAAGTTCAACTAGTCCATTCTTCTACTCACTTTAATTTGACTTTTCCTTTGTTCTACCATGGCTATTCCTTCACCCAAAAATATGTTTCTAATTTTTCTTTTCTTTTTATCTACATTTCATACACAAATTTTAATCAATATGTGAGAGGCACACAATTGCATGCAACAATCAATTCGTTCATTTGAGCTTAACAATTCCACACATGCTTCTAATTAAATTCTCTTCTTTCTAACTTGCCAATCATTTCATATGCATCACAATGGCATGCAATGAATTATGAATTTCTACAACAAGAAATTTTGTCACCACAACATGCATCAAATTTTACTAGTAAGAACCATTAAACTAACACAAACATCAATCATATCACCTAGGCATGATTTCTACATTAATTAGAAAATAAGAGAGACACTCATCTCGAATTTGATGAAATGCAATTAGAACTCCGAGAACGAAAGCTCCTAGCTCCAACAAAAAGCTCCTCTTCCTCTCCAAACTAGTCTCCAAGCACTCCCAAAGAAATTTCCGCCATCCTCTTCTACACTCTTTCTTTTTCCCTCTTGATTTGATTAATGATATGTGCAAATATGAATGAAGAGTTGTAGGTATTTATAGGAAATTTGTGTTGTGAAAAATGATCCCACTAATCAAATAACCATCCCACTAACTCACACACTCCTCCACTCTCTCCATTTCCCTCCAAGGCAGGCCTACACCCTCCAAGCACAACACGTGCACATGTTTCACACATGCACACTTCTCAATTTGTTTAATATTTGTTATTTATTAGTTGCTACTAGATTGTTACAAAAAAAAGTATAAAAAAAGTGTACAAAATAAATGTAGGATTTATTTGTGGGCTTCTCATTGGGCTTTGTAGTTTTTATTTATTTCTAATGGGCTTAAATTCATCTTTTAGGCCTATGGGCTTTAATTTAAGAAAAGAAACAACAAAATGAGGGTAAAAATAATTAGGAAAAAAACTTATGCATAACTTAGCAAAAAAATTTAGGAAAAAAAAGAGATAAAATTGCACGTGCATTGCACATGAAAAATGAGAAAAAATATATTTTTATTCTAGAATTACTACGAGATGTTACAGCAGGAGAAGCTCTAGGCACTCGAACAAAAGCCATGACTTCATAGTTGTTAATGTGAAGGCAGCTTCTTAAAGTGCCATCCTTGGTCGCCCCGGTCTAGTGGTCCTCCATGCCTTGCCATCATCCTTCCACATGAAGATGAAGTTCCCTGCAACAAAGGGGTAGGAGAAGTTAAAGGGAGCCAAGTTGTGGTTCGGACTTGTTCTGCGACCACAGTGAGGGGCTCAGTCCTTCCCTTCGATGCCAAAGAGCTCCCTCAAGAGAGGAGCCAAATTAACTCTGAGCCCGTAGATAAATTGAGAGAAATTTCCTTCTCCCAAGATGATAAGACGAAGTGCTTCTGAGTAAGTAAGACTTTCTCACACCGGGTCAAAGAGCGAATCGTTCATTGCATAAGGGAGAACCAAGACTTGTTCGCTTGGACCGCCGCAGACATATCTGACATCTCTAAAGAGTTAATCATGCACCGTCTGAGTGTGAATCTGGACATCCAGCATGTTCAACAAAAACGTCGTATGTTTTCCCCCGACAGACAACATCTAGGAAGAAGTTGATAAGCTCCTAGCCGCTCGCTTCATTCACGAAGTAAGCCACCCCAAGTGGCTGGCCAATGTGGTAATGGTAGAGAAGGCCAACGGTAAATGGAGAATCTGCATAGACTTCATCGATCTCAACAAAACATATCTGAAGGACCTTTTGCCTCTCCCTATCATTGATGGCTTGATCGATTTCATGTCCAAGCACGAGCTCTTAAGATTTATGAATGCGTTCTCGAGATGCAATCAGATCCAAATGTTTCCACCTGACATCCCCAAGGCGTCATTCATTACCGACTAAACCTCTGCTACTATCGGGTCATTCCTTTCGGTATAAAGAATGCTAGAGCCACCTACCAGCACCTGGTGAACAAAGTCTTCAAGGAGCAGATTGGGACAAATATGGAAGTCTACGTAGATGATATGCACGTCAAGAGCCTCAAGAAATAAGAACATGTGACAAACCTCCAAGAAGCATTTGATGTGATGCAAAGACATAACATGAGATTAAATCCTTCGAAGTGCACCTTTGGGGACTCCTAGGTGAAGTCCTTTGGTTTCATGTTCTATCAAAGAGGAAATGAAGCCAACCCTGAGAAGATTCAACCAATAATCAACATGGCTCTCCCGACCACTATCAAGGAAGTTCATAAGCTTACAGGGCGTCTTGCTGCCATTGGTCGCTTCCTCTCCAAATCTGGGGAGAAGTGCCTTTCGTTCTTCAAAGCCCTTTGAGAGGCAAAAGGTTTTGAGTGGGAAGAAGAATATCAAATAGCTTTGAACAGCTCAATGCACATCTCCTCAATCTCCCACTCCTTAACAAGCCAGAGCTCAGTAAGGTTCCCTACCTCTACCTAGCCACTTCCGTTCTTCAATTGTAACCCGTGTTTTCGATTATACAAAATTGTATTTTTTTTTCTTTCCATATTATTATATCTTAAATTCTTCATTATTTCTCTTTGAATAATCAATTATTTTTATCAAGCCCAGACCATCTTATAGTTTGTAAGGCCAGTCTATTTTAATTGCAATTATTTTTCTCTTTTATTCTAGTTCATTCTACAAATATATTTATTTCCTTATCATATTGAGAGCCCAACCCAAGTCCACAACTAAATACAAATTCAAGGTAAATTCCACCCCTTCATTTCTTAACTGACAACTTCTCTATCTTCCTATTAAAAAAATTTATTAAACACAAATCATGACCTATCACACCTAAAATGTAAAATCCTATTTTGAGCTTCCCAAGCCCTAAAATGTAAAATCCTCATTTCAAGCTCTTCCATCGTATCTCTCTCTTCTCTAGGGTTTTCAAACTTCCCCAAAATCAATATTCCACTGGCTTTTCAACCGTCCGATCCATTCGCCCAGCTAAAACCGGCAGCCATGATGAACCCAACTGACCCATCACCGGAAACCACCCGTTCAACCTCCCGTAACCCCAATCTCCTCATTGGCAACTCCCCCTATGCTCGTGCAAAGCACGTACTGGCAAGAACGATTCCATCTTCAACCAAATATCACACCTTTTCTTCTTCGTGAATAGAACAGTTAAATGAAATATTTGATTTTGATGTGTAGATGATTGACCAAGATCCAAACAAGGCAGTGGCGCCGTTTTAGGCTGCGATCAATCATGGCGATCGAGTTGATAGTTCATTGAAGGACATGACATCGGTGATGAAACAGCTGAATAGAGCAGAGGAGGCGATTGAGGCAATTAACTCCTTTCGCGGGTTGTGCTCTTTCTAAGCTCAGGAGTCCTTCGACAATGTGCTTCTTGACTTGTACAGGGCTTTTTTACTTGTTTATTAATTTTTTTGCTATTACATTTTGTTGTTAGTGATGTGGTTTACGTGATTAGAATGAGCCTTTAAAAGAGTTGAAGGAAGAAAATGGATTAATGGGTCGAAACTGGAGATTCATATTAATTAGTCCTGAGTTATGGTTCTTGAATAGTTTCTTTTCAATTGTTATAACCCATTTCAAATATGTATGCAATCTTGGGTTTAATCTTAAGATGTAGCTTTGTTATGGATTTAAATGTTGTTTATAACTTTTTTTTTCTTTTGAAATTTATGAACAGAAAGTGGTAGGATTAAATTGTTGTTAAAACTACTTATTTTAGCATGCTTGATACAGGTGGATGGTAGATGAATAGGTGGTTGAGATTTTAGTAGATTGTTGAAATAATTCAGAGTTTGAGCTAAGCAGTTAAAATCCCTGATTACACTCGATTAGTCCCCGATTAATCGCTAATCGGAGGTTAAGCGATTATTTTTTTAACGATTTAATATATTTCAATAGTTAGCGATTTAATTGTGTATAATCGACCGATTAATGGTTAATCGGCCAATTTTAAGTGGCCAATTAATCAATTAAATTTTCTCATTTAATTTTCATGCTCGTTTGCATTATTTGGGGTCAAACCTGCCAAAATTCAAACCCATTATGGTCCTCGCGCAAACCCAAACCCGACATGTTGCCACTCTTTTCTTCTTCCTCGCGCAAACTCAAACTCAAACTGATTCTCTTCTTCTTCCTCGAGCAAACCCAAACCTAACCCGTCGTCGCTCTCCTGCGCCGTCGCATACTTGACCCGGCCTGCATCTACTGCACCTCCTCTTCTTGCTGCTTGCGCTGCTCCTCCCCGATTGTTTTTGTTTGATGGAACTGATCAGCAAACCCGACCCGACCGACATCCATAATCCAAACTCAGCTCAAACGAAGTACTATCTTCTTTTTCTCTATAACTATATGTTCTTATTTGATAATCTTATAATATATAGTTTTATGTTAGGATTTATGGTTGCTACATAATGTGGATGTATCTTTTTTTAATTATATATATATATGAAAATCTTCCATTGTGCACACCCCTCTGTGTGCACTCGGCATTCCTGCATTTGAATCGACGATCCGAATCGTTCACATTGATCTATACATCTAAATTAGTCTAAATATGTAAAATAAAATCATTTTAAATTCATTTGTCCATCCATTGAAGTGTTACAAAATCGTATGGCTGAAAATTATTGTTTTTTTATAGTCACATGATAGATGAGCAAATGAATTTCAAATGATTTGATTTTACATATGTAGACTAATTTAGATGTGTAGATCAATGTGAATGGTTTGGATCGTCGATACGAAGGCGGGAAGGCCGAGTGCACACGAGTGCACACGGAGAGGTGGTGCACAATGGAAGATTTTTCTACATATACATATATATAAACGATTTTTCCGATTTAATCCCCGATTATTTTGCGATTAACCGATTAATCACTAATCGCTCCTATATCGATTAGTTCAAAAAACCGATTTTAACTACCTAGAGAGTTTCTAATATAGGGATTCAGATTTATAGTTGAGTGGTAGACCACAACTTGCACAAGCCTAACTCGCTTGTTGTAATAATATAGATGTAGCTTAATTACATGGGTTTGTTAACCATTTACAAGTTTTACTATTGCAAGGTTTTGATAATCCATTGCTAGTTCTACTATTTTATAGTCTTGTTAATGAAAATGTTTCATGTGACTGAAATGACCTTTAAAAGTGTTCTTGTTTCTGTATTCATGAACTGATATTACTCCTGAAATATGGTACTTGTATGGTTTTCTTTTAGTATAGTTGTGACCCATTCCAACTATGTATGCAATCTAGGACTGAAATGTAACACTTGTTTCTTAAATTTATTTTCGTTTTTGACGATAAGGATGGAGCAAGAGCGCCAGCCATACGTGTATATATATATATATATATATATATATATATATATATATATATAATAAAACACAGGGCAATTCAAAAAAGAGCTATCAAGTGGCTATCCTTCAATTAGAAGGAAATCAACAGTCCCAATTATGCTCACAAAAGACATTTTTCTGCCTGTTACTATAGCTGCAGTACCCGTTACTGTAGCTGCAGTAGCCACATTCAGATTTATACTTTATGTTGTGTGAAGTAGTTGATATTTTTTTGGGTTTTGAAATTAATTAACCTTTAATCCCTACTTTTAATTAATTAAAAAAGACTAATTAAAATCACACTAATCTTAATAAAGAAAAGCTTTAATTGTTGTGGTTTAATTAGTCTTTTCTTAATTAATTAAAATTTAGGGATTAAAAGTTAATTAGTTTCAATCTAATTAAGCTTAAATTAAATTAATTAATCCCTAATTTTGGATTAATTTCATGTAAAACAAAAAATAAAAGAAAATTTAAATTACTTTCGCTACAGTATTACTACAACCAAAACAAAGCTAACATTTAATTATTGCTACAGTAAACCTATATTCAACCAAAGCTACTTTTAAGAAATCAAATCCATGGAATTGCTTTTGCTATAGTGCTTTTCTCTCTCTTCATTTTTTAACAACCAACCAAACCACCATGAATTGTTTTAGTATGGAATTATTTTACGACATTCTAATTATTTTTATAACTTATTGTGTAGTCAGTAGTCACTAACCAAATGATATTACACACAAATGTTGACCTATGTGATTTGTTAGTCAAATTGAATTGCATATATTTTACTATTTACAGTGTTCTTCATATATTGCATTGTTCAGAAGACGTGTCGTAGGCACGTGTCCATGGGTAAACCTAGTATATATATATATAAAGCATGCGACATTACAAAATTGACACAAAAAATAACATAGGTGACGAGCAAACCCGAGGACATCCTAGTCACCACCAACTAGAGTATCGAGTTAATACAACACAACAAGTAGCATAACAGGCAAGATCAGACAAGGTGTAAAGAGACAATGAGCTTCTAGATCAAAACAAAGGCAACATCAGCCATGTGCCATACAAGCATCCAAAAATAGCAGCCTCTCTAGATAAACAACCAAAACAACAACCCGAGGCATCATCTATAGCAGCCTAAAAAATATGCACCCCATGCATCAGAAAGTATAGCCACAAAAACAACTCCAAAACTCAGAAAAGCATAAAAACTGTAACCCATGTTTCCCATTTCTGGTATTTTGGGTGTATTTTCGTTTTTCCATGTATTTTATGTATTTAAAAATTTCTAGAACTTACTTTTCGCTTTAAATTCTTTTCCAACAATTATTACATTTTCAACTGATTGAATTTCAACAAAATATTATTCTGGTTTCTAAGAAATTTTCTGTTTCATTTAATCTTCGAAAATTTTACTTACTTCTAATAAAGGGGTATTTTTAATTTTATTTTTCATTCTAAGTAATCGACTATTTATATTATATACTGGTTGGATTATTTTTATAATTCTATTAAACTCGATTTTTGCATATATTATTATTATTACTTTTGATTTCTTATTAAAACCCTATATCGACTTGTTAATTTCATTTGTATCCATTTCAAAATGTATTCTAAATTGTAATTTAAATTACATTATTTTATAAAATTATATTTTATTAGTTATTGTATTTTCCTAATACCCAAAACCCATTTTTATTTTATTGGATTTCTTTTATTAAAAACCCATAAAACCCATTAAATACCATACCCATTACCAATACCCAATTACCCTACCCTGTTCATAACTACCCATTAACCCATTAGCCTTTTAACCTAACCCATATCCGAAACACCCCAAATCCTATAAACTACCCATTACCCGTTTACCCATAACCCGACTACCCCGTTCAAAACCCTAATATATTTTTACCTAACACCCTATATAGATTAGTTTGTTCACCTTCTCCTTAATCCAACATCTGCTCAACCTCCTTCTCTCTCCCGTTCGCCCTACCCCCCTTAAACTTCCGATCCATCTCCATCATCCTCTTCCGCTGCTCTCTCCGCCGCAGCAGTAGGTCGCCGCGATACCCCTCCTCCTGCATCGCACCCCAGCTGTAACGCCCCGAATCCCAAATACAACTGAATTCGAGAGTTCTACAGGATCTTTCCACTTCATTTAGTACAATTTTACAAGAAAATTAAAACTTTTCGCTTTACATCAGAGTTTACATGAAACTTTACTCTTTACATTGCACAGCGGAAGTAAAATTACAACGTTTAAATGAATGTACAACAACTTGAATAATCTTTAAGCATCTGTTCCTCTTTAACCTTTATCATGTCATTCCCTGCATACGAAACTGTGGGTACGTCAGTTTATTCAACCGACGAACATTATATACGGCCATCCTCTCTATGCCGGAAATAGTATAACTTATTTTCCATATTTAACAAACACAAACTTGTCACATATCAAACTAAATGGACTACCCTATTGATGTCGTGTTGTGATTGTGCACTTAGTCCTTAATGCAATTATTTATATTACATGACACTAATGCACACTTGTTCGGATTCTATGCATCCCATACTACATAGGTCCGAGGGCAAGCCTCTTATTCGTTCTTCATCTTTGTAGGGTTCAATCCCTCGTCATGACTTAATCTACTACTGTAACTACGGTAAGTATCCTAGATGTTCTATGAGTTACGAGCTCATGTCCAGACAGCCTGGAGGGAAATCCCACGTCATGTCACGACGCATCGTGAAGAAAGCCTGTGGTCAATTCAGCCTCCGTCATGGGACATGACACCACCCGCAGTCACCAAACATCCCACGAGCGTCGCCACCGGAATGGTACTCTCGAGCAGTATCCACGTCATGTCACGATGCATCGTGAAGACAGCCTGTGAATACTCTCACGCCGCCAATCCAATGGCCCTCATACTCATGTTTTTCTCCTACTTTCATCACGTCTCCACTATGTACTAATCCTTAGTTTTTATTAGAATCATGAACAAAATCAAAGCTCTAGAGTTAGCCTCTCCACTAAACCGGACTTATTCATTCATTCAAACATGACCAACCTTGGTCTTTCATTTCAAATTTTATTTCATTGCTTTCCAATGCTGGGGGAGACTTAGCTACTTTTTTGTTTCAATTCCAATTCACAATTTTCAAAATTGAGCATTTCCAACTCATAAGTTCATTTTCATAATCATAACAGATTTTCTTTTTCAATAGCATGATCTCTAATTTATTCATAAGTCCATAGCCATACATGGAATCATATACTTCATCAAATATCAATTTCACATTCCATATTTTTTCACATTATTCTCAAATGAGAATAATTTACATCACATCACATAATATAATTCCTATCTTTATTTCACTTCTTTTCTAGTATTTTATTTCAAGTCCTTTTGCAAAGTGCAACTTTTATAACATACAAGTGTATAACTTATAATTCTAAATTATACATTTTATTTTCAAAACATACTTCATTTAATGCAAATAATCCTCAAATTATTTTTCACAAGTCCCACAAAATTTTAGGATAATAACCATATTTTTTTCATATTTTTTTCACTCATCAAAATCACTAAAAAAATATTTTTTTCCCAAATTTTAAACATTGCCGAGACCAGTGTTCGAACCCAGAACCACAGGGAAACCAACCGAAGGCACAACCACTGGGCCGAACGCGCTATGCGTTAATGAAGGCGCTGAGAGCATTAAATGCTCTCGGCTGCAGTGTTTTATTCTTTTTTTTCAAAAATGCAAAAGTATGTTGCTAAGGGGATTCGAACCAGCGACTCATGGGATCCGAACCCACTGCAGCAATTAAAGCCATCCCGACCACTTGAGCTACGCGCTCAGGTTGTCAATAATGCAACTCGAAATTTATTTAAATCAATTCTCTCTGTTATTTAAAACATTTCGATATTCAACAAGTTCTCATTTCATTTTGCTTTTATAAAAATTTCTGTAAATTTCCAGATTGACTAATACCATCATAAATTATACTCCAGTATATAGAAAATAATTTTTTTCAATAATTAAAACATGTTTTTCATACAATTAATTCGAATTCTAAATTATCACTACCACATTTCTTCTTTTTCGACATTTCTTAACAATTAATATCACTAATCTCTTTATTAGCAAACTTCATATTAATTTCTTGTTTTTAATCATTTATCAAACATACAAAACTATATTTTAATTCATTCATTTCAATAAAACACAAAGATTCATTTAAACACCTAAAGTAGCATTGTTAATCTACTAACTTTTGTGTATAATTCTTCATGTAGATAATGAGATTTTCCGCAAGCAATTCATGGCCATATTCAATTCACACAAAATTTAGACTTTACTAATGGAACCACATACAATTTCATATCAACATTTCAACAAATCAATAGGTCATTTTTCCAATTAAATGTGTACTCATTCTTAATCTTTTTCATGCATCATTCTTCCCATTCAAATCTAGCATGCATTCCTAATTAGAAACACGGAAAATTTACCCACCTTAGTTGGAGAGAAATACAACTAGCAACCTCCTAAACAAATGTCCTTGCAAACGAACGATCCTCCTCCTAGAAGCGCGCATACTAGCCAAACCCGAGCACTCCACAATGCCAAACCGAGAGCCCCTCTTTGATGCCGGCCTCCTTTGATTGATGCGAGCACAATTCTCCCACACACTCTCAATCTTTTACTCACTTGCTAAACTACTAGATAATTGTATTTTAAACTATAAGCTTGGAGGAAAAATAATTTGCACAAGAATACTAGCCAAAAGGGGGGGAGGGGGGGTATTTATACTAAAAATTTAGGGGAATGGATGGCTAAGATTGAAGTAGGAGTTAGGAACAAATGGCTATGATATAAGGAGGAGTTATACTAACTACCCATGATCAAGTAACCACCACCCATGACTCCACTCAAATTTTTCCTTTTCCCTCCAAAGCTCCAACCGGCCTAGCATAAAATGGTGCACATTGCACGTGTACGTGCAATGCACGTGCATGCAATTGCCTCCAAAAATTTGTACATTATATTTTACATAAAAATAAACTTTAAATTGTATCCTACATTACAAGTTGTATTTAAAAATAAAATAGCTCATGGGCTTTAGTTTTTGGGCCAAAATAATAATTATATAAAAAATAATAAATTGAATTAAATTTGGGCTTTAAGAAAAAAGGCTTTTTGTCTAATTGAAAGAAGGCTTTATAAAAATAATTAAAGAGCAAATGTATAAATATTTATACTCATCATAATGAAAATAATTACCAAAAATATTGCACGTGCACACTACATGCAAAATAAATAATTTTTCATTAAATAAAAAATCGGGGCATTACAACACTCCCTCCTTAGAATAGTTCCGTCCCCGGAACTACAGTCAAGAGCGAGAAAACAAACACTCACAACAAGAACAAAAAATGCAAAAATACAAATCAAGCAAAAAGCTCGGGATAATCCTTCAACATCCTCTCCTCAGACTCCCAAGTGGTCTCTTCAACCAAATGGTTTCTCCAGACTACCTTGACCATCGGTATCGTCTTATTCCTCAAGACTTTCTCTCGACGATCAACAATCTCGACAGGAAACTCGATGTAATTCAGATGCAACTGCAAACCTTCCGGCACTTCAGGCAAATGATGACTCGGATCTGAAATATAACCTCTCAGCATAGACACATGAAAGACATTGTGCACCTGAGATAACTCTTCCGGTAATTCAAGCCGGTAAGCAGTTTTCCCGATCCTTTTCAATATCTTGTACGAGCCTATAAACCTCGGGGCTAACTTCCCGCCTTTGCCAAATCGAACCACACCTTTACTGGGTGATACTTTCAGAAAGACGAAGTCACCGACCTCAAATTCAAGGTCCCTTCTCCGGTTGTCTGCATAGCTTTTCTGCCTGCTCTGAGCTTCTACCAACCTTTTTCTGATCAGAACAATCTTCTCAGAGGTTTGCTGCACAAGCTCAGGACCAAACAACTGACGCTCCCCAGCTTCAAACCAACAAACAGGTGTTCTGCACTTCCTGCCATACAAAGCTTCATACGGCGCCATCCCGATACTAGTCTGAAAACCGTTGTTGTAAGCAAACTCTACCAAAGGTAAATGCCTTTCCCTACTGCCTCCAAGGTCTAATATACCACACCAAAGCATATCCTTAAGAATACGGTTGACTCTCTCGGTCTGCCCATCAGTTTGCGGATGAAAAGCAGTGCTGAAATCTGTCTTGGTACCCAAAGCTGTCTGAAGACTCCTCCAGAAATGCGAAGTAAACCGCACATCTCGATCAGACACAATAGTTGACGGACACCATGAAGTCGGACAATCTCTCCAACATACAACTCAGCTAACTTGTCCATCGAAGCAGTGAGTTTCATCGCCAAAAAGTGAGTAGACTTGGTTAGTCGATCGACTATAACCCAAATCACATCATTGCCTTTAGGACTCTTAGGCAATTCCGTAATGAAATCCATACTGATGTTATCCCAATTCCATTCCGGAATAGGTAACGGTTGTAATAGACCTCCGGGTCTCTGATTTTCAGCTTTGACTTGCTGACAAACCTCACACTTCGCCACAAATTCAGCCACATTCCGCTTCAAACCTGACCACCAGAAATGTGGTTTGATGTCTCTGTACATCTTAGTACTCCCAGGATGTACTGACAAAAGAGTAGCATGCGCCTTCTGAAAAATACTCTCTTTCAGGTCTGCCTGATTTGGAACGCATAGTCTATCTCCGAACCACAGCACTCCAACCTTGATTTGAAATCCGGGCAACCTGCCAGCACCAACTTGCTCCTTCATCTCCAAGATATCAGCATCAACCTCCTGACTTGCAATGATCCTTCCATTCAGTGTAGGCTGAAACCTTAACTGAGCCAAGGATGCTCCCAATCCTTGCAAGACAACTTCAATACCTACTTGATCTAATTCCTCAATCAGATGCTTCTGAGTTGTAATCAAACTGGATAAACTGCTCTTGCGACTAAGTGCATCAGCAACAACATTAGCTTTCCCAGGATGATACTTGATCTCAGGTCGCATGTCCTCAAGCACTTCCAACCACCTCCGCTACCTCAAATTCAGATCCTTCTGCTGATATATGTACTTCAAACTCTTGTGGTTCGTGTACATGTTCAATTTCTCACCGTACACGTAGTGCCTCCATTGCTTCAGGGCAAAGATAATTGCAGCCAACTCCAGATCATGAGTTGGGTAATTCTTCTCATGCGATCGTAGTTGCCTAGACCCATAAGCGATTACTCTTTCCTCTTGCATTAAGACACAACCAAGCCCACGATGTGAAGCATCGCTGTAAACATCATACTCAACACCCGCTCTAGGCAAAGCCAAAATAGGTGCAGTAGTCAATTTCTCTTTCAACTCCTGAAAGCTCACCTCACATTGCTCAGTCCACTTGAAGTTCACATTCTTCTTGGTCAGACCAGTAAGCGGTACAGCTATCTGAGCATAACCTCGAATGAATCTCCTGTAGTACCCAGTCATTCCAAGAAAACTTCTGACTTCCTTCACTGTAGTAGGTCTTGCCCAATCTCTCACTGCCTCTATCTTCTGAGGGTCAGTTGTCACTCCCTCCTTAGAAACGATGTGACCTAGGAATGCCACTTCAGATTTCCAGAAATCACACTTGGATAGCTTGGCATACAACTCCTGCTCTTCCAGCTTCTTCAACACTGCTGCCAGATGCTCGGTGTGCTCCTCCTCTGACTTGGAGTACACGAGGATATCGTCGATAAACACCACGACGAAAGAATCAATGAACGGCCTCAGAACTCTATTCATCAAATCCATGAAGATTGCAGGTGCATTCGTCACTCCAAATGGCATAACTAAGAATTCGTAATGCCCATGACGAGTTCTAAATGCAGTTTTGTGCACATCTTCAGCTTTCACTCGAACTTGGTGATATCCTGATCGAAGATCTATTTTGGAGAAAACAAATGCTCCTTGTAGACGATCGAACAAATCATCAATTCGGGGAATAGGATGCTTATTCTGAACAGTGACTTTATTCAGCTCTCGATAATCGATACACATTCTCATCGATCCATCCTTCTTCTTTACCAAAAGCACTGGTGCTCCCCAAGGTGACGCACTAGGTTGAATAAAGCCTTTCTCCAACAGTTCCTCAATCTGCCGTTTCACCTCATCCTGTTCTACTGGGGCCATCCTATACGGTGCCTTAGAAATTGGTGCACTTTCCGGTTGAACAGTGATGCTGAACTCCACATCACGATGCGGGGGTAACCCAGGAAAATCATCCTAGAACACAGTCGGATAGTCCCGAACCACATGAATCCCTTGCACTTCCACAGGAGTCTCTTCCTTGCGGATAGCTGCCACCAGCCTAGAACACTTCTTCTTCCCTTGGAAAGTGACTTCAGGTCCACCTGGAGCCTTCACTGTTACCATCTTGGTCTTGCACTCGATGCTTGCACTGTACACCGACATCCAATCAATGCCAATGATAACATCGACTCCCAAGATATTTAGCTCGATCAGATCAATCCCAAAGATTTGATCTCCAATCACAATCTCACAATCCACATAATACCGATCAGTAGTTAAAGTTTTCCCTGATGGAGTAGCTACTGCGAAGATCTTGTCTGGAAAAATCTTTGGTTCAACTTCCAACACTTTAGTAAATTTAGGAGACACAAAAGTATGAGAGGATCCAGTATCGAACAACACAACAGCTTTCATTCCATTTAAATAAAGTTCGCCTGTTACATAATACACACTCATTACGTAACAGTTCACTAAATAGACGAGAAAAAGAAATGACATAAACCTCTAAACATCTGCCCTCGTACCAGTGATGACATGATCCACCTCATCGGCATCAGCTTCCATCAAGGCAAATACTCGCCCTGGTTGGTACGATCTCTTCCCATTCTACTGAGTTGATCCCCTACGGGTGACATTCCGTGGCTTGGAGCATTGAGACATGTAATGTCCCGTCTCACCACAGTTGAAGCAAGTTACCGCAGGAGGTCTCACCACATTATTCTCAGGTCCTCCAGCCATACTAATAGCGTTCGTCCCTGTCGGTTTGAACCTTTGTGCAGATGGTTGTCCCTTGAAATTTCCAGAATGTGCAGGCATCTTCCCAGATTGCCAGTTGTTCCTCCGATTCTGAACAACATGAAACTGCTCCATGTCTGCTTCCGTGGCTGCTGCTCTCTTGACCAACTTGTCGAATCTTCTGATACCAAGAGGTATCATTCGAGACCTCAAGCTCGACCTCAATCCATGCTCGAACTTACGAGCCTTCTTAGCCTCATCCATCACTAATTCCGGAGCATACCTAGAGAGCTGAGTAAACTTGGTCTCGTACTCTCTCACTGACATGCCACCTTGCTGTAGTGACAGAAACTCCATAGCCTTCTTCTCTTGGACGTCGGAGGGGAAATAGTGACTGCAGAATTCTTCCAGAAATTCCTCCCAGCCGAGAACTATGCCTCTCATTGTCCTCTTCATCGACTGCCACCACACAGTCGCGTCCTTCTCAAGTTGCAGAGTCGCCAACTTCAGCTTGCTGCCTTCAGGGGTCTCCAGCACTTCGAAGATCGTCTCTACTTGATGAATCCAGTTGTTAGCCGCATCAGGGTCTGACTTCCCTTCGAACACAGGTGGTTTCATCCGTTTGAACGATTCCACTAGTTTAATCGCTTCGGGCACCGGATTCGCAGGTCCCCTTCCTTGGTTCTGATTCATGGCCACGTCATTGAGCGTCTGATAGACCCTCGCAAGTTTCGTTTCCAGATCCATACCTTCCCCATTTCTAGCACCTCTTCTAGACATATTCTGATGCAAAAGATCCATTAAATTCAAAGTATAAGACATGAATTTTAAATCAACTGGCATTTCATTAAATTCTAAACTTTATACATTCGAATTGAAAAATATTTCTTGACATCAGAATGAAAATAGTAGAAGCTACAACAGTCTAACTCCTACGGTTTCTCTTCTCTTCTCGAAGTTCTCCCCGTAGTTCATCAACTTCATCCTTCAGCACATCGATCAGATTCTTCCTCTTCTCAAGTTCCCATACACGATGACTAAGAACTGAAAAGTCGTCCTTGCGCTTTGCCAATTGAGCCTCCAATAATCCGACTCTCTCCCGCAGTCTTTCTACCTGCTTCTGAAGAGATATCACAAGACTATTTGGAACTGGTTCTTCTTCTTCATCAGAAGAGTCATCAGATGAATCCGGAGGTGGGGTGATCTCTCGGGATTCAGGCCATTCTTCTCTGTCAGAATCTGCTTGTCATGGATAGTACTCTTCCTCGAAATCTGCTTGTCCAGGATGGTACTCTTCCTCGATGATATGTCAGTCGTCGTCTCCAGCAGGGTCGAAGTGATCAGCCATCTTAGAAATAGAGAGGAAGAAGCATAAGTCAAAGAGCAACACAAATGTAAGTCACTTACATTTAAATCTCTAGACTCAAACATACACTCTAATGTCCACTTCTAGGGTGTCGTTCCTTATAAATTTGTACTAGTGTGAAACGTGGCTCTGATACCACTCTGTAACGCCCCGAATCCCAAATACAACTGAATTCGAGAGTTCTATAGGATCTTTCCACTTCATTTAGTACAATTTTACAAGGAAATTAAAACTTTTCACTTTACATCAGAGTTTACATGAAACTTTACTCTTTACATTGCACAGCGGAAGTAAAATTACAACATTTAAATGAATGTACAACAACTTGAATAATCTTTAAGCATCTGTTCCTCTTTAACCTTTATCATGTCATTCCCTGCATACGAAACTGTGGGTACGTCAGTTTATTCAACCGACGAACATTATACACGGCCATCCTCTCTATGCCGGAAATAGTATAACTTATTTTCCATATTTAACAAACACAAACTTGTCACATATCAAACTAAAGGGACTACCCTATTGATGTCGTGTTGTGATTGTGCACTTAGTCCTTAATGCAATTATTTATATTACATGACACTAATGCACACTTGTTCGGATTCTATGCATCCCATACTACATAGGTCCGAGAACAAGCCTCTTATTCGTTCTTCATCTTTGTAGGGTTCAATCCCTCGCCATGACTTAATCTACTACTGTAACTACGGTAAATATCCTAGATGTTCTATGAGTTACGAGCTCATGTCCAGACAGCCTGGAGGAAAATTCCACGTCATGTCACGACGCATCGTGAAGACAGCTCGTGGTCAATTCAGCCTCCGTCATGAGACATGACACCACCCGCAGTCACCAAACATCCCACGAGCGTCGCCACCGGGACGGTACTCTGGAGTAGTATCCATGTCATGTCACGACGCATCGTGAAGATAGCCTGTGAATACTCTCACGCCGCCAATCCAATGGCCCTCATACTCATGTTTTTCTCCTACTTTCATCACGTCTCCACTATGTACTAATCCTTAGTTTTTATTAGAATCATGAACAAAATCAAAGCTCTAGAGTTAGCCTCTCCACTAAACCGGACTTGTTCATTCATTCAAACATGACCAACCTTGGTCTTTCATTTCAAATTTCATTTCATTGCTTTCCAATGCCGGGGGAGACTTAGCTACTCTTTTGTTTCAATTCCAATTCACAATTTTCAAAATTGAGCATTTCCAACTCATAAGTTCATTTTCATAATCATAACAGATTTTCTTTTTCAATAGCATGATCTCTAATTTATTCATAAGTCCATAGCCATACATGGAATCATATACTTCATCAAATATCAATTTCACATTCCATAGTTTTTCACATTATTCTCAAATGAGAATAATTTACAATACATCACATAATATAATTCCTATCTTTATTTCACTTCTTTTCTAGTATTTTATTTCAAGTCCTTTTGCAAAGTGCAACTTTTATAACATACAAGTGTATAACTTATAATTCTAAATTATACATTTTATTTTCAAAACATACTTCATTTAATGCAAATAATCCTCAAATTATTTTTCACAAGTCCCACAAAATTTTAGGATAATAACCATATTTTTTTCATATTTTTTCACTCATCAAAATCACTGAAAAAAATATTTTTTCCCCAAATTTTAAACACTGCCGAGACCAGTGTTCGAACCCAGAACCACAAGGAAACCAACCGAAGGCACAACCACTGGGCCGAACGCGCTATGCATTAATGAAGGCACTGAGAGCATTAAATGCTCTCGGCTGCAGTGCTTTATTCTTTTTTTTCAAAAATGCAAAAGTATGTTGCTAAGGGGATTCGAACCAGCGACTCATGGGATCCGAACCCACTGTCGCTATTAAAGCCATCCCGTCCACTTGAGCTACGCGCTCAGGTTGTCAATAATGCAACTCGAAATTTATTTAAATCAATTCTCTCTGTTATTTAAAACATTTCGATATTCAATAAGTCCTCATTTCATTTTGCTTTTATAAAAATTTCTGTAAATTTCCAGATTGACTAATACCATCATAAATTATACTCCAGTATATAGAAAATAATTTTTTTCAATAATTAAAACATGTTTTTCATACAATTAATTCGAATTCTAAATTATCACTACCACATTTCTTCTTTTCTGACATTTCTTAACAATTAATATCACTAATCTCTTTATTAGCAAACTTCATATTAATTTCTTGTTTTTAATCATTTATCAAACATACAAATCTATATTTTAATTCATTCATTTCAATAAAACACAAAGATTCATTTAAACACCTAAAGTAGCATTGTTAATCTACTAACTTTTGTGTATAATTCTTGATGTAGATAATGAGATTTTCCGCAAGCAATCCATGGCCATATTCAATTCACACAAAATTTAGACTTTACTAATGAAACCACATACAATTTCATATCAACATTTCAACAAATCAATAGGTCATTTTTCCAATTAAATGTGTACTCATTCTTAATCTTTTTCATGCATCATTCTTCCCATTCAAATCTAGCATGCATTCCTAATTAGAAACACGGAAAATTTACCCACCTTAGTTGGAGAGAAATACAACTAGCAACCTCCTAAACGAATGTCCTTGCAAACGAACGATCCTCCTCCAGTTTTTGTTTCCAGATTTCGTTTCTTGATGATTTTGATGACTAAATTATTTGGACACTTGTGCTACACATATTATTTTTGTATAAAACTTTGGTCAGTATTTCTTTATCTATTTAGGAATTACCCAGAATTTTGGTGGATTTTATTGATTTTTTTGTGTGCCGTTTCATGCTTATTTATAAAAGCTATACTTGCTGGATTTTGCTCGCTAATCTGTAAAGATTTGTATTTTCACCCTGATTCATTTTCCTGTATGAAAAATATTTAAGAAATATGAAAGTTAGATTATTTTGTCTATTTTCTTTTCCCTTTGGCGGATTTGGATTTCATTTCACGGTTTGCGATTATAGTTTTCGTACAGTAGTATTGGGAATTCCAGATTTGCCAAACTATTGTTTCTTGATGTTTTCTGAATTTTGATGGCTAAATCAAACTTTCTGAAAAATTATCAAACTTTATATTCTGATACTAGACATATAGGAGAATACCCCAGATTTTTCTTGGATTTATTTGAGATGTTTTGATGCTGTTTTCCTGACTTTGAATTCGATTTACTGATTTCTGGCTGAACGTGTTTTCTGGATTCGAACCGGTTTTGAGTTATGATTTTGTGAAACACTATATGACTTATTTATACTCTCTTGATTTGGTTGGGAGTCTATTTTCTAGACGTTTTGCCAAACTCAGATTTGGATTTCGGTAGTAACGGGAATCACTGTTTTAGTACTGTACTGTCATGCTGTCCTGAATATAAACATACACTGTTTTGCTCGTTTATGTGACTGTCTATCATCTATGCATGCTTATTTGTTACCCTAGACCTTATACTGATTATACTATGTTAGTTTGACACTTTTTCATGCTTATACATGCCTGTTTGAGAATAATAATAAATAACAATCCGGAGTTTTAATGGGATGGATATAGTAGTGGATAGTGCAGAAACGTGTACTCGGAAGGAGACTTGTGTTTCCTGTATTACATGTTTACCGATCAAGTTAATATTCTGTTACCGATCAAGTTTACCGATCAAGTTATCGATCAAGTTTACCGACCAAGTTCTGTGATTCTGTGATTTTCCGAGTACATTGCCCTGTATGGTCCCCTACGAAATCTAAAACGTAACTGTTTTGAATGTAGCGACCATGTGGAAAAAGTATAGCGCATGAAGTGCTACCTAGATAGTAATAACTACGAGACTGGATACATGATACTTGAATATGATACATGCTTACTTGATCCTTGACACATGTTACCTGTACTTGATACTTGTTCGCTTGATATATGACACTTGTTCACTTGACACTTGATACATGCCACTTGTACTTGTTCATCTTGCCATGCTAGTATTCCATTATTCTACATTACAAGCGGCCCGTAACTTGCAACTGACGGGTACCTTATTTTCTCTTTTCTCTTTTCCTGCAATTTATTAAATTGCAGGTTTTGGAGATCAGCTGCCAGATGGAATAGGCGAGATGAGATATTAGTTGCTGGAGCTCTTGCTACATTTATTTATTTTCCTGTTATTCATGAATAATTGTATCTGCTACTTGGATCTATTTGTATTTGGGCAATGTGACCCTGGCATTTTGACTCACTCTGATCATGACTATCTGAGATTAATATAATTGGTTTCAAGTATTCTTATTGGTATTTTTTTTCATATGTGCATGTTGGTTGATACTTCTGCTTCCGACTCCGATTATTTTGTGAGATGTTGTAAAGATTCTTGAACAGCTTATGGATGATGAAAATCATTCGCTGGGCTTAGTCACGTATCCGTATTCCGTATTCTCTTTTGGAAAGCGGGGCATGACAAAAACCAAGCAGCCAAGAGAGACAGAGAGACCACACTCCTACTCATTGATAAATATAATGTCTGCATAGCAAGAAAGAAGACAGCGAAAAATAGTTAAAAGTTGGTATTATGTTAAATAAGAGATTTGTCACGCCTCGCTTCCCAAAAAGAATATGGAATACGGATAGACGACTCAATCCAGCGAATAATTTGCATCATCCATAAGCTGTTCAGGAATCTTTACAACATCTCATAAAATAATCAGAGTCAGAAGCAAAAGAGTCAACCTCACATGCAAAATTGAATTAATAAACCAACAGAATTTACTTGAAACAAAATACATTCAGCTCAAATAAATCAGAGTCTGGACAAGTCAAATATCCTGGGTCACATCGCCCAAATACAAAGTAATCATCCAAGTACTCAAAATATATTATTCAAAGCAACAATAATAGTAATACTAATAAGCAAGAAATCCAGCAATAATATCTCATTTCGCCAATGCCGTCGGGCAGCTGACCATCCTGATCTGCAATTAATAATTGCAGGAGAAAAAAAGAGAAAACAAGTACCCGTCAATGCAAGTTACGGGCCACTTATATTGTAGGATACAAGTTCATGGAATAGTCAAATCTATAATAACTGCAAAATAAATATAGCATAGTATAATGCATCAACAGTAATAACTAGCATGAATCAATAAAAGAAAGTCAACTAGCATGGTATACTAACAGTACAACTGAATGTGTCAAGTATAGAGTCATATGGCAACTAACAGTGTCAACTAACAGTAAGCTCAGTATATCAGTGTAACAGTATAACAATATCAGCCTAACAGTATCAGTCTTACGTTCTTACAATCTTGTGGGTATTACTAGCTAGGTAGCACTTCATGCACCCCAAAATATAACACATGGTTGCTACAACAAATAGTTCCGCTTTTAGATTTCATAGTGGACCATAATGGGGTAGTGTACTCAGGTATCAGTAACAGTAGCAGTAGCAGGAAAAAAACAACAGTAATAGTAGCTATTAAAGTAACAGTAACAGTAACAGTATGGAACACTAGTTTCCTTCCAAGTACAAATTTTCATATTTTCCACTACTAGATCTTCCCTTAAGAAACCCCGGCTTGATCACTTTTATTATGGTTATCAACAGACAGGATAGTGCATGAAATAGTGTCAAACTATCATGGTATAATCAGTATTTGGTTTAGGGAAACAAATAAACATGTATAGATGGTATACGGTCACATAAACGAGCAAGACAGTGTATGTTCATATTCAGGACAGCATGACAGTATAGTACTAAAACAGTGATTTCTATTACTACAGAAATTCAAATCTGAATCCGTCAAAGAATCTAGAAAATAGACTTCCACACGAATCCAGCGATTATATATAAACCATATAGTATTTCACAAAATCATAACTCAAAACTGATTTGAATCCAGGAAATACGTTCAGCCAGAAATCAGTAAATCGTATTCAATGATAGGAAAACAGCATTAAAACTCCTTAAATAAATCCAGAAAAAATCTGGGGTAATCCCCTCTATGTCTAGTATCATAATATAAAGTTTCATAATATTCCAGTAAAATTAGTTCAGTCAAAAAAAATCAGAAAACATCAAGAAACGATAGTTTGGCAAATCTGGAATTCCCAACACTGTTGTACGAAAACATCAACAAACCGTGAAACGAAATCCAAATCCATCAAAGGGAGATGAAAATAGAAAAAATAAGATAACTTTCATATTTCATAAATATTTTCCATACAGTAAAAGGAAATAGGGTGAAAATACGATTCTTTACAGAACAGCGAGCAAAATACAGCAAGTATAGCTTTCATAAATAAGCACGAGACGGCGTATAAAACTCATCAATAAAATCCACCAAAATTCTGAGTAATCCCTAGATAGGTATAGGAATACTGTGCAAAGTTTTAGATCAAAATAATATATTTAGGACTAGTATCAAAATATTTTAATCATCAAAATCATCAAGAAACGAAATCTGGAAATAGAATACACCTCTGTAGTAAAATAGCCATAACTCACTCATACAAAAATGAAATCGATCTCTGTCAGAAAATTTGGAAAGAAGATAGATTTCTATACAATTCATGTCTAATACAAAAATTAATAATTCTGAGCTTAATAGGGTCTAAAATACAAATCAAAACTGATCATCGACAAATACAGATTTTCTCTTGAAAACAAAACCAACATAAACCACACGAAACTCATTCCAATCACAATCAAACATGGTATAAAGTCTACTAAGTGTCCAAACATCATGAAATAGAGTATATAACATATTCACAACCATCATCTCACATGGATCTCATCAAATACATAATTTTACCTAATTATCTCACATATATGAATAGATCAAGAACGGTCAAACCTTATTGTTTTCATGTCGATTTTTGTGTTGTGAGGCAACTATGGTCAAATAGCACTATAGAGACAAAATCCATCAAAGATAACACACACACGAGTTGTCTCTAGAACCCAACTATACTATAAGCGGTATTTTGGACTTGTATCATACAAATGAATTTGAGCAAGTTACTTGCCTTAACTGAAGACGAAAATAAAGAATACCAAGAATAACGGGAACGGATCCCGGCAACGAACAAATCCACGCACAATCCACAAACTGAAACAACCCACGTCCAAATCGCGTGCACGTGCAAAGACGAAGCAAAAGAAAGGGACCAAGAGAGAAAGCGTCAGGCGGCTGCCTCTTGGCTGCTGGCTGCTGCTCCTGGTCGACGCCGGCGGACAGCCAAGGGGGGAGAGAAAGGGGGAGGCCGGGTGAGGGAGAGTTAGAGTTAGGGTTTTAGGGAGAGAGATGAGAGACTATATAGGGTTTTGGTTTAGGGTTAGTAATAGGATGTGGGTAATTGGGTATTTGGGTTTAATTGGATCCAATATGAGTAGAAATAGGATTTATCCAAATAGGGTTGATTAGGGTCAATTTGTATAGGATTCAAAATAGGATTGTAGGTTAATTTGGCTTTGGTGATCAATTAGGGATAAAAACCAATAGGATTAGGACTAGGGTAGCCAACCAAAACACCATGAACACCCAAGAGCAAAATAAAGAGAACAATAATCAAGTGAAGAGGAAAAGAACAACAATCGATGGAGAATGAAGCAAAAAGACGAACAAATCAAACACAAGGAGCTCAAAATGAAATAAGATGAATATATATTGAAAACAACTCCAATATACGGTCCAAGAAAAATATAAGAGAGTACAAATACTCAAGAAGAAGAAAAATACATCAAGAATACGAAAAATGAAAAACAGGGGTTACAATCCTACCCACCTAACAAAAAGAGTTTCGTCCTCGAAATTCAAAAAGAAGATACATAGGTAACCCCAAAAGAAAAGAAACAAAACAAAACAAAAAGCTACTCAAACAAATGAGGAAACTTCTGCTGAATCTCCTCCTCCAGCTCCCAAGTCGACTCACTAGGCGAGTGAGGATTCCAAGCAACACGAACCAACTTGATGACCTTGTTCTTAAGCAGTTTCTCCCGCCGATCCATAATAGCAAATGGCAAAATCTTACAAGTCAAATCCGGCCGCACGGTCAACTCAGAGTAGTCGATCATGTGACTCTCATCGCGGATATATCTCCTGAGTTGTGAGACATGGAAAACATCATGCACTCCTGATAATGGTGGCGACAAAGCAAGACGATAGGCCACCTTGCCTACTCGCTCCAAAATCTCAAACGGTCCAATAAACCTAGGGCTAAGCTTGCCCCCATCACCGAACCGAATGACACCGCGCCACGGCGATACCTTAAGGAAAACATAGTCACCAACAACAAACTCCAAAGCCCTCCGATGGACATCAGCCCATCGCCTCTACCTATCCTGAGCTGCCTGAAGATGCTTTCTGATCTGAGTCACAGCATCAACTGTCCTAGTGATCAACTCTGGACCCAACAACTACCTCTCACCAATGTCATCCCAGCACATTGGTGATCTGCATTTACATCCATAAAGTGCCTCGAACGGTGCAGCTTTAAGACTGGACTGAAAGCTGTTATTGTACGAGAACTCTACGAGATGCAAATGGTCCTCCCAAGATCCACCGAACTGCAACATACAGGATCGCAACATGTCCTCAAGAATCTGAATAGTCTGATCTGACTGTCCATCAGTCTGGGGATGAAAAGTTGTACTGTACTTCAACTTACTCCCCAAACTAGCCTGAAGACTCTCCCAAAACTGAGATCTGAATCTCGTATCCCTGTCAGATACAATACTAACTAGAACCCCATGAAGCCTGACAATCTCTTGTATGTACTTCTCAGCAAGGCTCTCAGTAGACTGATCGACACGAAAGGGAATGAAGTGATCACTCTTCGTCAAATGGTCGACAATCATCCAAATTGCATTGTGACCCTTAGAACTCCTCGGCAAAGCGGTCACAAAATCCATGGTGATATGTTCCCACTTCCACTCTGGAATAGGAAGCGGTTGAAGAAGTTTAGCGGTTCTCTGATGCTCTGCCTTAACCTACTGACAGATCAAACACTACGCAACAAACCGAGCTACAGCCCTTTTCATACCATGCCACCAGAAATGAAGCTTCAAATCTCGATACATCTTAGTGCCGCCAGGATGGATAGAATACGAGAACTGATGAGCTTCCTCAAGCAACCTCTGACGAACTTCACCCTTAGGGACACTCAACCCGGAACCAAAACGAAGCGAACCATCGGCATGAATAACCATGTCCATTCTGGACCCAGACTCAACCTCAGCTCGAAAATCCTGCAACTGTGTATCACCAGCCTGAACCTCCTTAATCTGATCAACAAGAGAAGACTGAAGCTGGAGCACAAGACAACTCCCACCAGAACTTGGCAACAAAACCTCCAAATCCAACCTCCTCATCTGCTCAATGAGATCACTCTGCTGAGTAAGAAACATAACTGCCGGTCTCCTGCTCAAAGCATCTAGCACCAAGTTTACTTTACCAGGATGATATTGCAAACTGATGTCATAATCGGCCATAAGCTCCAACCATCACCTTTGCCTCATGTTTAATTCCTTCTGGGTGAAAAATGTACTTGAGACTTTTGTGGTCTGTAAAGATCTCCACGCAGTCTCCAAGTAAATAATATCTCCACAGCTTCAAAGCATAGATCACTACCGCTAACTCCAAGTCATGAGTAGGATAGTTCTTTTCATGCGGCCTCAACTGCCTCGATGCATACGCAACGACATGGCCCTTCTGCATAAGAACTGCTCCAAGACCCTTACCAGAAGCATCACAGTGAATTACAAATCTGCCTGAACCATCTAGAATAGTCAACACAGGCGCTGACGTCAATCTGTTCTTCAACTTAACAAAAGCCAAACCACACTCATCAGACCAACAGAACTTCTGATCCTTCCCAGTCAACTTAATCAACGGTTCTGCTATCTTTGAAAAATCTTGAACGAATTTCCGATAATAGCCAGCCAAACCGAGAAAACTCCTGACTTCAGAAACTAACTTGGGAATAGGCCAATCCTTCACAGCCTCAACCTTGGTTGGATCCACAGAAAGACCATCTCCAGAAATAATGTGCCCCAAGAAAGAAATCTTGTCGAGCCAAAACTCGCACTTCCTGAGTTTCCCATAGAGCTGATTCTCTCTCAAAGTCTGCAGAACCACTCTAAGATGCTCAGCATGATCTTCCCGATTCCGAGAATATACCAGAATGTCATCAATGAAGACCACCACAAATCTATCTAAGAACTGGGAGAAAACCCGGTTCATAAGACTCATGAATACAGCTGGCACATTAGTGACCCCGAACGACATCACAAGATACTCATAATGGCCGTATCTAGTCCTGAATGCAGTCTTCTGTATATCAGCAGCCTTCACCTTGACTTGGTGATACCCAAAACGAAGATCCAACTTCGAGAAAATAGCAGCCCCACTCAACTGGTCGAACAAATCATCGATCCTAGGCAAAGGATACCGGTTCTTCACAGTAACACTGTTTAGTTCCCGATAATCCACACACAGTCGGCGACTACCATCCTTCTTGTTGACAAAAAGGATCGGAGCACCCCAAGGCAAAACACTTGGTCTGATGAAACCTAAATCAAGAAACTCCTGAATCTGCATCTTAAGCTCTGCTAGCTCAACTGGTGCCATCCTGTAGGGACTCTTCGATATCGGTGGCATTCCAGGCTAAACATCAATACCGAACTCCACTTCCCTATCAGGGGATAAGCCAGAAAACTCATCTGGAAAAACATCCAAGAAATCCCGAACTACTAGAGACACGGCCTCACAGCCTGAGTGCAATTCCATCGCACAATCTACCTGTTCAACTGCAGTCTTTGTTCGGCCAAGAAAAGACTCCCCGACATGGAACTCAAATTCTGCTCGATTTGGAATTCTGAAAACAACTTTCTTGGCACGGCAATCAATAATGGAATGGGTTTCACCCAACCAATCCATACCAAGAATAATGTCGAATCCCGAATTCCCAATTATAATCAGGTTGGCTTTGAAATCTGTGTCCCTAATAACAACGGAACATTGCCTGCACTCACGAGAACAAATGACAACACCACCACCTATTATAATGTTCCAAGCCTCAGACATGTTGCTACACTCCAACTGATGGCGAGCGACAAATCTGTGAGGAGAAAAAAGAATGGGTTGCCCAGAATCAAAGAGAACACGAGCAGGAAAAGAGTAAACAAGGACGACACCTAAGGAATCCAACGACAAGGAGAAGGAAAGCAGACAATCAAGGGTGAGGGGAAAATAAAAATGCAGGAAAAAAAACAACAGAAGAAAAATAAAGCAAGACCAGAAGAGAGCAAATAAAGGAACAAAAGGAAAACCAAACAAAATATACCTGCCACAACTTCTTCAGCTATTTCAGCATCTGCAGCAGTCAAGTTGAAAGTCTGACCTCTCCTCGAAGCAGTGGTCCTCTGACCGATAAGTCTGACACTGAGGAAGAAGCGGAGGCCTAACTGGACCACGAGCTGGGCCTACTTGCTGAACAGGACCCCTGGCTGGAAGAGCCACCTGCTGCTGCTGCAGACAATCGCATACTGAATGATTAGCGGTGCCACACCTAAAGCACCGGCAGTTGACGCACCAATAATTCTTACGCTCATGCCCAGACATCTGACAGAAGTCATAAAAACCACCCTTCTGAAAACTAGTAGAAGGATACGGAGTTGCCCTGACCGGATGGGTTGCGACAGGCCTCCGAACAGGACCACCAGAAGGCTTAGCAGCAGAATGCGGAACAGTCTGCAGAGAAGGAACCAAACCACCACGAGCCTGCTCCTGAGCTCGAGCTGCCTCAAGATCTTCAGCATAAGTACGCAAACGGAGAGAGACAAGATGCCTCTTGAAATTCTGCTCAAGCCCATTTGTGAATCTACGAGCCCTATCCTCTTCGGTTGCCACAAGATCGGCAGCGAAGCAGCTAAGTCTAGTAAACTCAGCTGCGTACTCATCCACTGACCTAGAGCCCTGTTTCAAGAAGTCCATGTTACAACATTGTTTGAACAATTATGTAACAAAATTCCAAAATAGAATAATGACTTAACTTGTTTTAGGGTCAGGAATTGCAGTTCCATCTCAACTCGAGTACTACTGGGGAAGAACTTCTCCAAGAATCCCCGAGTGAAAGTAATCCAAGCAATAGGCCTCTCAAGTCTCTCGGACTCGACCATCCACCAAAAATGAGCCCAATCCACCAGTCGGTTGGAAACCACGTCCACCCTATCAGCCTCGGAAACACATGCCGCCAAGAGCAAGCTCTCGGTCCAGATCAACTACTGTTAATCCTCCAAAGGCGTCTAAGTGCCGGAAAAATGGTCGAGATGCAGTCTCATAAAATCCGTAACTGTTCCTGGACGAAGCGGAAGATTTGCCTGCACAGGCACAACGGGAGGCGGAACCCAGGCAGCTTCAAGAGTAGCCATCACTAGATCGCTGTGGTTTTGCTGTTGATTAATCAGCCGCTCAAGCACAGCAATGATAGCCTCAATCGGATCAGGCTGAGAAGAATTTCCACGAGCCATAGTTTGCACCAAAATCAAAACAATTAGCATCCAGAATCAAAGTTGATAATAATTCATTTACGCATGCATGGTTGGTGAAATATTAAGCCGATCCCAGTTCGAGCCAAGCGTGTCTAATATATTAGGCAACTAATACATTAGCCAAACCTAGGCTCTGATACCACTAAAAGTCTTGTCACGCCCCGCTTCGCAAAAAGAATACGGAATACGGATACGTGACTTAACCCGGCAAATAATTTGCATCATCCATAAGCTGTTCAGGAATCTTTACAATATCTCACAAAATAATCAGAGTCAGAAGCAAAAGAGTCAAGACCACATGAAAAATTGAATTAATAAACCAACAGAATTTACTTGAAACAAATAAATTAAGCTCAAATAAATCAGAGTCTGGACAACAAATATCCTGGGTCACATCGCCCAAATACAAAGTAAGCATCCAAGTACTCAAAATACATTATTCAAAGCAACAATAATAGTAATACTAATAAGCAAGAAATCCAGCACTAATATCTCATTTTGCCAATGCCGTCGGGCAGCTGACCATCCTGATCTGCAATTAATAATTGCAGGAGAAGGAAAGAGAAAATAAGTACCCGTCAATGCAAGTTACGGGCCACTTATATTGTAAGATACAAGTTCATGGAATAGTCAAATCTAAAATAACAGCAAAAATAAATATAACATGGTATAGTGCATCAATAGTAATAACTAGCATGGATCAGTAAAAGAAAGTCAACTAGCATGGTATACTAACAGTACAAATGAATGTGTCAAGTATAGTGTCATATGGCAACTAACAGTGTCCAGTAACAGTAAGCTCAGTATATCAGTGTAACAGTATAACAGTATCAGTTAACAGTATTAGTCTAACAGTATCAATCTTATGTTCTTACAGTCATGTGTGTATTACTAGCTAGGTAGCACTTCATGCACCCCAAACTATAACACATGGTTGCTACAACAAACAGTTTTGGTTTTAGATTTCATAGGGGACCATAATAGTCAGTGTACTCAGATATCAGTAACAGTAAAGTAACAGGATAAAACAATAGTAACAGTAGCAGTAAAAGTAACAGTAACAGTAACAGTATGGAACACTAGTTCCCTACCAAGTACACGTTTCCATATTTTCCACTACTAGTTCTTTCCTTAAGAAACCCCGACTTGATCACTTTTATTATGGTTATCAACAGACATGATAGTGCATGAAATAGTGTTAAACTATCATGGTATAATCAGTATTTGGTTCAGAGAAACAAATAAACATGCATAGATGATATACGGTCACATAAACGAGCTAGACAGTGTATGTTCATATTCAGGACAGCATGACAGTACAGTACTAAAATAGTGATTCCTGTTACTACAGAAATCCAAATCTGAATCCGTCTAAAAATATGAAAAATAGACTTCCACACGAATCCAGCGATTATATATAAGCCATATAGTATTTCACAAAATCATAACTCAAAACTGATTTGAATCCAGAAAATACGTTCAGCCAGAAATCAGTAAATCGTATTCAATGATAGAAAAACAGCATTAAAACTCCTCAAATTAACCCAGGAAAAATCTGGGCTAATCCCCTCTATTTCTAGTATTAGAATATTAAGTTTTATAATATTCCAGTAAAATTAGTTCAGTCAACAAAAATCAGAAAACATCAAGAAACGATAGTTTGGCAAATCTGGAATTCCCAACACTGCTGTACGAAAACATCAATATCTCGCAAACTGTGAAACGAAATCCAAATCCTTCAAAGTGAGATGAAAATAGACAAAATAAGATAAATTTCATATTTCATAAATATTTTCCATACAATAAAAGGAAATAAGATGAAAATATGATTCTTTACAGAACAGCGAGCAAAATACAGCAACTATAGCTTTCATAAATAAGCATGAAACGGCATATAAAACTCATCAATAAAATCCACCAAAATTCTGGGTAATCCCTAGATAGGTATAGGAATACTGTACAAATTTTCAGATCAAAATAATATATTTAGCACTAGTATCAAAATAGTTTAATCATTAAAATCATCAAGAAATGAAATCTGGAAATAGAATATACCTCTGTAGTAAAATAGCAGTAACTCCCACATACGAAAACGAAATCGATCTCTGTCAGAAAATTTGGAAAGAAGACAGATTTCTCTACAATTCATATATAATACAAAAATTAATAATTCTGACCTTAATAAGGTCTAAAATATAAATCAAAACTGATCATCGACAAATACAGATTTTCTCTTGAAAACAAAACCAATATAAACCACACGAAATTTGTTCCAATCACAATCAAACATGGTATAGAGTCTATTAAGTGTCCAAACATCATGAAATAAAGTATATAACATATTCACAACCATCATATCACATGGATCTCATCAAACACATAATTTCACCTAATTTCTCACATATATGAATAGATCAAGAACGGTCAAACCTAGTTGTTTTCATGTCGATTTTTGTGTCGTGGGGCAACTATGGTCAAATAGAACTATAGAGACAAAACCCATCAAAGATAACACACACACGAGTTGTCTCTAGAACCCAACTACACTATAAGCGGTATTTTTGACTTGTATCATACAAAGGAATTTGAGTACAAGTTACTTGCCTTAGCTGAAGATGAAAACGAAGAACACAAAGAATAACGGGAACGGATCCCGGCAATAAACAAATTCGCGAACAATCCATGAACCGAAACAACCCACGTGCAAATCGCGTGCATGTGCAAAGACGAAGCAAGAGAGAGAGAGAGACCAAGAGAGAGAGAGAAGTGTCGGGCGGCTGCCTCTTGGCTGCTGGCTGCTGCTCCTGGTAGTCGCCGACGGACAGCCAAGGGGGGAGAAAGAGAGAGAGGCCGGGTGAGGGAGAGTTAGGGTTAGGGTTTTAGGGAAAGAGATGAGAGATTATATAGGGTTTTGGTTTAGGGTTAGTAATAGGATGTGGGAAATTGGGTATTTGGGTTTAATTGGATCCAATAGGAGTAGAAATAGAATTTATCCAAATAGGATTGATTAGGGTCAATTTGTATAGGATTCAAAATAGGATTGTAGGTTAATTTGGCTTTGGTGATCAATTAGGGATAAAAAGTAAAAGGATTTGGACTAGGGTGGCCAACCAAAACACCATGAACACCCAAGAGCAAAATAATGAGAACAATAATCAAGTAAATAGGAAAAGAACAACAATCGATGGAGAATGAAGCAAAAAGACGAAAAAATCAAACACAATGAGCTCAAAATGAAATAAGATGAATATATATTGAAAACAACTCCAATATACGGTCCAAGAAAAATATAAGAGAGTACAAATACTCAAGAAGAAGAAAAATACATCAAGAATACGAAAAACGAAAAACAAGGGTTACAAGATTTAGTCACAATATTAAGCTCATTGTGTTTTAAACTGAATTTCTTACTAGAGGTAAGAACATCAAACCAATAGTGCATAAAGAACTTGAAATTCTCGATCAATATATCAATCAATTAAGTTCTGTCCCAAAATAAATGCTTATTTCTTTCAAACCAAAATTACCCAAATCAATAGTCATAGCCAGATCCCAAGTCGGTCTAATAGATTGTTCGATTCTTCTCTTTCTCCATACAGCCCACCAAAAATAAAATGTACCAGGCTTCCCCTTAATCTGCTAAGCAGTTTTACAATCAACCAAATCAGTTGAATAAAGGGATAGTGAATGAAAATATCTTTGGGCAATTCATCATGATTATTGCACAATATACAATTTTGGCCATACACCAAATTCCTTATGTTTAAAATCTCCACCGTTAAGACTTTATTATGCACATCTAGCCATACTAGAATCCTGGCTTTTAAAGGAGCATAGTTCTTCCATATATGCTTATAGACAGGAGATATGATACCACAAATTAAGAAAAAAGTAAAAGGATTTGACAGAGAATGTACTTTTACTCGACCACCTCCATCTAATATCATCTCTAGCTTGTCATTGGTAGCCATCGAGTAATACAGGAAGTCTAACATAATTATGTTGTTGTTCAGTCAAGAGGTTTCTTCTGAATGTAATGTTCTCCAAACCCTCGCATTATTAAGGAAAATAAGAAGAGATGCAATAGTGGCTTTAGGAAACTAAGCAACATAATATAATGAAGGAAAAAAGGAAGAGAGTTAATTATTATCGATGCAATAATCAGTCCAAAAACGAACTGTGGAGCCCTCCCCACAAATTTTATGAATGCCACATTTGAAGGTTCCACTAGCCTTCCACACTCCTTTCCAAAAAGAAGAAGCATTAATCGATAGTTTAGAATTGGGGTCCCAAACCTTTTTCCTTCTGTGATATTTGTACTTGACAAGTTTGATCCATGCAAGATTATATTGTTTTAATACTTTCCATGGCCATTTACCAAGGCAAAGTTTTGATTCCTCAAATTGAGGATGCCAAGACCTCCTTCCTTTTTGGATTTATAGTCTTTTCCAGTTACAAAGATTCTTACCAATAGAGAAGTTAGACCAGAAAAAATTTCTTCTTGCAGTTAATAACCCAAGAGGGAATATAAAAGTAAGACATCATATATAAAGGAATAGAGGAGAGAACGAAGTTAATAAGGGTGAATCTTCCACCGTGAGATAACTGTCTAACAGTCCATGAGTTCCAACAAGATTCTAATTTATCAATCATAGGTAACCAACCTTCCTTGTGTAATTAAGCCCATGTCAACTGAGCTCCTAGATAATTGATGGGGAAGGAGGAAGTTCTACAATTAAAAAAATTGGCAATCTCGATTTGTCTATAACCAGACCCACCCAGCCAAATAACAGAAGTTTTATGGAAATTGATGGACATACCCAAAGTCTTTTCGAAAAGATATAAAAGAAGCTTACGATTTCGTAATGTTAATGTCATTCAGTTTCGCAAATAGAATAGTGTTGTCAACATACTGTAGATTGAACACCTCTTTAAAACCGTTAAAACCATCAAGGCCATCAATCATATTAGCATTTCATGCTTTAGAAAGCATTTTACCGAAAACATCAAAAACCAGAACAAATAACAACTATGAGAAAGATTGAACACCTCTTAAAATCGTTAAAACCACAAGGCCTTCAATCATATTAGCGTTTCATGCCTTAGAAAGCATTTTAGTGAAAACATAAAAAACCAGAACAAATAACAACTATGAGATATGATCTCCTTGTTAAGTCCTCTCTTACATTTGAATTTGTTACCTTGGGTACCATTGATAATAACCGAAGAGTGCCCGCAAATAAACTAGATTTATCCAAGAAATCCATTTCAAACCAAACCCTATGTTAATCAGAATATCAAAAACGAAATTCCAATCAACTTTGTCATTGGTTTTCTCAAGATTAAGTTATAAAAGAATGCCTTCAGTATTGGACTTATGGCAATCAGAAATAATTTCCTAGACACAGGGAAACACTATCAAGGATGATTTTTTCCTTCTTAAACCCAGATTGAGCAGAGTCAATAAGAATAGAGATAACAAAACTAAGTGTTTGCGAGAACTTTCATGACAATTTTGAATAACACATTCTATAAATTGATAGGCCTAAAGGAAGAAACTACATTAGCACCCATCAATTTAGGGATGAGGACAATATGAGCATAATTAATTCTATCAAAAGAGAAGTTGCCTTCTTAGAGATCAGTGAACATATCTAATAAATCATTCTTCAAAAGATCCTAAAATTTTGGAAAAAGAAACTACAAAAACTTTCAAGGCCTGGAGAAGAGTCGCTAATCATAGAAAAGATAGCTAGTTTGATTTCTTCTAGACTAAAGGATTTTCTAACCTAGAAAGATCGTGGGACTTATTACCATATAAAGATCCCCAGATGAGGTTAATAGTACTAGACTGAGAAGAGCCCATAAGGTCTTTATAAAATCTCAGAAAAGAAGAGTGGATATCAGCCATGGAGTAATACTCAACTTGATTATCAACAATAGAAGTGATTCTGTTGATTCTTTGTTTATATGAAGTAAAATTATGAAAATAGGAAATATTGCCATCACTTTCTTTTAACTTGTATTCTTCGCACGTTGTGCCCATTTCATGTGTTCATATGGTGAAGTAAAGACACATACTCAAACTTACAATCAATTCATTTTTTCATGTCTTATATCGTAATAGGACCAAGTTCTTCACGTAGATCGATAAACTTGATGGTGGATAAGTAAGAAATTTTTGAAAAAGAAGTGTGACAAAATATCACTCTTCTGAAATTCTTGCGTCCATTCGTAACCAAATGGAGTTCCGTAAGAATTATAGTGAGACCATGAGATCTGACCACCGAGGAGAGACATGAGATAATCCATGTTCACAAAGATTTGATCTTCAAGCCAAAAATTTTCAAATCTAATTTATACGGTTTCACTAAACGAAAGTTAGAATGAAGACTCAAGGGAGGGAACACGATCAGAGGTAGGATTGGGAAGAGCTTGTACCATACAATTGTTTTTGAAATTTTTGAACAGACAAGTGGTAGGATAGATGAACAAATTGAGTATGTGTTTTACTATTACATAGTGGTGTTAATGAAAAGGCTTCATATAGTTGACATGAACCTTAGTTGAGCTGAAGGAAGCAGCTATTTCATAGGTTGAAGCTAAAGATTTCTGTTGAAGGCTTTGCTGTCCTTTTGTTCTTTCATTGTTTATAAACTAATATTAATTCTGAATTATGGTTCGAACATGGTTTCCATTTTCGATATTTATGACTCGGCTTAACTATGTTAGCAATCTTGGACAGTTGGATTAATGTTGTTCATTCTTTTTTTTTCTGAAATTCAAAACAGAAAGTGTGGTTTGATAGAAGAGCAAATTAAGCTGATGAATTTCAAGTTGAAAATGATTGATGAGGGACTAGCTTTCAGTGGGAGGTCAACAAAGTTGGCAAAATCTCATGGGATAAAGCACCAAGTGACTATTAACCAAGAAAAAGCAAAGTAGCTACTTTTGTCTAACTCTCTTTTTATCTCTTACTGTAAGTAGTGTTGTGAGCCATTACATAGAGATTGATGTGTGTTACCTTCTTTAAACCTTGCAAGTTGCTAGAGAACCTTGCTTGGGCTTACATGCAAGCTGAGAGATACAAAGAAGCAGAACCATTTTACTGGTGAATTTCTTCCTGAAATATCTCCATTTAAAATATAATAAAAAAACCTCAGTTACTTCAGAATGTACAGTGCTGGTCTATGCAGCAAAAGAATTGCTTTTATGCTAAAATACAATAAAATTACCCATCTCAAGTAATTTTTTATTTCTCATTCGTGTATCAGTCCATTTTCCTCATTCATAGATGCATGCATGTAAAACACATAAATACAGGACAACATAGGCCCACTCAGTCTGGGGTGCGGTGGCTTTGCACCTCCATCAATCCCATTTATATCGATACTTCTAAACCCAAAAGTATAAGTGCAGTCACCCTTTTTATTTAATTTGTGTGTCAAATGGCACACAACATTGAATAGTTTTTAACGAATGTTTAGATCTACGACCTAGAATCATCGTCAAAATGGTGTTTTAAGGTTCCAAATTATTTAATCGTCGATGACTGGAAAATCTTAAAGCCCTTTTTTTTTCCATTAATTGAAGAAGACAATTATGTAAATGAAGATCAGTTTAACAGTGAAAGGATTAAAGGAGAGAGGACAGCATTTTTTATTATTTTTGGATTTTTTTTTTAAATTAGAAAATAAATTTTATGTTAGTAGATTGAGCAGATAACCTAATACATATGAGACCAAGATGGATATAGAAGTGTAACTATAGTTGGGCTTCACAACACAAAGGCTAGCCAAGACTAGGGGGTAGCTTAGGCAACACTAATATAACTCATCGACGATGGTGAAAGCTGGAAACGTTAGCGTTGAAGTTGGAGAGGGCCAAAGTCTCGAAGATAATGATACGAGGCAAAAGATGTGGATCTTGAAGACAAGCTTGCGGTAGTGGTAGCTGGGAGATTTTCCTCTTTCCTTCTCTTTTTCTACTGAGATGAATTACCGAGTCTTTTTTTTGGTGATTTCTGCTCTCATGTCATGTTGAATTAGAGAGGGATAATTGTCATGTATTGATCGTCAACAAATCTCTAATATTATAATGAGAGAGTTGGGGTTGTAGACAACCTGTAATTTGTAGACATTCAATCATCTAATATCAACCATTCAATTTTAAGTGGAAGTGTCACGCCCCGCTTTCCAAAATACAGGGAATACGAGTCCGTGACTGAGGCACAGCGAATGATGCGGATACACCATTCATAAGCTATACAGGTAACTCAACAACAAGAAAATCACGCAGGCATGTAAAATCACAATAGGATAAAAAAAGTACATGACATAGTCCATACATAACCAACAACTGGAAAATACAAAATAGTTACGGGTCAAACACGCCCGGAATACAATAAAGAGTTGCATGAAGTAAAACATGAACTAAAGCAACATGAAAATAAACAAGACTAAAATACATGGTCAGCAACACCTTCGGGCAACTCTCCATTCGAGCCTGCAAGTACATGATTACAAAAAGAAAAAACAAGTAGATACCCTGTTAATGCAAGTCAGGGGCCGCAAGTGGTACAAGCTAAGGGGACAAGTAAAAAATTCAACAAGAAACAGGAAAAATATAATGCAGTCAAGAATCATGTAATAGGAGAAAATGCAATATGTAAACAGGATCATGAACAAGACATCATGAAACAAGCGGCATGTAAACAAGTAATCAAGTAAACAAATATCAAGTCAACATGAACATGTAACATGTAATTGGATCATGCAAGTGCACGTGTTAATCTTATGACTTTTTATTAATTCTATCTAGGTAGCACTTCATGCATCCATACTTTTACTACATGGTTACTACATACAATCAGTTACGTTTAGGCCTAGTGGTGATTTTATAGGTCACGTACTCGAAAAAAACATATCAATTGTATCTTGTATCGAGATACGTGCAAACTTATAACGTGAAACATAGTGTAAACTTATAGCGTGAAATATATAAACATATAATCTGCAAACCTGCAACTTGTAAACTTGCAACTTGCATTGGGAAACCACGAGCTCCCGTCCAAGTACGCTCTTCTTTATTGCCCACTACTAGATCTTTCCCCTTATACCCCGACTTGTTATTTTTATTAATTTTAATCAACAATAACGAGATATCATATTTAAACTACGATCACGGGTAAAACAGTCATGCACATAATCATGTATAATCCTAAGAGTACATATGTGTGTATTAATCGTGTTCATGTATTGCATATGATCCTGTAGGAATACGGGATCAACGGATTTTGTATAGTAACAGATTTCAAGCCCAAATCGATGAATACGAATTATAATTTGTAATGGATAGTCAAGAAATGTACTTGTGGTATTTTTCAAAGCAAGCTTGTACGAGAACAAACGAGTTGGACAAGAGGATACTTGCCTAATAACCGAAGACGATGATACCGAATACAAGAATAACAAGAATGGATCCTGGGGCATGAATATAACCACAACGAACAGATCACGAACCAATCACGAACACACGATCACGAACAAGATGAAGATGATCGAGATCACGAACACAAAATCGGACGACTGAGATCAAAGATCAAGATCAAGATGATCAGATCAGATCGGATGGTCAGATTTCCCTGATAATGAAGATGATGATGATGATCAAGATCGATCGATCGAATGGCTGCGATCAAAAGAAGTTGATGATCATCATGATCGTGATGATCGAGAAGAGATCGGACGGCTAGGATCTAATCGGATGATCAAGAGGAGATCGACGGCCCACATCCAATCAAGCATGATGATCAAGATCCAATGGACGGCTAAGATCACCCTGATGGTGATGATCAAGATCAAATCAACGGACGGCTAGGAATCAATCAATCAAGATGATCATGATCACGATGAAACGGACGGCTCACATCCAACATGATCAAACCACGATCAACGACCCACAATCAAAGTTGATCAAAATAGCACACCCCATGGCAATGACTTGGCTCGACTGCAAAGGACAGAAGCGGCCGAAGGATGGCGACAGGAGGTTACGAGGGTGGTCGGCATGGCAGTAGGGGCGAGGGGGCACACGAGGTAGCAGCGGGTGGTTGTTGCTGACTGCGAAAAAGGAGCAGGCTGTGCACCGACTATTTAAACGCAGCGAGGAGGAACGGCTGGCTGCGCGATGGAAAGCAGGGACCAGGGGGGCAGGAGGCTGACATCGATGTCGAGGTGGAGACGCGACGCAGGGAGGACGAACGGGAGGACAGGGCTGCGTTGCGGTGTGCTGGCTGAGGTGTCGGAGGGGTGAAGCAAAGGAAGAGAGAGCAAGACGAGAGAAGGCGGAAGTCGACGAGGCGAGGGCGAGAGGAAAGGTGGAGTCGCCGAAGGTGGCGACTCGAGGAAGACGATGACGACAGTGGCGGTAGGGTGTTGGGTGAAGGTGGAGGCGAGCGACTCGGCAGTTGAACAGGGAGCACGGCAGGGTGTCAGGAAAGGAGTTGGAGGTGAATGGGGCGCAGGGGCGTATCTGAGTTTTAGGGGGCCCTAAGCAAATTCTCAAATGGGGCATTTTGTAAGTTGACAAAATAAAAATGACAATTATTTAAATGCAAACAAACTTGGAGCATTGGAGAATATACTATTTAAATGAAAAAAAATTTATATATATGCTTCCAAAAAAAATTAATTGTTAATGTGCATTTTTTATATGAAATGCCTCGTGGCAAAAAGAAATTCGGACAAACTCTAACAACAAAAATGAAATATATCATCTCAAAGAGGTAAATATGATATATTAGTGAACATGATCAAAATGAAATGATGATGAATATATGTATATGAGAATACTAGTTGGAATCTTAAAATGTAGAATAACCATATACACTTGAAGATTTGGTTAGAAATTTATCATAAATAAGTAAATATGATATACCATAGAACTTTGAAAAAATATCATAGAGTGGCATACATGGGCTAAGTGAAAAATAATATTAAATTCATAAAATGGTAAAATGACAGGTATGGCTATGTGTAAAATAATTAGTTTTAAAAATAAAAATGATTAATAAATTAATTAGCCCATGCAAGTTTCGAACCTGCAACCTTCGCATTATCAACACAACACTGTAACTAACTAAGCTAATAAGCCAACTGCTAATATAGTGTCATCATATCAAAAAATATTACATTTTACTTTTTAACACTGTAAACATTTTAAAAATATGGGGCTCGATAAAATTGGGGGCCCAAAGCAGTGGCTTGTGCTGCTTGGGCCCAGATCCGCCCCTGATGGGGCGAGGGAGATGGGGAAGACGAGGCGGTTGTCGACGACGGAGGCGGAATGGCACGTTGGCGTTGGTTGCGGTGGGGGCACGCCGGCGAGGGGGCATCGGAACAGGGGTGGCAAGGTGGTGATGGCTCGGGGTCGAGAGGAAGACGAATGGGAAAATGGGTTTCTTTGTTTTGGGTTTCGAGACAGAGCCGGTGAGAGAGCGCGAGAGGAAGGAGATGGGAGAAGGAGAGGGTGTACGGGAGAGAGAAAGCAGGGGGGACATTATATAATAAAATAATATTATAAACTAATAAATATAATATATTAATAACATAGTGGGGTAGTTATTGTGAGGGAGGGGTTATGGAGTTATGGAATAAGAAGAGTGGAGAATGTGAGGAGGAGTGTACTGGTGGATTAGTATTGTGGGAATTGAATGTAATCATATAGATGAAGCCTATAGAAATTTATATGAGTACTGGGTTTGGATTTGGGCTTAAAACAATTAGGCTTTATATTTGAGCTCAAGATAAAATAAAACAATAATAGTAATATAGGCTGGGTTGGGCTTAAATTAAACAATTGGGCTTAAATAAATAATAAAATAAAAATAAGAAATTAGGCTTATAATAAACAATCGGGTTCAAATAAAATAAAATAATAATATTAATATTGGCTTCATAAAAGTAGTTGGAATAATATAATAAATTTAAAATATGGAAAAATACTTTAAAAAAATACTTATTAATGGAAACAGGGGTTACAGGAAGTTATACGAACCATTCATTTACTCAACTATTGTTAGATACCATAATACCATCGAAGTTCAAATTTATTTACGACATAATTATTTAGGAAAGTGCCAAGCATATAAACCAAAAGTTTGTGCCACTGGGGGTAATTTGTAAAGAGTATGTGATGAGTAAAAGGAGGTCTTAGATTTGAGGCCAGAATACATCTTATTAGTTACTATACATAAAAAAAAGTTTAATTAGAACGTGCATCACACGTGCAGATTACTAGTATGCTTAAATATAATACCCTTAACAAGAGAGAGAAAATCAGTGCACTAATACACAATATATAAAAACTTCAAGTGATAAAGTGATTTTGTATGCGCACTAGGATGGAACTAACATATACATTTAAAATTACCATAACTCTGACATCACCCTGTATTTTGAATATCCTTTCCTACTACCCTCATTTTTTTTTTTTATGATTACACCCAGGAAAAGTAAAATTAACAGGCCCTTAACAAGTTTATTTTGGAGGTGGAGGCAAGATCTTGAAATTTAGCTGGACCACAACAAGCAGTGCAATCTAGCAATCTGTCTGATGCAAACACGACGGTTCGCAGAAGCGAAGTCCGTCCTACGTGTTGTGCCGAATCCATCTACCAATTACAATGCTAAATGCTACATCAAATCTTTCCATCGTTCTTGGGAAATGCTTAGAGAATTCGAGTTTCAACCAACTCCATTTGATGAAAGGAAAGAAGATACAATTCATAGAATTACTAATCCCCTGTCTATTAACCCTAGTTTATCACATGATACTTTATCCCCTTCACCCCCCCCCCCCCCCCCCCCCCCATTCACTTCACTCCACAATCCGACCTAAAAAAGACTAAACTCCAACGACTAACTGCTGTAACCTTGAATCATCAGAATACCTACTGGTTTAGGACAGTAATCACACTCCACTGGATATTTCAAAAGGCAATAAGTCTGAAGGATTATTAACAGTTTCGTAGAAGAATGCAAACAACGAAAACATTGAAAGAAGAGCTTGGGGCCATATGATAGAGGCTGAAGAAGAACAACGCAAGAAACATCCATGCATCCAAAGCCAAGAAGTGACATATGTGAACTCTCTAAACATGTATGCAGCCACTACAAACAATCCAAGTTTGAGAGATGTCTACGAATGTATAATTGGAGATCCAAGCTCCAAATTTGACAATTTAATGTTAATATTCACATAAAACAACAACTTTATTTTGTTAGAATTGCTATTTTTTTAGTGTGGTGATTTTCAGAATTGATCAGTTACTACAAGTACGTTTACGTGAACCAAACAAACATACATGCATTAGACAATTGCCCGTCATTGGTAAACAAGAAAACAAAAGAAAAGTAGAAAAATAGACAAATAGGTAATTTACTGTGTCATCCCCAATGATGTGTAGTGCATTAAAAAGTTAATTAAAATCAGATTAAAGCTTTCTCCTTTTTAATTCTCCAAATTCTAATTAAGTAATTTAGCCTTGTGCAAACCTCTTTACAGTCAACACTGTATGTGTTGACTCTTCCATCTTCACAAAACACATATGAGTGCCCACAGGTTTTGAAAGAACTGCCTCAGTCTCGCCTAACCGGGCTTCATCTTTATATCACTAAAATTTTAAGAAATTAAAAATTAAAAATGAGCAAAAGACCACCACCAAAAAATTAAACTTTATGCTTCAAATTTGACAATTAACTAGTTGAACTTTGAAGAGATGCCTACAAATATATAATTATATTATTAGATATTATAGTCCCACATTGAGTATTAGACTAGTTTTGTATTTGGTTCACTATTATATATATATGAGATATTGTACTCAGTTATTTCTTAATTCAACAATCAGTATTGTTTTTATCTCTCTTATTTATCTAAACATGGTATCAGAGCCAATTATACAAAAAAAATTCTCTTAAATTTCTAACAAAAAAATCCTCAAATTCCCTTTTAAAAAAAAGGAAAAAAAAAAGAAAAAAAAACATTGCTGCTTCTACATCTACCTCCCTCCTCTCCCAAATCGCCGACGTCCTCCACTCCTCTGATTCTACCTCCTCCTTCGACCTCCTCTGCGTCATCCCCAACATTCGTTGACCTCCAATCCCCGACCACCTAAAACCCTTGACCCCTCACGTCGACCTCCAAAACATCCAAAACCCAACTTTTGACCTCCTCGAAACCCAACTCCAAAGATCCCTTCTCCTCCTCCTCGCCATCGATGCCGACCCCCAAAACCCTAGTCACTACCTTTTTCGAAACCCTAGCCGCCATACTTCTTCCCCAGTTTCCAAACCCTAATATCCTATCATCTCTTCTTCTACCCAATCTTCGAGCCACCTTTCTTATATCCAAACCCGAACCCAATAACCCAAAATCCTAACCCCTTTTGACCCGCAAACCCTCTTATCCTCAGCTCCCAAACCCGACCCAATCCAAATCCACATCCAAAGGCCCTTTTCCTATTTTACAAAAAAAAGCAAAAAAAAAATCAATATTTTTTTTACAAGTACTACAACATGATGGAATCTCAGTCACTCCCACATACTTCTGCCTCCACCGACTTCCCCGCTGGAACCGCCTCTCGTTCCCTCTCCCTCCTATCTCGTGTCTCCTCCAGATTCAAATAGCAGCAACGCCACCTTCATTTTGCCTCCGGCTTCCTACCTTCTCTCAGCATCATTCCTCACCCTACACCACCTCTACTTCCAACAGTGGTAACACCGTCCTGCCCCCTACCCCGATCTAGACACCAGCAACATCTTCCTCCTCAATGTGCTTTCAGTTACAGTAGCACTAGTCTTATTCCTCCTCACATTGCTTCTTTCCTTACATCCTCGGTCATGCCCGTCACTCCAGCCTTGCCGTCTCCTGCTGATTAGGCTAATCTCCAGCCTTCCCTTACATCCTTGGCCATGCTCCTCTGCTCCTGCATTCTCTGCCACTCCCTGAATGAATTTGTTCTAGATTTTAAATTCTGATGCATCACATCATCTCACTAGTAATCAGACACTGTTCACCACCTGCACTGCACTTCCCTTTCACTCTCCGTCTCTACACACAGCTAATGGTTCGCCACTTCTCGTTACACACTCAGGGGAAATTAACCCTCCCACTCTCACATTAACATATATTCTTCATGCACATCACTCTGATGCTGATCTGTTACTGATTCATGCACCGGTGAGGAGTTTGGGCGTGCTAGTCGTCTATATCATTTAGATTTTCTTCATGCATATCACTCTCCTTCTAGTTTTATCGGTATTGTTTCCTCTGATGCTGATCTGTGGCACAGACATTTAGGTCATCTTAGTGCGTCTCGTCTCTAGAATTTAGCTCGTAGTGGTGCCCCTGGTTCTCTTACTTTTAAACATTTATCTGATTGTCAGGATTTTCATTTGGCCAAACACATTGCACTACCCTTTAGTCACAAAAGTACTTCTCAAACCAACCATCCTTTTCAAGTTTTTTATTCTGACATATGGAGACCCTCTCCTATATCTTCGTGAAAAGGCTATCTCTATTATGTTGCCTTCATCGATGACTTCACTAGACATACATGGATTTTTCTTATGCGTCAGCAATCTGAGATACCTGATATTTACCAGTTCTTTACGACTATGATTAACACTCAGTTCGGTGTGCGCATTAAGAATTTTCGGTCAGACGGTGCTCATGAGTATACTTTCACCATTATGAGATCGATCCTTCAGTCTCACAACACCCTTTTTCAGCAATCATGCCCTCACATACATGAGCGAAATGGTGTAGCTGAATGCAAGCATCGTCACATCCTTGAGACGGCTTATGCTCTTTTACTCTCCTATTCTGCTCCTCGTTCTTTCTGGGCTGAAGCTATCATAACCTCTGTTAGTCTCATTAACATTACTCCCTTGTCTGTCCTAGCTAGTACGATGCCTTATGAGGCACTTTATCACTCACCTCCCAACCACAATATGCTCCGTACCTTTGGGTGCACCTGTTATTTCCTTCTCCCTCCTACTGAGCACATGAAGCTCTCTGCTCGTGCCGTTAAGTGCGTTCACCTAGGTCCCAGTCCCGAACACAAAGGTTATCGTTGTTTTGATCCATCAACGGATTGTGTCTGCATTTCTCGACATGTATCCTTTGTGGAAGACTCTCCTTACTACCTGACTCCCCCCAAGGATGCTAGATTTCTTGATTTTCCAGTTGTTGCTAGCTCCCCGATTTTATCTTCCCACATTCTTTTTGATCCCACTCCTCCGACACCATTCACATCTCCTGCAGTCCTTATGGCTATTGTTCCTCCTACTGAAATATCACCTGCATCCCCACAGCTGCCAATACCCACCCCACCTACTTTCCCACCGACACATGCACCCACTCCACCATCCTCACCCCCACACCCTGTCAGTCCACCACCGCTTCGTCAGTCTACACGTTCCACTTCAGGTATCCCTCCAGCACGTTGTACACCTGATGCCACTGGTCCTTCTGACCAGTTTGGATTTTCCACTCTAGCTTCCTACTCTCCACAATTTTATGCATATCTCACTGTGAGCCCAGAACCTATCAGGATGCAATTTAATATCCCAAGTGGATAAAAGCTATTGCAGAGGAATTCAGTGCATTTGATCAGACTGGCACATGGGATATTGTTCCTCTGCCAAAGGGCGTTCAGCCTATTAGCTGCAAGTGGATCTTCAAGGTCAAATATCAACCTGATGGATCTATTGAGCGGCACAAGGCTTGTCTAGTAGCCCGAGGATTTACTCAGGAGCATGACATTGATTATGATGAGACATTTATACCCATTGTACAGATGACTACTGTTCGCACTCTTCTTGCTGTTGCAGCCATTCGTCAGTGGCCATTATACCAGATGGACGTGAAGAATGCTTTTCTTCATGGTACCTTTTCTGAGGTTGTTTATATGGATCCTCCTCCTGGCCTCCCTACTCCTCCTCATTATGTTTGCCAGCTGCGTTAGGCTATATATGGTTTGAAATAGGCCCCTCGAGTCTGGTTTGAGTGTTTTCTCCTTGTCGTCACCAAGGCTGGTTTTACTCAGATTTTCCAAGACCATTCTATGTTTTTACGGTCATCACCACAGGGGAGGGTACTTCTACTACTCTATGTTAATGATATGATCTTTACTGAGGATGACCCTGCAGGCATTACATCCACCCAGAAATACCCTCACCAGCAGTTCCATATGAAAGACCTTGGCAGACTATGTTATTTTCTGGGTCTAGAGATTGCTCATGGATCTCGGGGGATACTCATTTCTCAACAGAAAAACACATCATATATTATTTTCACTGCATGCCTCTCTGACAGTCGATCAGCCGATACACCCTTAGAGCTTCATGTGAAGCTTCGTCCCACTGATGGTGAGCTCCTTCCTGATCCCACTAGATACAGACAGATTATTGGACAGCTTGTCTACTCATGCATGAGAATTGTATGAATATAATACAAACAATCTTTTATTCTTTCATTTTTAGGAATTATTAGAATAGAACCCATTGATTCACACTTTCACAAGATCTTTACTTTCTATTACGAAGTCAGTATACTCACGCATATACTTTATAGAATTTCATCATTCTGTAAAAGAAAAAAAGAAAAATGGAAACTATTCACCCGGACAAGTATTATTGATTTTAGTTGAGCAAAATAACACATTCTCTTCATATTTTCATTCGGTCGTGTAAGAGTTTTACCATGCAGTTTTGTATTGTACTACAATGATATTCGTTTTTATTGTAATCTACTACTAGTCAAAGTCTACTTGAGCAAGATGAAAATATGACTTAGATTGTTGTTTAATGTGTAAGTATTTTGTCCTACTTAATTTTGGGTTTGTTCGCTTGCAATTTAGTATCTCATAACTTGGCCTAATTGCATGTTCAGACTTGCACTTGCAGTCAGTTGAATCAACCTTCAATTCGGCCATGGAATCAACCTTCTGGCTCTAAGATTTTCCATGGATCAAAGGTAAACTCCTTATCATGTTTGTATTTGAAAATGAAATGGGTTTAAGGGAATTACCTCAACAAGTCTTTGATTTCTCTCAACATGCGCAATTTGTGTTGTGTAGAAAACGTCACAAATGAATGGGTTTATATATATGCAAAACCCAATCAAATCCCTATGTATTTCATTCATCTTTCTCATATTTTTAAATTTTGATGGCTTGTCAAAAATGGTGGCTCCAACAGTGGTGGCTTCAACAATTCTACCCTAGGGTTCATATCTATCCTATATTTCACATAGTTAAAATCGAAGGTATTATAGAAAACCTTACACTCTGCTTTTTTTTAAAAAAAATTATAATCTAGAAATATTTGCGGAACTGTAAAATTCACAATTTGCTTTGTAACGTAAAAGTGGTTAAACTTTACGTATCCATCTTCAGAATGAGAAAGGATAAATGACTCTAATTTAAGAAAATTTTGTACGCTTGTCGCTAGAATAATGAGTTGACGACCTTTTAAATGGACATTGTTCATTTTGATCTATATAACTTGAATGATATGCAGATGATATGTCATTTAGGTTTAATACGCTTGAGCCATTCGTTTAGTGATTCTTTTTCTAAAGCTACTTGATTTTGTGTCTTGGGCTGAGAACTCCTTTTTTTATGACCATAAAGAACGATGAGCATCGTCAACTTTCAATGGTCCACCATTTATTTTTGGCGTGTCTGCAAGAATTTTTTTTTTATTCTAGCTGGGCACTTATCATAATCACATTCTGTCACACTTGTATGTAATTGATTTTGATTGAGAAGTGCTTTCCATGAATTTCTTTTTATTTGCGTTGGAAGTTTAATTCCCCTTTTCTACCAATTCTTTGCAGATTGCTGGTAAATTGGTGAACATTAAGTTGCATTTACGCTGTTCACAACGAGAGGTGAAAGAGTCAAGGAGCCTCCACACGTGTGAGTGCAGGCATCCAAATTGTACAAAAGCCATGTCAACAAAATTGTTGTAGTATATGTTTTTGGAAGAGCATTTTCCTAGCACACGAGTTCTAGTATTATTTGTAGGGGAGACAAATCTATTATAATGTGTGGATTTGAGTCTGGAAATATTTTGTCATTATTGATTTTAATAGAGCAAAATAACACATTCTCTTCATATTTTCATTCGGCATGTAAGAGTTTTACCATGCAGTTATGTATTGTACTACAATGATATTCTTTCTCGTTGTAATCTACTACTAGTCAAAGACTACTTGAGCAAAAAAGAAAATATGACTTACATTGTTGCTGGATGTGTAAGTATTTTGTCTTTAGTTAATTTTCCAAGTTTATTATCAGCATTTTTTGGTTTGTTTGCTTGCAATTTAGTATCTCATAACTTGGCCTAATTGCATGTTCATACTTGCAGTAAGTTGCAACCAATATGGAGTTGCAATTATACTGCAATATTTGTGGTTAAAGAGCGAAAAAGGTCGCAAAACTTGATAATGAATTGACTGATTAGCTACGTTTGTGAAGGTCACTTTAGCACTTATTGTCTGGATGGATTCTGGATTCTGGTGAAAGCTCTAGGGAGGAAAGGAAACCCCAAGAACTGGCTTGAACAGCGTAACATGTACACAACCTATAGAGTCGGTTGTGGAGTTTCTAGATCTACAATGTTGGCTTCTTATGGTGTTGGTGAGAGTTCTTATTGTTGTTGCAGTTGTTGTTCCTTTTCTTCTTTTTGGCACTGGGTTATGGCCATCTATAGTGAGTGCTTGTTGTTGTTTGGAGATATACAGACAAAAAGAGTAGAACAATGGATGATGATATCATTTCTCATTAGGAATATTTGTTATTCTTTAAACTCATGTTTGCTTATTCTCGCATATCTGGAATCTAGGGGAGGGATTGCAGTCAGAACTTCGAAGGAATATTGTCTACGACTGTCATTGCAATATATGGGTGGGTGAGCTACCATTCTAGTCTGCACATCAAGCAGGTACTTTTGGTGTCCTCAAATTAACTGAAATTGTATTGATAGAACCTACAACAAGTGATTCGGTAGGATATAGCCTTGTTATATTAATAAGAAAATAATGGGACATAACCAAGATAACTAGGAAATGTTGAGGGCAGTACATGAAAATGTTAAAGAAAGATAGTGGGGGAGATTTGGGAAGAGTCGTGAGATTTTGTGAGATTAAGAAAGTGAGAGAGAAAAAACTTATTCGAGGGATTGGAGTTTTTATTTTGTTTTTATTTTTTAATAAAAATCATATCTAGTGCATGTGTTAGTTAAATATGAATCCTCATTTTTCCTCTACTTTCTCCATTTCAAAATAGAGAACGGAGAGAGGGATTGACTCTCTCTCTTATTAGTATAAGATATAGCTATAATAATTATATTAGATTAAAATAATATAATATAATTTTATTTATATTATAAATTCCATACTTATATAAAATCCCTAGTGTGCCCTTGTGCATATTGCACAACTTATATAATATAATATAATATGTAGTACAACTAGTGCAATACTGCATATAATTTTTTAAAAAAATAAGAAAATAATAAAACTTTTTTTAAAAAATTCATATAATAACATCTATATAATAATGAACATTCCAATTCCAATTTGGATGGAATAAGAGTAGGGAGTTATCTCCTACATTTGTCCTTCTTTTTTTATTTTAAAAATGAAAAATGAGATAAATCCTAGATAAAAGTGGTTTAGCATAATATACTGTATTAATTCCATTTTTTAAAATTTTTTCAGAATTTCTAATTAAATTTCCGTATTTAGTAATAATTTTTTGAATTTTAATTTAATTTCCTAATTTTAAATCATTTCCTGTGATTTTTTTTATTGATTCATCAAGCTGGTGCAATTTTTAGAGCGATTTGGATCGCCCATCGAGTCTATGGTAGCCTGCTGAGTGATTATTTTTCAGAATTCCTAATTAAATTTTCGTATTTAATAATAATTTTGGGAATTTTAATTTAGTTTCCTAATTTTAAATCATTTTCTCGAATTTTTTATTGATTCATCGATCTGATGCGATTTTTGGAGTGATCTGGATCGCTCATCGATCCTGTGCACGCCAGCTGAGTGGTATAAGGTGCCAGGATAATGTGGTAAAGTGGTGCAACCTGGAACGTTGATCACGTAATGGGCTTGCCTGGTAAATGAATTGGACATGCATGATTGAGTAGCTAGGTGGCACGATCGGGAGCCTCAATTACACACGTCTTCACGCACCTGGATGATTAGACGGTCGAAAATTGAGCGAATGTGGTGGGTGGATGTGTGCACGTGTTAAGATGTGTGAATTCCAATTTTTGCTATTCTTTCTCTATTTTAAAATGGAGAAAGGAAAGATAGAGTACACTTTCTCTCCTATTAGCATAATATATAAGACATCACAAGAAAATAATGGGACATGACACAAATAACAGAGGAAATATTGAGTGCATACAAGAAAATGTTAAAAAAAGATCAAAGACTCAAACGGGAAAAATTTGTTGCAATACTTACACCAATGGATTACAAGATTTTATGTATCACACTCACGAGAGTTTTTTTTAAAAAAAATACTGTAACTGAATTTAGAAATAAAAAAATGCTTAGCTCAAAATTAAATTGAAAGGTACATTTTTCACCATGCATAGAGAATATCACAGGATTTTCTGAAATGGAAAAAGGAGAAAACAAAAGTACATAACATACACAGCAACCGACACGAGAATTGTAAGTGCTTCGACAAAATGTGCCTACTCCACTGGAGAGAGCAAAATACGATTTATTAAATAGATTTTAAAAAAAATACATACAGAAATTACTCGGATGATTACAAAAAAAAAAAAAAAAAAAAAATTACAAAGCTTTTTCACACCTACAACAAACTAGGCAGCATCTCACAACAATGTTCACATACAATCTCTTCCCACAAAAAGAAAGTACATACAATCTCCTTGAGCTATCAATATCTTTATACATTTCCTCCTGTAACAACTCTCGTTACACAAAATTTAATAGCACTCTCCTCTGTTAAAATAAAAAAATTAAAATTATTTACAGAAAATTAAAATGATACTTCTGTTTAAGTGAAGTTACTGAATTACATTTGCAAAACTAAAATCAACTAACAGATTTCAAAAATATGTATTTTGCTTACATAAAAGTAGTTTGGAATAAAGAAATTTTAAACTGTAACTGTAAAACAAATTATAATTTAAAATAATAATATATATATAATATAAGAAAAGATCAACGAGTCAAAAAGAAGTGACAAAATATAAGAAAAGGTTAAGAAAAGTTCAATACAAGTTCAAAATAACCAACAGTATTAAAGAAAATTAGACTGCAGAACTCATGATTTTCAAAAAAATTACTACCACTCCTACTTTAAAATAAAAATAAAAACTATTAATTGCAAATGATACGCATTATATCTATAAAATTAATGAAATACAACTCAACTAAATAGATTTCAAAAATACGCATTTTTCTCTAATATAAGCAGTTTTCATCTTTAGAAAAGTATCATTTTAATAACCAAATCATAACTTTATAAATTTATAATTAGTCAATGTAACAAGAAGAAGAAGAAGAAAACCACAGTAGCAGCCATTGCATCTGAAACCTGTAAATGTACCAACAGAAGCAACAAGTATTTAGATATACCCCTCAACAGACCTATCAGTGCCATCACCATACAATCAATTACCTTGCTGTAAAATCAATACTGCATCAAGCCGAAGATGAAGAAAGGGGTTGCCAATTTGTTTCGTAGACAACCTCTTTTGACAGAGGGAGAGAAAGGAGGGTGAAGAAGAGGGTCACCAATATTGGCAGCAAAACACATCATCACTACTTCCTAACTCCCCTCCCAAAAGATGAACTCATTGATAGGCTTCTTCTAGAAAGAGAGAGATAGAGAGAGAGAGAGAGAGAGAGAGAGAGGAGAGAAAGAATAAGGGGGCTGCAATTTTGGTAGCCGAACCCTCCGATTGTAGCTGTGATCGCCTCATTTACAATCCTGAATCATTTGACAGAATCCTGTGACAGTTCGCCTTGAATGGAGGTAATAGACAAATCCGGTTCCCTAAAGAAATTAATACCATCTTACCTATATACCTAGACTTTCTTTTGTATCAATGAAAACTAGTAATTTATACGTGCGATGCACGTCTTTATAAATATATATATATTTTTTAAATTCTGACGTTATCTGGCATCGAACATAAGAGTCTTTAATATTAGTTATGCATGTGCATTACACGTGTTTATTGAGTTACAATGCACGTGTTTGTTTGGTGACAAACTCTCCCATTAAAATAGTAGAGATTAGACGAAACCAGTTCCCTAAAGAAATTAAAATCATATTACCTATATGCCTAGACTTTCTATTAGATCTATGAAAATTCAGGGAGCTCCACCGATTGCAGCCAAGAAGCATGGGATCTATAGAAGTAAAACTAATATGCACGGACGAAAAAATCTTGGATGATTTAAAGTACGAAATATTCAATAGGAGAGGTGAATGAAAACAAAACCAAGTAAATATGGAGGAAAAAGCATAAATACCATCTTACCAACAGCTTGCAGGACTAAGTTGATCTTCAAGTGAGACCAATTAACAGCAATATGCTAGACTCCTCGAACACTTGGCAGCATGCTCTGTACAGGGACCACGGAGTTCATTCCATATGAGCTTAAATGCCATCTTGTGTGATTATCTGCGTATAAACAGGAGTAAAAGAAGAAGAAGAAGTCTTTGTTACAACCAGAAGAATGTTCAACTTCTCAAAAAATTGAATCAGGGATGCTATCTCAGCATGGCACAATAATAATATCCAAGTGATAAATCGGCATGGATAATAAGTGATAAATCAGCAACAATAACATCAGAGTTCAAAACAAGTGCAAAATGACCAATAGTATTAAACAAAAATAAACTACAGAACTCATGATTATAACAAAAATAACTAGCTTTAAAATAAAAATAAAAACTATTAATTGCAAATGATGCTTATTATTTATACCTATAAAATTACTGATAAACATATTTGAAAAATATGTCATTTTCTCTAATATAAAAAGTTTTTATCTGGAGAAAGTATCATTTTAATAAACGAATGAAAATTATAATATAGTTAAAAATATTAAAAAGTTCACAAGAAGAAGAAGACCACAGTAACAGCCATTGCACCTGAAATATCCTTCATATTATAACCAGTAAATGTAATCACAAAAGCAATTAAGTATTTAGATACACCCCACAACAGACCCCATCATCATACAATCAATTACCTTGCTGTTGAATCAATACTGCCTCAAGCCCGAAACTTCTCATATTCTTTCTGAACCATCTATCTTCTCCCACTCTCCTCTTTACCTGATCTTAGTATGATTGTAACTGCTGAATGGCCCTGGACTCGCCTGAGGTGCACGCTTTGTCACTTGTGGATTTCCAAACACATTCCAGATCATCACTCTCTCATCCCCTCCAGCTGAAGCAACAGTACATCCATCCGGGCTCTGCGCAAAAACAAAATCCAATTAGTAGACATAATTAAGAAGAACAATGACAATTTCTAATTACCAAACAAATCAGAATAAACCTATTATTGTACCTGAGCCATGAAGAGAACTCTTGAATCATGCCCGGTCAGCTCTGCAATCTGGACCATAGAAGGGTACTTCCACAGAGTCAGTTGTTTCCCCTGAGTGCTCAGCAACTCCCTCTCCTTGTTATTCCAAAGCAGTGAGCAGACTTGTGAACCCGTGTCAATAGAATCCAAGCAAGCACCAGTGTTAGTATCCCAGAACATGATGCATCTGTCGTTGTGGCCACCACCAGAAGCCAACAGATTCTTTTGAAATGGGCACCAAGCCAATGCCTTGACGGGCGCATTGTGATCTTCGAACCTGTGGACCCATCGGTTTTGATTCAGGGCAGGGGTTGAAGAAGCCATTGAGATATCCCAGATGTGCAGTAGGTTGTCACTGCCTCCGCTGGCTAGTCGTTGACCTGAAGCAGACCATTTGAGCCCGCAAACCTCCTTGTTGTGTCCTCTGTAAGTCTGTAATATATGCGATCGGATCCTCACATCGTTGTTCACTATCTTGCCATCCCTCCCACCCGTGGTTAAGATGTTTTGGTTGTTCCAAGACAGCGATCCAACTCGAGAAATGTGCACCCCGCTCAGTGTTCGCAACAGCTTCTTGTTGGTAGAGTCCCATAACTGAATGTGAGAGTTATTCAGTCCAACAGCAATGTGTTGCCCATCAGGAGCCCAACTCACACTAGTGATGGGACCGATAAAATCTTGGACAGTGAGAAGCTCCCAAGTACTATCTGAAGTCCACAAGTAAAGGGAATTTCCCAAAGCAATTGACAAGACATTGCTGCTTCCCCAATCGAGAAGATTGAGGAAGTAGTCGTCAACAATATCGGGCGCATCCAATTCACTTTCTGGACTCTGCAAAATTCAGCAAATAAGAAACATTAATTAGAACTAGTTGTATATTCATTCATTCATTCTTGTGTGTGTGTGTGCGCGCGCGCGCGCGTGTGGATAATGCAAAATCGATGCAAATATTGAAGGGTTACTACTTACTTTAGAAATGTATCTCTTCTGCTTTACGGGTCTGTTGGGTGTTGAATCAGATGAGAGATTGTTGGTAGGAGTAGGGGGTTTGCTGTTGAAAGAGAGGATTCGTGTCCGGTTATTGAAAACTGCATCGACAAGTAGTTTTCTGTAAGCCTCTTTTGAAAGAGATGATGGTCGTGCAGCTATCCTTTCCGTTACCTTTCTGGATTGGGTTAGCTGGTATTGGGCATAGTCAAGGTCCATCGCTGATCTATTTGGGATGAATCTATCTCCTCCCTGGATTTTAAAAGTGGTGTGGTGTTATGAGGACCAGTGCAAGAGTTAAAATCAAAACCATAACAGCAAATATAAATATAGAAAGAAGAAGAAGAAAAAAAATCTACAAAATCTTTTACTCGATGAGAAAAAGGATTTGAAACCAACTATCTATCTTTCTTTCTTTCTTTCTTTCGGTACAGGTTAAAATTGACAGAATAATAGCAGCAACAATATCTTGGGTTCTTCCTAAAACAAAGAAAAAAGTTTGAAAGAGAGAGAGAGAGGAGACCGACTTACATCGCAGTGCCGACAAGGCAAGCGTGGGAGAGGAGGGATGAAGACGGCGGAAGGTTTCATCTTCGGAGAAAATCCTGCAACAAACAAACAAACAAACAAACAAACAAACAAAACAAAACAAAACAAAACAAAACAAACGAACAAACAAAAACAAACGAACAAACGAACAAATTCCGAGAGAGAGAGAGAGAGATCTCAGAGAGAGCAGAAGATCAAGAAACGCGGGAGGGGGAATTAGGTTTAGGATTTCCGATTTCCGATTTCCGCTCCTAAATAGCACCGGTAACGGGCCGGGTCGGGTGCCTCAATACCCGGACCCGGACCTGCTCGTTGACCGGTCCAACTTCTGGACCCGGATCCAGATCTGTGAAATTCGGGTCCGGATCCGGTTCCAGTTCCTCAAAAAATATGCTACCCGTTCCCATTCGGGTTCTATTTCTTTTCACGGGTCCGGTTGCATTTTAAAATTTAGTATTTAGTATTTACAGCTTATTAAACAGTAAAACAGAATAGTATTTAGTATTTACACTTCCTAACAATGTTGCAATTTACTACATAGATTGTAAATTGTATGTGAACATGATACATGCTTACTCGATACTTTACTACATGATAAATGAAACTTGATACGTGAAACTTGAACTTGATACTTGTCCACTTGATACTTGTACTTGACAACTCGACACTAGACTTGAGACTTGTTACCTGACACTTGTACTAGATGTCTATCACTTAAGGTTAGATACCCCTACCTGTTCACTTGTCACTTGCTCCACTATTAGTATTTGTTATCCAGCATGTTCACTTGAGTTGTCCTTCTTGCTAGTTAGTTCTTAAATTCCCACCACTTATTGTAACCCTGTTACATTCTTGATTCCAAATCTTATTCCACATTACTTGTACTCGTTTTTACTATTTGTGGCCCTAACTTGCACTAAGGACATTTTCTCTTGTTTTCTCTATGTTTTCCCTTTTCATAATTATTAAACAGACTTTGGAGACGAATTACCTGCTGGAATCGGTGAGCAGACGTTCTAGGCCTTGCCTGGGAAAAGCTTTCTTTAATCATTTTGTTTTGTAATTGAGTTATTTCATTTGTTGTTGCCTAAGACTTGTACGGGCTTATGTTCCCGAGTTTTACATTTGATCCAGACTTGAAAACTATTTGGATTTTATTATTTGTTTCAATCGCTTTCTGTTGCTTAATAAATTATTCATGCATGCGTGGTTATATATAAATCTTGTTATATTCTTGTTATGATGCTGAGTCGATCCTACAGCTTATGGATGATGTTAAAATTATTTGCTGAGCTTCGTCACGTGCTCGTATTCCATATTTTTGGGAAGCGGGGCATGACACAAACAAACAAACAAACAACTAACACGCCGCTTTGAGAGAAGATGAGTGAACGAGAGATAGAGATCGGAGAGCGCAACCAATTTGAGAGAAGATGAGTGAACGATTCCAAGAGAGAGAGAGATCGGAAAGCAGAGCCGCTTTGAGAGAAGATGAAGAAACGAAACGGGGATCGGCTGGGAAGTTAACCTAATTACGGCTGGAAAAGGGTCGAGCCCTTATAGGCCAGATTTTTCTTTGGGCTTAAAAAATTATATACAGGCCCCGGTCCGAATAAGGCCCCAAAATAGGTTCGGAATCTAAGCCCGAACTATTTATGCTTGTTTTAATATATAAACTTTTCCGATAAAACAAAGTTACATCGAGAATAATGTACGATTAAAAGATAATAACAATAATAGGAATACTATTTCAAATTTATGTAACACCTCGAATTTTTTTTTTTGATGAAACGGATAGAGTCCGAAGACTCCAGCCATAATATATCATATAAATAATCAGAAGTCGGGTCTTACAAGTCGTAAAACAATAAGAATTAAAACAATCTACTACAGAACAGATCCTACAATACAAATATCCACAGAGGAGCAAAGACAGCGCTGATAAAAGCACGCCAACCTCCTCCTAGATGCAAGCTGAATGGGGAAACAGAACCACACTAGGACAATGAAACAGCTCGAACTGCAGATGGGAATGAAGTCAAGCGTGGAGACTACCGAATCCATCTCGCCAGCAAGCTGTCGCGCTTGCGATAAATCGACCGCCTAAAGATCAGCATCTCACGAAACTGAGTGCCGAGATATAGCAGATCTCCTATAAAGTTGCGATGAGACAATCGGCGAAAGGAAGAAGATCGCCATCACGGCGACCCAACAGCAGCAGGAGATCACTCCACCCAAATCACAGATCTCCGAAACAACAGACATAAACCTCAAGCATCTAATCCACCATAACCAAGATCTCAAAGCTAATAAACCACGAGACCCACAAAACATATGAAATCAAGTAACAGCAATACACTGATAAACCATGGATCACAGCATAAACATTATAATAAAAAGAACAAAGAGAAGATTGATACCAGTCCATACAGCTAAACGTCTACTGCTAGAACCGGATACATCCAAAGAGGAGGAGTAGCAAAGTAACGAAACCAACAAAAAAGCTCTAAACATATGAGCTCAGAAAGCATCAATAAAAACAGAACGAAACATTCCATCTATTAGCGAAATCCATGATCATCAGAACAAGCCAAACCTCAAAAGACCGACGAGCGCAGTAGCAAACCCGGAACAAAAGAACTGGGCAAGACATCCCGTCCAGGGAAGCCCCAGAACGGGTAACCAAAAGCCTTAATCCAGAACAAAATATGATAGGCCACACTACCCATCAAGCCTGCAAAAGAACATAATCAAAGAGTAAATAAAAGATCTCACTGGAATAATAGTGAGCTGAACTGCAAAGTATCGAAATAGTCTGGGAGCAAAACAGCAGAACTACCCGTAAGCTAAAGAGGAGAAAATAAACCTAATTGATAAGATAGAGAAATAGAACATTAAATAGCATTGAGATTAATAAGACAATAGTAAGCCTTCTCCAACCTATCACCTTTCAAATTATCTCTTACTTCCAATTTTAACGAAGAAGACCAAAAATTGAATAACTGAAGAAACTCTTTAGCTAAAGACCGCGATGGAGTGAGAATATGCCGGAAAATTCTGTGATTTCTTTCTTTCCAGATAATCCAAATGATAATCTGGAAAGAGAGGATCCAAGAGTTGTGGAGATTACGGTTCGGGGGTCGTTTAGACCAGCAATCGACAAGACTGATTGGAGTGTCAGACATTTTCCAGGCCAGAACGATAATTTTCCACAGAGACCGAGTGTAGTCGCAGCTAACAAACAAGTGATTCACGTCCTCGGAAAACAACTCGCAAAGAGGACACAATTGACCCATCGCAATATTTCTTTTGTTGAGAAGTTCGACGGTAAGAAGCTTATTGTTGAGCGCTAACCACACTAGAATCTTAACTTTCAACGGAGCATAAGAACCCCAAACCAAGTCGTAAAAAGGCGACTTGATCCCTCTAAAATTGAGAAAAAGATAGAAAGAACGGACCGAGAAGTTTTTAGACGAGTTCCATCGCCAGAGGAAATCCTCTTTATCATGCCAATCCACATTGTTAATGATCTCGATTAATTTATCAAACTCGGGAGCCAAATGGGGTAACAGATTAGCCGATAGGGGAATCGTCCATACCCTATGGTCGTCGATGATGCTATAGGAATCAACTACTAAAGCCAGGGGGTCGGCAGCCATCCTAAATATCGCGGGAAAAGCAGTAGCTAAAGAAGAGCTACCGATCCAGATGTCCGACCAAAATCTGGTCATGGTACCATCCTTACAAACGTGGTATAATCCACACTGGAATGCCGCTGCTGCTTTCCAAATACCTTTCCAAAATGGGGATGAATTCCTGTGAGGACGAAACGGAAAACTCCACCATGGATTAGTTACAAAGTAATTAGCTTTGATGCATCTAATCCAGGGGAGGTCCTCCTTTTTAAGGAAACTCCAGATCCATTTCCCAAGCAAGGCTAGGTTTTGGTGCCTAAGGTCTAATACACCTAATCCACCCGCCAATTTAGAAGTAACACCTCGAATTTTAAAATAACGAAAATACCTGTTTTATATCCCTGGAGTTGTGAGAATTATTATAGGTGCATTTTATTTTATTTTATTTTTAAATATTGATATTGGTGTTGATATTTGTGTTTGAATCGGTATGATTGATATATTGGAGTTATGAGTTGAGATTTTATGTGAAGAAATATTGTTTATTTTTATTTTATAATTTTGGAAGATTATTTTGATATAATTTGATGTATTTTGTATTGTTAATATTTTAAAGTATATGGTTGGGGTTTATTTGAAATATTTTGGAGATTGAAGGTTTATATGTAAATATTCCCTTTAACTATCTTTATATTTATATTTATATTTTAGTTCCCCCCCCCCCCCTTCTCCTCCACCTTCTTCTTCTCCTGGTTTCAGTTTCGCCCGACCGAAGTTGATTCCGTCGATTTCCTAGGCGAAATCCCGAGTGTCATCTTCATAAAATTTAAATTAAAATTAGGGGCATGCTAATTGAAGGGTTCTTTTCCTCATGGTGGCTTCAATTTGGAGAAAAAACAACGGGAAGGTATACCCTATTTTATTTTATTTGTATAGAATTAAGTGATTTTATTTCTATTGAATAGAAATGTTATTGTAGGGAGATTAGGAGGTGTTGGGTATTTTATTTTATTTGTATACCCTATTTTGTTTATTTTTGGGTATTCAATTTTGCCCCCCAAAAATAGTCGTTTATAATATTTTTTGGGGGCAAAAAACTAACCATAGAACATCCAAGAATTTTTTTTTAAAAACCCAACTATCGGCCACCCGAGCGTACCGACCCGGACCGTTTCAATTCGGGTCAGGCCATGTTGAAGCAGTTTTGGGCCAAAGGTTGTCTGGTTTCAGACCATGCCACTTTTGGCCTTCGGTTGAACCCGACCAAACCGCCAAAATTGGCAGTCTGAACCCTGGCCCGGATTGGTTCACAATGGTCCGAGTAGGTTTTTGGCCGAGACGGGTCTATCCGAGCGGGCCGCAGGCCGACCCGGCCTGGTTGTCGCCACTAACCTAACCCAACCTGTGCATACTACTTAGGGAACCTTCGGATCGGATACGAATCAGATATTTTCTATACCAACATCCATATCTGTCTTCCCAAGATGGATACAGACACAGATACAGATACAGATATGACTCGAAAAAAAAACCATATCCGGATGCGAATCCGATACGGAATTCGGATATCAAACATACAGTTTTTGCTATATTTATTTCTCTTAACTAGTAGTTAATTATGGGTATAAATTTTCAAATCTAATCACAAAATAGAAATCAACACAACAAAGGAAGTTAAGGAAATTTATTTCATATATGTACAACACGTATAAAAGTGAATATAGTGCACACTTACTTGTCTATTTTTCATATAATTTGAACCTAAGTTTTTAAACTATTTTACCAAGATAAGAATGCACCACCGAACAAGACAACACTTAGAGTTGCAAATTTACAATTTTGAAGAAAAAACCGAACTGCAACTGATAAAGGAAAAGATTCCTAATCATGCAAGATTTTCTGTATTAAATGAAAAAAAAGTTGCTCCATATAGTTTAAGAGTTATAACTGCGTTGTCTCTATTTATTCCTAACAATAGTTAGGTTGGTTTTCATGTTATTTAGTTGTAAATAAATTTGTAAGACTTGGATGCATTTGCGTATTGTTGTAATTTTGAGCATTGCATTGAAGTATAAGCCTTTTAAAATGTGGTTAGTGTGTAGTCTCCACTTGGTTTACATTCAGTATTTGAGATCAGACTCCACCATTCAACAATTCGTACATGAAGTTTGACAACACTTTGGCAGAACTTATAAGTTTTTCAAGAGCAATAACAATCATCGGCAATTTGGATTGGAATTACATTATACAAGTCTAGCAATGAATGATACTAAACATGATAACATATCTTGAAATGCTTAGTTCTCTCCACATTCGGATTGCTCTCCAGCTCAAGACTGAGAAACTAATTAACTTCTCTGTAAAAAAACCAACTAAATTCACATCAATTGCCTATAACAATCACATAACCCCTTCAATTCACAGCCAAACTAAAACCAACTACACCAACCTTCATCAGCATCTGCAAACTCATCTGCAAACTCTGCAAACTCAGGCATAACTCACCCATACTCCTCAACAACATTCTGCAAAAACCCATCAAACAACTCAGAATTTCAACATGGGTCTTTCCAAAATCCCACTGTTTTACCCAAAATCCCAAATGGGAATCAAAACAACAACAAATTTCCCACATGGGTCTTTCCAAAATCTTAACTTTTGGGCTAAGCCCTCAAATGGGCATGGAAATACCAAGAAACTACAACATGGGTCAGCTCCAAAAACCTTACTTGTTTGAGAAGGACAGATTCTGTGAATGACCCAGTTGCCTCCTCTGGTTTGACAACGAAACTGTGAGTGTCTGACTTGACCTTCTCTTGTTCTTCTTGTTGTCATTATTCTTTGCACTTGCAATTGAAAGGTTTCTGGGTTTTGGTGTGAATCCAATTGTCACGCCCCGCTTCCCAAAAAGAATACGGAATACGAATACGCGACTTAACCCAGCGAATGATTTGCATTATCCATAAGTTGTTCAGAATCTTTACAACAAATCTCAGAATAATCAGAGTCGGAAGCCGGAAGAATCAACCACGCATATATGTATATCAAAACGAATCAATATGCCAACAGAATTTAATTGAAATCCAATAATATAATAGTCTCAAATAAACAGATCCGAACAAGTTAATATCCTGGGTCACATTTCTCAAATACAAATAATATCCAAGTGCTCAAATACATTATTTAAAAGCAATAAATAAAAATAATAATAGCAAAAAGAAGTCCAGCACTAATATCTCATTTCTCCAATACCATCGGGCAATCGACCATCCTGATCTGCAATCAATAAATTGTAGGAGAAGGAAAAAAAAAAACAAGTAACCGTCAATGCAAGTTACGGACCGCTTGGAGTGCAGGATACAAGTACATGGAACTAAACAAATCTAAAATAATAGCAAACAAATGTAGCATGGTACAGGCATAACAGAACGAAAACATGATCAACTAGCATGGTATACTAACATGTGTCAAGTGTCAAAAGTCAAATAGCATGCACAGATATACAGATGATAGTGTCAGATAATAGTATCAAATGATAGTGTCAGACAGATAACAGATAATCAGATGACCAGATACAGATACAGATGTCAGATACAGATTCAGATTCTTATAAGTCTTGTGTGAATTACTAACTTGGTAGCACTTCATGCGCCATCCTTTTATCACATAGTTGCTACAATCAAACAATTACGTTTTTTAGATTTCGTAGGGGATCATATAGGGCCGTGTACTCAGGGATCAGACAGACAGATATCAGATAACATATTTAGACAGACAGATAGAACTTAGTGGTACTCTTCTGAGTACACCTTCCTATAGGGAAGTAATGTAGACATGGTTCAGAATAACAGATAATAGATAATCATTTGGGAAACACGGGTCCCCTTCTAAGTACATATTTCTATGCTTTCCCACTACTAGATCTTTTCCATAAACTCCGGCTTGGTCATTTTATAATTATTATCAAACAGACGTGTATGTGCATGAAACAGAGTAAAACTAACATGTTATAACGACCCACAAGTTTAGAATAACAAATAAGCATGCACAGATAGTAATTAATCACATAACAGAATAAAATAGGGTAATCTCCAGTTCAGGACAGCACGACAGTATGGTGCTAAAACAGTGATTCCCGTTGTTATAAATCTCCAAACCTAGATCCATCAGAAAATCTGGAAAGTATATTTTCGACCGAATCCAGCGAATACATATAAGTCATATAGTGTTTCACAAAAATATAGCTCAAAACTGATTTGAATTCAGAAAATACGTTCATCTAGAAATCAGTAAACCGTGTTCAAAGTCATGAAAACAGCATAAAAACATCTCAAATAAATCCAGGAAAAATCTGGGGTATTCCCCTATATGTCTAGTATCAGAATATAAAGTTTCATAATTTTTTAGTAAGATTAGTTTAGTCAACAAAAATCAGAAAATATCAAGAAACGATAGTTTGGCAAATCTGGAATTTCCGACACTGCTGTACGAAAGCAGTAATAGCTCGCAAACCGTGAAACGAAATACAGATCCGTCAAAGAGAGATGAAAATAGAAAAAATATGCTAACTTTCATATTTCACAAATATTTTCCAAACAGTAAAAGAAATTAGGGTGAAAATACACTTCTTTACAAAACAGCGAGCAAAATCCAGCAAGTATAGTTCTTGTTCGAAAGCATGAAACGGTATATAAATCTTACCAATTAAATCCACCAAAATTCTAGGTAATCCCTAATTAAGTTTTAAAATACTGACCAAAATTTAATATCAAAATAATATGCTTAGTACTAGTATCAAAATAGTTTATTCATCAAAATCATCAAGAACGCAATCTGGAAATATATTACACCTCTGTAGTAAAACAACCGTATCTCACACATACGAAAACGAAATCGATTTCTGTTAGAAAATTTGGAAAGAAGACAGATTTCTCTACAAATCATGTTTACTACTGGAATTAAGATTCTGACCTTAATATAGTCTAAAATAGCAATCAAAACAGATCATCGACAAATTACATAATTTCCTTTAGAAACAAAACCAACATAGATCATATTAAACTCGTTCCAAACACAACCAAACATGATACAGAGTCTACTAGGTGTCCAAACAACATGAAATAGGGTATATGGCATGTCCAAAACAAGTATATCACATGGATCCCAACAACGCACAATTTCTCATAATTAACTCACATATATGATCACATCAAGAACAGTCAAATCATAAGTTGTTTCATGTCAAATTTGTGTCGTGAGGACAACTAAGGTCAAATAGCACTATAGAGACAATACTCATCAAAGATAACACCCATGAGTTGTCTCTAGAACCCAACTATACTACAAGCGAAATTTATGACTTGTATTATACAAAGGAATTGAATACAAGTTACTTGCCTTAACCGGAGACGAAAATCACGAAAACCAAGAATAACGGGAACGGATCCCGGGCAACGAACTCAACGAACAATGAACGAATCCCACGAACAAAGAAAACCCAACGGCGGCTTCGAGATAACACGTGTGGTGAGTGCACGTGCAAACTCCACGAGAGAGAGAGATAGCGACGGCCAGGAGAGGGGGAAACAGCGGCTGGACGCACGGCGACGGCAGGGAGAGCGGGAGAGATGGACGGAAATGGGAAGAGACAATGGGGAGTGGTGCTCGGGTGCAATGGGTTCAAGGGGGATCGGGGATGGCTGGCGGTCGGGATGAGGGGGTGATCAGCAGCAGGGTGGTCGGAGGCAGGGGGTGCAGGCGGGATGTGGGCGATGACGCAAGGATAAGGGGTCGGGGGTTAGGGTTCAACAGGATTAGGATTTTGGTAGGGGAGAGAGAGAGGGGTTTATATAAGGTGTGGGTTAATGGATAGTTATAGGGTTTGGGTTATTGGGTAGTTTAGGAGTAATAATAGGATTGGGTTTAATTAGGAGTTGTATATGATTTTAAAAAATAGGATTTGTAGGCTATTATGTTTTGGTAGTTGATTTGGGGATGAATAGGCAATAGGATTAACAATAGGATTGGGCAAAACAAAGGATCACGAGCACCCACCACACGAGCAAAAGAAATAAAGCAATAATCCAATAAAGAGCAAAACAATAATCGATAAAGAACGAAGCAAAAAGACAGACAATCAGACTCAAAGTGATCAAAATTGAAAAAAAGGAATATATATTGAAAACAACTCCAATATACGGTCCAAGAATACAAAAAGAGTACAAATACTCAAGAAAGAAGAAAATACACCCAAAATACACAAAATAAAAAATAGGGGTGACAATCCTACCCACCTAACAAAAAGAATTTCGTCCTCGAAATTTAAAAAGAAGATATATAGGGTAACCCCGATAAGAAAAGAAAACAAAACAAAACAAAACAAAACAACTCAAACAAATAAGGAAACTTCTGCTGAATCTCCTCCTCCAGCTCCCAAGTCGACTCACTAAGTGAGTGAGAATTCCAAGCAACACAAACCAGCTTGATGACCTTGTTCTTAAGCACTTTCTCCCGCCGATCCACAATAGCAACTGGCAAAATCTCACAAGTCAAATCTGGCTGCACGGTCAACTCAGAGTAGTCGATCACGTGACTCTCATTGCGGATATATCTCCTGAGTTGTGAGACATGGAAAACATTGTGCACTCCTGATAACACTGGCGGTAATGCAAGACGATAGGCCACCTTGCCTACTCACTCCAAAATCTCAAACGGTCAAATAAACTTAGGGCTAAGCTTGCCCCCACCGCCGAACCGAATGACACCGCATCACGGCGATACCTTAAGGAAAACATGGTCACCAACAACAAACTCCAAAACCCTCCGATGAACATCAGCCCATCGCCTCTGCCTATCCTGAGCTGCCTGAAGATACTTCCTGATCTGAGTCAGAGCATCAACTATCCTGGTGATCAACTCCGGACCCAACAACTTTCTCTCACCAATGTCATTCCAGCACACTGGTGATCTGCACTTCTGCCCATAAAGTGCCTCGAATGGTACAGCTTTAAGACTGGCCTGAAAGCTGTTATTGTATGAGAACTCTATGAGATGCAAATGGTCCTTCCAAGATCCACCGAACTGCAACATACAGGACTGCAACATGTCCTCAAGAATCTGGATGGTCCTCTCTGACTGTACATCAGTCTTGGGGTAAAAAGTTGTATTGTACTTCAACTTACTCCCCAAACCAGCCTGAAGACTCTCCCAAAACTGAGATTTGAATCTCGTATCCCTGTCGGATACAATACTGACTGGAACCTCATGAAGTCTGACAATCTCTTGCATGTACTTCTCAGCTAGGCTCTCAGTAGACTGATTGACGCGAAAAGGAATGAAGTGAGCACTCTTCGTCAAACGGTCGACGATCACCCAAATAGCATTGTGACCCTTAGGAATCCTCGACAAAGCAGCCACAAAATCCATAGTGATATGCTCCTACATCCACTCCGGAATAGGAAGCGGTTGAAGAAGTCCAGCGGTTCTCTGATGCTCTGCCTTAACCTGCTGGCAGATCAAATACTGAGCAACAAACCGAGCTACAGCCCTTTTCATACCATGCCACTAGAAATGAAACTTCAAATCTCGATACATCTTAGTACCGCCACGATAGATAGAATATGAGGACTGATGAGCTTCCTCAAGCAATCTCTGATGAACTTCATCATTAGGGACACACAAGCGGGAACCAAAACGAAGCGAACCATTAGCATGAATAACCATGTCCGTTCTGGACCCAGACTCAACCTCAGCTCGAAAACCCTACAACTGTGCATCACCAGCCTGAGCCTCTTTGATATGATCAACAAGAGATGACTGAAGCTGGAGCGCAAGACAACACCGACCAAAACTCAGCAACAAAACCTCCAAATCCAACCTCTGCATCTGCTCAATGAGATCACTCTGTTGAGTAAGAAACATAACTGCCGATCTTATGCTCAAAGCATCTGGCACCAAGTTTACTTTACCAAGATAGTATTACAAACTGATCCCATAATCGGCCATAAGCTCCAACCAACGCCTTTGCCTCATGTTTAACTCCTTCTGAGTAAAAACGTACTTGAGACTTTTGTGGTCTGTAAAGATCTCCACTCGGTCTCCAAGTAAATAATGTTTCCACAGCTTCAAAGCAAAGATCTCTGTCGCTAACTCCAAGTCATGAGTAGGGTAATTCTTTTCATGCGGCCTCAACTACCTCGATGCATACGCAACCACACAGCCCTTTTTCATAAGAACTGCTCCAAGACCCTTACCCGAAGCATCATAGTGAACTACAAATCTGCCTGAACCATCTGGAATAGTTAACACATGCGCTGACGTCAATCTGTTCTTCAACTCAACAAAAGCCTCATTGCACTCATTAGACCAACAAAACTTCTTATCCTTTCCCGTCAGTTTAGTCAACGGCCCTGCAATCTTCGAAAAATCTTGGACGAAATTCCGATAATAGCCAGCAAGACCAAGAAAACTCTGCACTTTGGAAACCGACTTAGGAATAGACCAATCCTTCACAACAAAAATCTTAGAAGGATCTACAGAAACACCATCGCCAGAAATGATGTGCCCCAAGAAAGAAATGCGGTTGAGCCAAAATTCGCACTAGCTAAGTTTCCCATCGAGCTGATTCTCTCTCAAAATCTGCAGAACCACTCTAAGATGCTCAGCATGATCTTCACGATTCCGATAATATACCAGAATGTCATCAATAAAAATCACTACAAATCTATCCAAGAACTGAGAGAAAACCCAGTTCATAAGACTCATGAATATAGCTGGCGCATTAGTGACCCCGAACGATATCACAAGATACTCATAGTGCCCGTATCTAGTCCTGAATGCAGTCTTCTGTATATCAGTAGCCTTCACCTTGACTTGGTGATACCCAGAATGAAGATCCAACTTCGAGAAAATAGCAGCCCTACTCAACTGGCAAACAAATCATTGATCCTGGCAAAGGATACCGGTTCTTCACAGTAACACTGTTCAGTTCCCGATAATCAATGCACAGATGACGACTACCATCCTTCTTGTTGATAAAAAGAACCGGAGCACCCCTAGGCAAAATACTAGGTCTGATGAAACCCAAATCAAGCAACTCCTGAATCTGCACCTTAAGCTCTGCTAGCTCAACTGGTGCCATCCTGTAGGGACTCTTCGATATCGGCGCCGTACCAGGCTGAATATCAATACCGAACTCTACATTCCTATCAGGGGGTAAGCCAGGCAACTCATCTAAAAAAACATCTAGGAAATCCTAACATACTAGAGGTGCAGCCTTACAGCCTGAGTACAATACCATCGCACAATCCACCTGTTCAGCTGCAGTCTTTGCTCGGCCAAAGAAAGAATCTCCGGCATGGAACTCAAATTCTGCTCAATCTGGAATTCTAAAAACAACTTTCTTGGCACGACAATCAATGATAGCATGGGCTTCACCCAACCAATCCATACCAAGAATGATGTCGAATCCTGAATTCCCAATTATAATCAGGTTAGCTTTGAAATCTGCGTCCCCAATAACAACGGAACACTGCCTGCACTCACGGGAACAAATGATAACACCACCACCTATCAAAATGTTCCAAGCCTCTGACATGTTGCTGCAATCCAACTGATGGCAAGCGACAAATCGTGAGGAGACAAAAGAATGTGTTGCCCCAGAATCAAAAAGAACATGAGCATGAAAAGAGCAAACAAGGACGACACCTAAAGAATCAAAAGGCAAGGAGAAAGAAAGCAGACAATCAAGGGTGATGGAAAACAATAATGCAGAAAGACAGCAAAAAGAAATAAAGCAAGATCAAAAGAAAGGAACAAAAGAGAAACAAAACAACAAAACAACAAAAGCAAAAGATACCTACCACAACTCTTTCAGCTGTCTCAGCATTATTGTATTGTCATGGAAGGAGAAGTATCAATTGTAAATTATTGATTATCAATTATTGATTGTAAATTATTGTTATCGATGCCGAGTACACGCTCTGTAGATCCTACCACTATAGTCTAAACGAACACTGGTTGCATACACCGAACCTTGGATATGGGACGCAGTAGTACGTGCATTAGTTAGGCTAAATACTAATAGACTAGATTGACACTTGCATCCTTGATCATGACTATTGATATTGACGTTGTTTATCGATTATTGTTATTGAGAATTGCATTGCTAAATCTAGACTTTCCATCAACCATGATTATTTGTTCTTGATTTTGTTCTAGCTTCATATTCCTTGATGTACCATGTTCCTTTACTCTTTTTTTTTCACTACTTGTTGTCCGTACTTGCTATAACGGACATTTCCCCCCAACTCTAGGTGATCAAACTACAGGTGCACAAGAAGAATTACCTGAAGGTCTTGGTGAGCAATTCTTCTAGGATGGAAGCTGGAGCATTGCCTACAAGAAATTATTTCCTGCATGTTTATTTCGTACTTGCATTATTAATTTGTTGAACTTTGTATTCCGAGCTTGTTGACCCGAAGTTGTTATTCCAGTTGTTGGTTATTACTTTGGACTATTGCATGTTTTATCGTAGTATCTTTGTTCATGTGATTATGCTTTTCCTACATGGTTGTGATTATTCTTTTCATGTTGTTGAGTTAAGATTGGTACAACTTATGGATGATGTTAATATCATTCGTTGGGCCTTCGTCACGGACTCGTATTCCCATATTTTGGGAAGCGGGACGTGACAGCACTAGCCGCTCAGAATAGATGGAAAATCTATCATATGGATGTCAAGTATGCATTCTTGAATGACAACTTGGAGGAAGAAGTATTCATCGAGCAACCATAAGTCTATGAGAAGAAAGGTCAAGAAGACAAAGTCTACAAGTTGAAGAATGCATTATATGGATTGAAACAAGCACCCAGAGCATGGAACACAAGGATCAATGAATACTTGCAGCAGAATAGCTTCAAGAAAAGTCCTTATGAGCATTCTCTCTACACCAAGAAATAAGGTAATGACATCATGATCATGTGCTTGTATGTTGATGATATGATCTTTACATGGAATAATCCAAAGATGTTTAAGGAGTTCAAAAAGGTGATAACCAAGGAGTTTGACATGACGGACATATGAGAGATTTCCTACTTTCTCGGTATGGATGTGACTCAATCAGAGAAAGGAATGTTTATTTTCCAAAAGAAGTATGCAATTCAGATACTTAAAAGGTTCAACATGACAGACTATAATATAGTCAGTACTCCAGTTGAAACTGGACTCAAGCTCAGGCACGACCTGCCAGGAAAATCAGTTGATCCTACACTGTTCAAGAGCCTAGTTGGAAGTCTAAGATATCTAACCATTATGAGACTAGACATCATGTACGCAGTGGGGCTAGTAAGTAGATACATGGAGAAGCCAAAGCAGGGGCACTTCAAGGCCACTAAGACAATACTACGATATGTCAAATGAACTATTGGAGATGGATTATTGTACATACACTCAGAAGAGTCCATGTTGGTTGGCTACACTGACAATAACTATGGAGGAGACTTAGGTGAAAGGAAAAGCACGTTCGGATATGCATTCAACATCGGATCAGCTGCATTTTCATGGACTTTGAACAAGCAGTCAGTATTTGCTCTGTCAACATGTGAAGCCGAGCACACAGCAGCAGCAACATGTGCATGCCAGGCAATATGGCTCAGAAACCTCATGCAGGAGTTAAACCATCAACAACATGAGGCTACAGTATTGTACCTGGATAATCGGTTTGTGATCGAACTAGCAAAAAATCCAGTTGCACATGGGAAGAGCAAGCACATCGAGATGAGTTCCACTTTCTGCGTGACCAATTTAAGTTGAAGAGAGTAAAGCTCAATTACTACAGGAGAGAAGAACAATTTGCTGACATCTTTACTAGACCATTAAAGATCGAAGTATTTGAGAAGGTGAAGCTCAAGCTTGGGATGAGCAAATTTGGTAATGAGGGGAGTGTTGAGAATCATCATCAAATTTCTAGACTACACTCTAGAAAGTTCTACATCTAGACTTATCCAATAGCTTCATCAAGAAGCCCATTTAATGAAATTTTCTAGAGAATTCATCTTGAGAATTATCCCACCAACCTAACCTAACTATAAATATGTAATATCCTAAATTTTTATTTACAATTAATTGAGAAATTATTGATTTTACGTGTTGTGCACGTACAAATTCTTGTACATTTTTCCTTATAAATTATCTCTTTTATAACATGAACAAATAATCGTTTTTTAAATCTTTCTCCTTATTTTCTAAAAGCCTATTTTAAAAGCCTAGGCTTATTTTTCTAATTTAGCCCATCCTAATTAATTAAGTGTTTTATTAATAACTCATGGGTCTAAAAGCCCATTAATTTGAAGCCCACTAATTAAATTACCTTTTAATTATTATAACATGTAGTACAAACACATTTAGTAGAAAATAAATTAACTAATCATGTACAACTTAATAATAGGGGTACTAGATGAGGCACATGCATTGCACTAGCACGTGTCTAGTTATGCATGGGTGTGTGGCCGGATGGAGCAAGGAGAGATAGAGAGAGTGGAGTTGTGGAATGAGGTGGTTATGTGATAATGGGTAGTTGCTACAACTCCCTAACTCATCCTAGCCTTTGATCTCTAACCATTTGATTTAATCCTAGCCATCTATTCTCACCCAAAAAATGTATAAATACCCCCTAGTTCTTCTCGTTTATTACACTAGGAAATTTATTAAGAAAGAAAAGATTAGAGTGAGAAAAAGATTGAGAACTTTAGTGAGTAAAAGATTAAGTGTTCGGCCTACATCAAAGCACAAGGAGGGAGAGAGCTCGGGTATTATATAAGCAAGGAAGAGGAGACGCATTGGTGGCACAATCTAGGAGGAGAAGGCTACATTCGTGCATTCTAGGAGATTTCTAGGAGCTTTTTATTCATTTTTCTCCAATAGGTTGGTGATTTCTCATGCTTCTACTTTAGACATCATGCTAGGGTTTGGTTGATAAAATTGCTAAGAAAAACTAAGTAGATTGGCCCATGTTTGTGTATATAGAGAAAAATTGTAGATAAAATAAATGCGTTGTGAATTGACTTTCTAATTGATACAATTGTGATTTTCATGCTATAATTGATCATATTTCCATGAAACATATGTTTGAGCCATGCTAAGTTGAGAAAATTGTGCATATGTAATGATTAGTTGATTAACTGAACCACTGAAGTTGTATTGTCTAAATTAAGGTAACACTAGTGTGATAAAGGAGAATTTTATCCTAGAAATGTTGGTAGAAATAAAAGAAAATAAGAAAGGCAATTTTTTGTGATAATGGTAGTGCTAATTTATTGAATTTCAATGTCGAAAATATATTCATGATCTACTTTAAATTGCAACCTGGTGCAATCGACAGTCAACCGAGCCAGAGTCGACAGTCGACTGTCAGGCAATAAATTTCGGATTTTAGTTTGCAGAACAGTCGACTGTCAGGCAATAAATTTCAGATTTTAGTTTGTAGAACAGTCGACCGGCTATGTTTTAACAGTCGAATGTCACGGTCCTGGCTTTTGGTTCTCGAGTTTTAAATCATCGCAGAACAGTCGACTGGCATATCTCAACAGTCGACTATTATGGTTTTTGGCTGATGAAATATTTCACAAAAAAATAGTTTTCAAAAATTGAGGGAAAAAATGTCAGATTTATTCAAAAATTTCTAGACTTCATGAAAATTGTTTCTTTCATTTTGACCTATTATAATGAGAATTTGAGACATTTTGCAAGAAAGAACTTGTTATAAATTATTAAATTAAATTTTCTTTAGATAAAGAAAAATAAATATATCGTTTAAAATAGTTTTGAAATGAGATTTGATAATGAAAAAATTGAAAGTGTGAATTTTGGATTTAGTATTGATAAAATAAGAAAATTATGTGAATGTGACAAGTTGGAAAATGTGTTTATTGTTATGCATGAAATTGTACATGAAAATGAAATCAAATGTCATGATGAATTACGAAAGATCTTATGAATATGAATACACAAATGCTATGAACATGAAATGGAATTGAAAGCTAGAGGGTAGCTAAGTCTTATACCGACATTGAAAGAATATTTTTGAGATGAGATATTGAAAAGAGAAGACCAAATTTGGGTCGTATTGTTGAATTGATGATTAAGACCGGTATAGAGGGAATGCTAACTCTAGGGTATTGATTTTATTCATGATTCAATAACTAAGGATTAGATACATATTGAAAATGTGATGAAAGTAAGAGAAAAATACGAGTATGAGGTATATATATATGTATGTGGTATATCCAAACATCAAGAAATCATTGTAAATACGCAATATAAAATTTTAATCCATCTCATTAACTCAAATACAATTGAAAACTTCACATAATCACAAAATCCTCAAATTGGTCATAATGCATCAGACCCAAATCTAGTTATCCCAAATCCAACCTCAAAACTCGATCTTTTAATTCAGTAGCCCTTTTTAATTCATTTAACTCATATACCATCATTCACAATAGTTAACCCATGAATATATGCAATTGTAACATTGTTATAGTCAAGTTGCATTCATCCAAACTCATCAACAGTGTGCCCATATATCTATATCAATAGTCAAAATCTCATCTTTGATCAATTTGTTTATTTTCATGCAATAGAATTATACAACTCATTGTAATAAATCAAAACAAAAACTATATGAAAGAAAATAACCTACTTATGATCTCTATTTGGTTCTTTAACAATCTCAATTCATCAATTAGGGTTTTAATCCATCAAAAGCATAATTTCACGTAAAGATTCAATTTTGAACTCATCTATTCATCAAACCTATTATATCTTCATACAAACTCCTAATATGCTTTCTAATCGATAAATCATCACATACAACATACATAGAACAATACAAAACAAACATGTCACTCACCTTGTTAGAGAAATCAAACGAAGATAATAAAGAAAATAAAAAATCCCTCCTCACGCAAGAAAACCAAGATCCTCTGCATTAAAACTTCAAGAAAATAACAATAATGAAATCCTTTGTGTTGTGCAGCAAGAGACGGCTGCACTCCACCCTTTTATAGGCCGGAAATCTAAGTAAATTTAGGGGTTTTAGTATATTTGCAAAATACATCTTTTAAAATCTATCTTTACATATATCTTTAAATATATCTTTACATATATAGGGGTTTTAGTCATAAATAATTGCATTAAGGACTAAGTGCACATTCACACGCGACATCAATAGGATAGTCCCCATAGCTTTGTTTTGTGACAAGTGTGTGCTTTCTAAGTAAGAGAAATTGATATATTATATCCTTGCGTCAGTTGAATGTACTGACGTGCCCACAGTTTCTATGCAGGATAAAGTGGATGAAAAAGACTAAGGAGGAATTGATGCTTAAAGAATTATTCAAGTGTTGTTGTATTTCATTCATGTAATTGTTGTAACTTTGCTTCTGCTGTTTAAAAATATAACTCTGATGTAATAAAGTTTTAAATTCCTTATAAAATTGTACGAAGAAAAGTGTAAAGATCCTGTGGAACTTCAAATTCATTCTTGTTTGGAATTCGGGGTGTTACAAAATACCCCTTAGATGTTGGCTATTTGAATCAAACTCTTATGAAGATGAATAAAATGAGAAGAAAATAGAGTAGAGTGTGATAGTGAGGTAGAGTATAGGTGTTGAAACACCTAAAGAGAGAAAGAGTGCATACTAGTGTACGATAGATTTGTAAGTCTATTGTATCATTGTTCTTAAATTGATAATATTATAAAATCAATAAGTCCTCATTTTGTCATTGTTCACGTATAGCCTCCATTATATTTTTCTACTACTTCCAATATGTTTAACCATATGCATAATTTTGCATATAATATATTTTCTTTTTTCTTCAAGATGACGTGTAGTCTCCCGTATGCGAGAGAAAAAATATTATAGTTTTACCTCGAACTCATAAACAATGTTACAGTTGGGAAAGAATTTGAGATATTTTCAGAAACAGGAAGAAATATATTACCAGAATTTGCAATCCACCCTACAAATAGTTCTACATATTGCTTCAAATTACTCCCTCATTCTCCAAACATTCCATCTTACCAACAATTAAGGTTTTTTTTTTATTTTTTATTTTTTTTAGGAACTTTCAACCATTGTCCCCCCATCTGAAAAGAGTCTCGCTCTAGAAAAATCTAGAGAGAGAAACTAACCCCCAAATCCCCCAAAAAGCGAACCCTAAATCTGAAAAAATTCTGGGGCGGTGGCTAGGGCTTATCACTGCCGCCCCATCGTCCCTCCGTCGCCCCTCCCTCCACTCGCTCTCCTCCCCATGGTGATGCCCCCCCACCCCACCCCCCAATGTGAGTCTTCGCTCTCCGCCCCCTCCCATCGCTGAAAGCCTCTGGTGCCACTTCCCCTTCCTCGAGAGCATCTCTCCCCTTCCTCGAGCGCCTGCGTCGACAGCACCTGGGCTCCTCTCGACCAACGAGGCCGCCGCCTTCCCTGTCGAGCGGTGCGTCGCTCCAATCACGTCTTCCCTGCCGTCGAGCCAGGCGGACGTGCCGACGTCCTGGCGTCGGCCTTGGTTCCGTTTGGGGAAGTTTGGAGATGGGGGTGAGTTGGTGTGGGGTTTGGGTATGGTTGGATTGTGAGAGACGAGGGTGAGTTGGTGTGGGGTTTGGGTTATGGTACGGTTTGTGGCACTGTGTTGTCCACTCTTGGGGCCCGGATGCTCTTCGCGGTCGCCACCATGTCCACACTCTCATGGCCAATCACGACGATCTATGGCTATGATTTGGTTTTCGAGGGTTGGTAGTGCGTGCGAAGAAGTAGGAGTTTGCTTGAGGATGGCAGTGTCGAAGCGAGAGACGAGGTATTTTAGTGAGGGGGGTTGGTGGAGCTGTCTGAGTTGTAGTATGGTTGTGGGGCTAGGGCCCGAAGACGGGGTCCTCCCATGAGATGTGCTCACTCATTACTCCTGTGTCCTATGACTTACGGTTCCTTCGTCGCTGCCACCATGTCCATGCTCTCGGGGCAGATTACGGTGATCTGCAGCCATGATTTGGGCCTCCAGGGTTGGTGTAGTCGGCATAGTAGTCAAGGGTTTGTGTTGATGGCATCGCCAAAGATAGTGGTTGGATCTTGTTCCCCATTCTGTTAGGGTGTGTTCTTAGAGAGGTGAGGGCTGCATCCAGGCTGCTTCACCTGATGACCACAGTCGACAGGGCACCACCACAACTACACCCTCATATTTGAAGCTGACGCCCAATGTCATCGCCAGTTGTAGCGAGTGGAGAAGGTGATACTTCGATCAGCTGGGTCTTGTTTTGGTTTTCTGATTGAGAGAATAAGTGAGAGAGTAAGTGAGTGAAGACGTTGCTTCTCACTACTCTATGTTGGTGGTGGTCTGGATTTGTGAGAAATCACTGGAGATAGCAAGGGCGTGAGAGAGGCGAAGGTATCCTCTTCATGGCTCTCTCCTTGACTACGGTTTTTGGTGGGGGAGTTATAACAGTAAGATTGTGGGAGGATACGAGGTGTAGACTGAGCTTGGCGTTTGTCAAAACTCTGTCTACGGGGCTTCAGCCCAAAGATGGCCCCCCCAGCGTGTAGACCGAGCTCGGCGGTTGTCAAAATTCGGCCTGCGGGGCTAGGGCCCATAAATGGGGTCCCCCGGTGAGGAGAAGGCAGGGCTCGGCGGATGATAAAATCTTGCCAGACTAGTTTCAGGTAGGTGTGTATGTGCCGTGGAGGCAGTGTACGAAGCTAAACTGATCTTCATACAACTTTGCTGAACCGAGCTTATTTGTCGGTCCACCCTCCAGGGTTGTTGGAGGGATGTGTTGTTTGTACAGGTCATGTTGCTTCATGTATAATTTATTTTCTGTCTGTAGTTTGTACTTTGCCCCAGTACTCTAGGTTCGTTTCGTTAAGTTCTTATTAATGAAACAGGGTGGCCATATTCCACCTTTTCCTTAAAATAAAAAAAAATAAAAAATAAAAATAAAAAAAACAGTTAAGTTTTTTTCCCCTTATGTAAATAAATATCATGTTAAAATGCTGTTCTTGTCAAATATTTTATCATATCTTATAAGTCCAAATTTCTAAATATTTCTTGACTACACTGGAAATTTGCTTATTTGTTTTTCCTTTTGGCATATGAAAGTCACTGTCTTCGGTCCTGACAAAAATTTGTTCGGAGGCTTCAATTTGTATTAGGTTTGAGAGCGTTTTAGTGGAAATTTTATAGTACATTGATTTCCAATTCATATATGTAACTAATTTGTCATGAATGTTTTAAATGTTATACTGCCACATATTCCTATACGAGGAAGGCCATGCATAGCATCTGCACTCATTATTCATAGCTCAAGTTTTGCACAAGATTTTGGTGTTAGGAACAGTTGATGTTTTCACACCAATTGTTAGGAATTCAGTGTTGAATTTAGCGGCAACCGATCTGGTAACGAACAATCAAATAAGTAGATCAAACTAAGCATACAAAACACATAAATGATTTACCCCGATTTGGCTACACCTAATCTGGAGGAGAAATGAGGGAAATATTATTCAACTAGAGAATATATAAAATAATAAACTCGCACCAAGAACATATCTATCTCTCAAGACTCACAAGAAGACAATATGTTGTTTACAATGGAGAACTCTCTCAATTACTCATTACAATGAAGTACTCTCTCTTGCCTTTCAAAGAAGGTCAATACAATAATATATAGAGAAGAAACTTCATGTTTTAGTCTTGATACATTAGTCGTCCGATATGTTCTGATTAAAGAGACACAATAGGAGCCGTCTGATCTAACTTGGGATATATTTTGGGCCCGAAAGATTTCCGAAGAATTAGCCAAATATGTTGTTGCGTCGACTGTCGTTGGGGGGCAGTTGACTATCAAATCTTTTTCCTACTTGTTGTTGTTGTTGCTACTACTTCTTCCATCGATGCTTTGACCTATTCTCGATTTATCATCTTCTTCTCAACGAACGCATAGTATGCAAGACACAATCCCAACAATTTCATCTTGGATCCATACACATGCTATCAACACTGTGTGATCAAACTCATCTAGACTCCTTCATTCTCCACCTTCAAACGAACTTGGTTCAGTGGCTTCTTCAGCTAGTTGAATCTATCTACTACCTTTTTCTCCAATCAGTATGCCCTATAAAGGACACACCTTAGTATGCTTTAACACGAAGGTGCCACCATCCGCACTAACTCCACCTACCTTAAGGCATTCCACATCTCGACTGTATATGAATTTCATGGTCCTACTTCGATGATTTCAGTGATGACGTACTAGATGACGCTTCATGGACATAGGACATAAAAACACTTGGCCAAGATTTCTAAATCCCACAAACCTTGTAGAGATTGTGCGAGACACCCCTCTTTTCCTTCATCACTTTACGACGACCTTCCCAAACTGATAGAACTTCACATTGAACTGTCTGCAGCCGCATGCTTCGAGATTTCCTAAGGATATAAGATTTTGTTTCAACAAAGGAATATACATGACATTCTCTAGTGTGTACCCATTTAAGTCTGACGCTTCCAACTCGACCGTTCCCTTACCCATTACTTCACAAATCTCACCAACCACCGTTCTCACACAATGATCTCCAGTGAACTTGTAAGTAAAAAACATCACCCTCTTAGAGCATATTAAGAAGAACTTCCCGAATCAAGAAACCAGCCTGAATACACATCTATAGAATTTGAAACAAGAGTACAATTTAAAATATCACCTGCTTCATCGTTACTAGCAATGTCGGCGCTCTCACGATTCAGCAACTTTCGACGATCCCTCTTGTAATGTTCAATCCTTTTGCAATTGTGGCAACAAATCCTTCCCTTACTTGTAGTTTTTCTTATACACAAAATACCATCTAACCCGATGCAACTCATAAAACTAGATACCATATGTCCATCTTCCTCCAAGCCCTCGATCACCTCTGCTACTGAAAATTTCTCATTGGTATACTTTCCGTGTAGAATGGTGATTAACAGATACCTGTATGAATCTTGTAATAAATTATCAAGATGAAAGATTTAAAATTATCTGCGTTCGACGCCCTCAATTTAGATGATCCTGAATTGGATTCCCCTATATGATCTTGAAGAGCGGTTTTTTCCTTCATTGAGTAACTAAACAGTTTTCTTTTCGAGTATATTAGTTCTTATAATGGAGATTCTGCATCGTTAGTTATGAGTCTTGCCCATAGACTTATCGTGCTTCTATACATGACTTCATTCGCCGAAAATATCAGAATTAAACCCAAGGCTTCTGAATAAATCTTCAATCGATTCTCCTACTTTACGTTAGACGACCTCCTCTCTTGATCTTCATAGAACTCTGACCTGTCATCTTCTCTAAGGAAACTCAAGCAACTCCTGAACTACGAAAGATTTTTGACTTAATGCTATTATGCCAATTGTTAGGATCAATTGATGCTTTTACACCAATTGTTAGGAATTTGTTGTTGAGTTTAGATTTAACAGATTTAATGACAAAAAATCAAACAAGTATATCAAACTATGCACACAAAGCACACAATAATTTGTCCAGGTTTAGGTATGCTTAATCCGGTGGAGAAATACAGGAAATATGATTCAACTGGAGAAGATACAAAGTATTACACTCGCACCAAGAATCTATTTATCTTACAAATCTCACTAGAAGAAAATTTGCTATTTACAATGGACTCTCAATTGCTCTTTACAATGAAGTATTTTTTCTCTCTCTTGACTTTCAAATGAGGTCAATACAACAATATATAGAAATCTAAAGAAATACTAGGTTGTAGTCTTGCTACATTAGTCATTAGATATATCATGAATAAAGAGGCACATAATAGGAGTCGTACAATTTAATTTGGAGTAGGAATTGGGCCGGAACGATTCCTCAAGAATCAACTCAATATGTTGTTGCCCACCGTCAGCAGTCGACTGCCACTTTCCGCAGAGAATCACTTCTCACCAGAGAGTCTGGACGATCGACTGGGCAGTCGACTATCAAATCCTTTGCATGCTTGTTGTTGCAGTTGCTACTACTTCTTCTTCTAACGACGCTTCGACCTCTTCTCTCTTTATCATCTTCTTCTCATCGAATGCATAGTATGCAAGACACAATCTCAACATTTAGTAGCTTCTTTATTGATGTCGTTGACCCTCTTAATCCATTAATTTTCTTGATTTCTTCTGATAGTGCCCAAAATATCTTGCAGTTTTACTTGACTCCCTGAGGTTGTAGGTATGGATATGCTTGCAGGTTTGCTCATGAAAAAACTGATGTTGGATAAGTTTCACCAGACTTCAACCAGTAAGGCGCTTTATATTTTTTAACAACCACTAGTAAATGAATTACCTTCTTGCATATGTATACTTTTGAGTTTTGTTAACAAATTTTGACAATTTCTTAATCTCAGTTCCTCCTCTAGTAGAAATACATGATCAAACAATCCACTTGGATTATAGTTCAATATCAAAAATTGAAAACAATGAGAAAACTATGAAAATTTTATATCTGATCATTCTCATTTTTCTCACGTTCAATAACTTGCCATTGATTACAATACAGAAAAATAAATAGACCGAAATAAAATCAAATGAAACTTTTAGATGCTGGTGACAATAAGCAACACAAGAATAACTCTGTCCAATATTGCACAAACTAAATCAAGTTGCCCCAAATCAAAGTAACTCTTCACAATCTCCTTCCACCTATGTATTTCTAGAAATCAATGCAATATACTCTAGATTCTGTCATATTAGTTTGAAATAAACTTTGTGCACAAAGATCGTGACCATATCAATTCTGGAAAAAAAATAGCTTTTCTCTGAACGTGAAGGATGAAAGATGTGAATGTGATATAAAATCCAAACTTAAACCACCCAATCAATTATGAAGGATGTGAATGTGACCCAAATCCAAAATTATACAACCCAATCAAACATGAATAATGTAAATGTGTTCAAAAAATTACCTACTATTAGGAGATGAACATTGGGGGCTCTTGAAGCTCCTCCTTAGTGGCACACCCACCCTTTCCTCCAGCTCCTTCACCGCTGAATCTTCCATCAGAAAACCAAATCAAGGAACAAAAATAAGAAGAATAATGAATAAAAATCAGTATGAGTAATAAAAAAATCAAAACACAAAACAATAGTAAATGAACAAATAAACAAATAAACAAATTAATGGTGAAGAAAATATTACATACAGATTAGAGAGTTATTACATACAGGTGGAGGGCGGCAGCGTTGGAGGTGAGGAGGGAACGTGGGAGGCGGAGTGGGATAGGGTTGTTGGTGTATGCCCTAGAGGTCAGTTATTTATTGACATTACTAGTTTACATTGTATCATAATATTTATTTCATATATGAGGCATTTCATTAATTGTGTTGTTTATTGCGATTAAATGAACATAATAAAGTCCTTAGAATAGTAAGTTCCATACCATGGGATATCAAGTACATGACTTGATTGTGAGATCCTATTGGTTGTAATCAGAACACTATTCTTAAATATCTCTAGTCAAGTATTATTGTGAATTAGGACAACAATAATACATAGAGACTAGTATGTGCATAGACTGATGACCATATTTCACGGATCATGGATATGAGATATCAAGTCTTCACATGGGTACATATTAGAGTAATAATATACTAGACTAACTCACATGAGAACGCTGCATGGATCGTTACGTGAGTATCATAAGCGATTCTCACAGTGATCATGGTGTATGTAGTCCTTTGACTTGAAGTCACTACGGTTCCCTACATGAGAATTTATATATTTTAATGTCGTCAAACGTTGCCTGTAATAAGGTGATTATAAAGTCGACTATTGGATATACTACAAATCATGCGGAGGGATGTGAGTGACTTAGATAGGATTCGTCCCTCTTACATAACAGGAGTGATATCTTTGTACCCCTTGATTGAGTGAGACTACAAAATGCATGGTCGTGCTCAAATGAGTCAATATGAGATATTGAGCTCATTTATTTTAGTAAGTCTACTCGGACATCAAGAATCCAAAGATTGAACTATACAAGAGTGACATGCTCTATGCCTTGTGGTCAATTAAGATATCTGGACAAAGGGACTAGTCTACATGGTAACATTTGGTCACAGATAGATTATATCTAATCACTGACATTCTCGTTACTTGAGTAGCAGTGATGTATTGCTAGATACCACTCACTGTTTGTAATACTAGAATATGATTTTAGTATTATTGTCAGTGTAATGGGAACCTACAGGTTCAAATACTTAGAATGGATTAGAATTGGGATTTAAATTCATAAGATGAATTTAATTGGGGATCCAAGTAAGACTTGGGCTCCTGATATTGGTTGGACATTTAATTAGATTAAATGGACTGACTAAAGTTCAAAGGCCCATACACGAATCTGAGCCAGGTCAGATAGTGAGTCCATCAGCCACATTACTCTCTTAGGGTTGATTTTCTGTACCTATATATATGATACGTATCTGTGGAAAAGCGACACATGAGAAAAACTCTACCCGTCACAGAAATTGTGAGAGAGTGAGAGATCGTGAGGAACATCCCCTTCCCGCAGCTAGCACCGCAGCATGAGGAAAAGCTTGATTTGATCCATTCGTGTTGATACCGTAGAGGTACCGCAATATTGAAGTGTTGTGATCGGCATATTATGGAGACATCATATCCATCTTCAAGGTATAACTCCTAAACATGATTTATAGTTTTCGCATGGATCCATGGATAGGTTTCGATAATTTTTTGTAATTTTTCCACTGTGTATTTAATCTGAGATACGTGGTATGAGAGGGTTAGGGAGGATTTTGAAAGTGAGAGAGGATGGAGAGAATGAGGTCGTGGCTGAGGAAGGCTAGTTTTTTTATTTTTTATTTTCTTTATTTTATAAAAATTTGTTGAACACACGTGTTAGCTTTAATAGGATTTTCTTACATTTGCTCTCCTTTCTTTACTTCAAAATAGAGGAATGGGAGAGAGGGTCAGGGTTGGCCCTTACCTAAACGCAGAAGAGGCAGCCACCTCAGGCCCCGATTTTTGTGCATTTTTTTGGTCCCCCAAAATTTATTTTTTTCTATATCTCTTTGTACGTATTTTGCTTGCAAAATCAATTTAGAATTTATGAATTTTATTTTTTGGGGGCATTTTTTTGAAAGTAGCATAAGGCCGGCCCACTGAGAGAAATTGAACGGAGAGAATTGATTGATTTTCTTTTTGGACTTTTTTTGGGTTTAAGAGTAAAGCTGTTTAAGAAAGAAATACCTAGATTCAAACACTTGTCACCCGCACTTGAATACCTAACACTCGACCCGATCCCCAAACCAACATAACAGTCTTCCAGTCTTCCTCCTACCTCCAACCTGAACCCGATCCCAGTTCTCCTTTTCAATTCTCCATTCTATTTTTCCCCAAAACGAATCCCTAATCCCTAATTCTAAACCCCAAATCGATTTTTTGATGCCTCCTCCTCTAGCTCCAGGCTCCAATCCTCCAGCAACTCATCTTCGACTCCAATCACCCGTCTCCAACAATTCGACTCTCGACACCCGACGAACCCAATCTCTAATCTCCACCAACTCCCATTCTCCAATCTCCTCCATCATCCATTACTCCTTTTTCCTTTCTCCAATCTCCTCCACATACAAACCAAACTACTGAACGGTTGAACCCGAGTCTTGTTGCTTGTTGTTGAAGTGCATTATAAGCTTGTAGTCGTTGACCCGACCACCGAGAATCGACCAACACTGATAGTCATTTCTATTTCTTTGCCTCTTTTACTTTTGATGATTGATTGTTGTTAATTTGAAGAGTTGTAGTCTTGTAGACTTGTAGAATTGATTGTCATTGTTGTAGCCACTTGCTTTTGTTGCAGGTCTCTCAGTCTCAAACTAGGGTTTCATCGTTTCAAAATTCGAATTAATTTTTTATTTCATGATTTTTTTTACCTATATATATCGTTTTTTAAAGAATTGTGGCAAAATAAAAATTACCAATTTTTTTTACCTTTTTTTAAAAATAAAACTTATGTATGGGGGGCCTCGTGAGCTCAGGGTCGGTCCTGGAAAGGGTAGATCCATTAGCTTAATATAAAGTTTTTATATAACTTCATCAATTAATCATTTAGAAGAATATTTCGCTTTATAATTAGTTGTGACATAAACTATTAAGCTGCGCGTTGGTTGGCCCCCATTAGAAATATTTTCTGGCTTGTCCCTATAATTATTTCAATACTTGTTGATGCGGTTTATTTCTGGGGGTGTGTGTGGATGCACCAAGTGTGAGTTCCTACTCGATTTGTATTGGTGGAAGGATGCGGTGCTGGACAGTACGCCAGAGATTCGGCTCGGCACTGGAGGATCGGCTCGGATCCTGATGCTTCGCCTCGGGTCCCTGCAGACGGTCTAGAAACACCGGGGTTGGTCCCGGTGGCAGACCCTCCGACGATCTAGTTAGTTTGCTATGAGAAAGTAACAGTAAACTAGGGTTCTAGTAGGTGAAAGATTCATTACCTTTACAGGTGGGAGAGGGCCTTGTATTTATAGAGAGACCCAATCGGGTTTGGACCCGTTTGGGGGCCGGGTCTGGATCCGAAAGCCCGTGGGCCTGACGTGGCAGGAGGCCCAGGGGGTTTAGGGCAGACGTGGTAGCACCCTGGGTGGTTTAGGGCTGACGTGGCGAAACCCTAGGCGGTTTTGGAGCTGACATGGCAAATCGTACGGTTCCTGTGCTCCTGGGAGAATCGGATGGCCCATGCGGTGCCAGGTCATCTTTATCTCGTACTAGGTTGATGGGAGGCCTGTGGGGCCGTATAGACTCGGAGGCCAAAGGCGGGCATGGGTCGCCGGGATGAGGCAGCAGAGTTCATGGGGGTTCGATTCGTCGGCTCGATCCCGACACCATATAGGCCCAGGGTCGAGACGACGTGCCTTTGAGGGGAGGCAACCCCGGGCCTTGGCTTGATCCCGGGTTATTTTTATCCCACCTCATAAGCCCCCCACTCCTATAGGGATGCGGGAGGTAGCCGTGGAGGAGTAGTTTTGGTCGTGGAGAAAAAGCGGGAGAGGTTTTCGGGAGGTCCTTGGGACCCGTGTCGACATTTGGTGAGAAAGCGGCCCTGGTGTTTGGCCTAATCCTCGGACTGGCGAGGGTTTATGGGCCGGCAGGGCCGATGGCGAGCCGTTGCGCTTCCATGAGAAAGCGGCCCTGGTGTTTGGCCTAATCCTCGGACTGGCGAGGGTTTGCAGGCCGGCAGGGCCGATGGCGAGCCGTTGTGCTTTTGTGAGAAAGCGGCCCTGATGTTTGGCCTAATCCTCGGACTGGCGAGGGTTTACGGGCCTGCAGGGCTGATGGCGAGCCGTTGTGCTTTCATGAGAAAGCGGCCCTGGGTTTGGCCTAACCTCGGACTGGCGAGGGTTTATGGGCCGACAGGACTGATGGCGAGCATTAATGGTGTTCCGAGATTCATGCGGCGTCACAACTTTCCAGGTGTCTTAATGACGTCACCTGACCAATGTGCGGCGCTTTGGTTCCCTAGGCAGAAGGCAGCGTGACGGTTGGGCATCCATCGTTTGGCCTCCCCGGGGTCATGATGGCAGGCTTGGGGGAGGCTGTAAATACCCCACTCCCCCACTGCCTTTTTGATCAAATCAGTGGTGGCCTTTCGGCTGTCAGAGGTGTCTACCTTGGGCGGATGCCTGATATCTGAAAATTTTTAACTCTGGGGAGCGCCGGCTTGGTGGTTAGGGAGCCTCGGATGGATGGCTCTCCTGCCATCCCTGTCTTCCTTAGGGTAGAAAGTTTTTAAGGGCTGTCTGCCCTAAGGGGACGAGGATGGGGGGCGGGCCGATCCGATTTCGATGCCCAGGAGGCTCGTCCACCGTTGCTGGAAGGGTCCCAGGCCGAGGGCCCGGGGAAGGTGGTCTCCCTCCCACCCTCGAACAGTTCGGGGTTTCGGCTTCCGAGGCCACAAGCCCTAAGCTGCTCGCGGGTGAGAGGGGAACGGACCGAGTCCCGGAGCCCGGGGCGCTCATCCGAGGGGGAGCGCCTTAAATCTTTAAACAAAAAACTTTTCGAGTAGTTGTGCCAGGGGGACGAGGCCGGAGCCAGTTGGGTGGGAACCGAAGGGTTGCCAACCGCTCAACTTGGTGACGTCACTGGTGTGGATTTCTAGGAGGAATGGCACGATTTTCTAGGGGCTGTTTCACGTAGATCTAGGAACAGTTAGCACGAGAATCGAGGAGTCTCCCCCAGCTCTATAAATACCCCCTTTCTTTCATTCTGTCTCACCATCTCTCTTGCTTTCTTCCTTAGAAGAAGAAAAGAAAGTTCTTCGACGCTCTCCTTTCCCAACCAGCCGCATCCGCTCGTCTTTCCAAGGCCACCAGGTTAGTCGTAGCTTTACTCCTTTAGCATGTCTAGGGCTCAGTCCGGCTCCTCGGCTTCGACCTCGAGGGGGGAAGGTCACCCAGAAGCAGGTCTCTCCGACTCGATGTCGTAGGAGGAGGACACTAGGGTGTATGATCTGTAGCCCCTTCGCATCAGGAAACCGTTCGTGGTGCAGAGTAGTGACTCTGAGGAGGAAGAGAGTGACAGTTCGGACAAAGTGGAGGTATGGAATTTGGCGTCAGAGGAGGAGGGTAGCAATAGTGGGAGGAAATCCACGGTTTGGAGACGGAGCCGGGGTGCGGGCTCCTCTTCTACGGCGACCATCCTCGAGCCCCTGGCCACCCCTTCGCCGGAGAGGGCCAAGAAGAAGAGGAAGCTAAGAGGGAAGTTGACGAGGCCTAGCAGTCCGAGCGAGGCGACTTCTGTTCGCAACATAGTGACAGGGTCGCCGGCACGGCCAATGTTGATTAGGCAGTATCCGGACGACCTCTCCGACAAAGTCCTATACGGGGTGTAGCCTTCATCGCCGAATCGGAAGAAGATAAGGATGGACGCATTGCCGTCGATTCTGGAGGCGGGCGATCTAAAGGTCATTCAGTCGTCCTTCCACATCCGGTCCGGCTATGAGTTGATGGTGCCGAGCCCGACCCTTTGTCCCACCGACCCATTGCCGAAGTGGTATTGTATCTTCCCAGCAGATGCGTTTGGTTCGGGGCTGAGGTTGTCGATCCATCCATTCGTCCAGGAGGTACTCAATTGGGCATCTCTCGCCCCGATGCAGTATGGACCGAACTCGTGGAAGCAGATGGTGTGCTTCGTGCTGCTATGTGAAGAGAGGAAGGTGCCCCTTCGGCTGAACGTATTTCGTGCGATGATGGGGATTAGCTTGTCGGAGGAGTCTGAGGGGATTTTCTACCTTTCTCCTCGGGGCCGGGGGAAGGTAGTTCATAGCCAGCCGGACTCTATCAAGGAATGGAAGAGGAAGTACTTCGTGATTCAGAGTACGTGACCTTGGGACATCCCCACCCACTGGAATTTTTATAAGCCGAACTTCAAGGCACCGCGGCAGAAGGATCTGTCCGCCGAGGAGTGGGGATACGTCGAGCGCCTTCGGCGGGGAAACAGCATCAGCTGGCCGAAGGTGACGGAGGGTCACCTGGCAAGCGTCGGGCTGAACCCGGCCGAGTCTAGTATGTAGTCGTTTCATTTTTCTTGTTTTGATGTTCTTTTGCGCTCATTGTCCTTAATGGGTCTTCTTGTAGGTATGGACCCAGAATCGATCAAGGCTAGGAGGCTCGCTCTGAAGAAGCAGAAGGCCGAGGAGGAGGGAAAGGCAAAGAGGACAAGCGAGTCTTCCCAGGTCGTCTCTGAGGCCCCTGCCGAACCAAGGTCGAAAAAGGCGCGCCCGGACGTGGGCAAGGAGGTGGTTACTCCGCTGAGCCCTGGTCCGGCCAAGATGGCTGATCGCGGCAAGGGGAAGGTCCTTCCGCTCCGAGCTGGTGCTAGGGAGATTGTAGGTGAGGAGGCACCACGGCCAAGGGCACCGGATTGGTCGATTCGGGGAGAGGACAGCTTAACCCACGGGCCCAATGCCATCGAGGTGGTGGAGAAGTTGGCGACCCCCCGGGATCGTCAAAGTATGAACGACAAGACCGTGGGGGAGTCTTTCATATGCCTTTCGCAGGCGAGCATGCTGGTAAGTCGGCCGACCCCCTTTTCTTGTAACCTTTTATGGAGCGAGCCTTGAATGGTTTCTGGTTGTCGCAGGTTTGTCTGGAGGCGGCCCAAGTGAAGAGGCATTACGAGAAGGCCGTGCAGCAGGAGCAGGAACGGGCAGACAAATTCCAGCAGGAGATGAAGGTTGAGCTCGAGGGCTCGCACAAGAGGGAGCAGCAGCTGAAGGTCGAGCTCGAGGCCAAGGATACCGAATGGGCCAAGAAGGTGGGAGCCTTGAGGAAGAAGTTTGCTAAGGAGAAGGAGGTAATGACGACGGAGGCCCAGGATCTCGTAATTGCGGCCCAGAACGAGGTCTACGAGAAGGCCCTCAGTCATGTGAGGCACTTCTACCTGACCCTCGACCTGGCCGACTTTGATTATGACATGATTGTCGAGCCGCCACCGAAGACTCCCAAAGGGGATGAGCATGAGCGAATGGTCGATGGGTCGGCCGCCGATCTGCCTGTGGTCGACGTTAAGGTGGGAAATTAGGTTGTTTGTATCTCTTGTCTTTGTTTTCCCCTTCTTCTCTATTGTATTTGCCAACCACGGACTGGCCACCGTATTTTTGTATGAGGAATTTTATTTATAAAAAGGATTTTTTGGTCGGCCAAGTGTTTTGACCCCGGATCTTTTTGGACCATTTTTTTGAAGTGTTTTGAGTGGTGGTTGGTTTCCTTTTAGGTGACGGCCCTCCTTCTCGAAGCGGATCCTCGTCGCTCCAACGTCGCGTGCCTCCGGAGCAAAATCAAGGTCCTGGAGTCCACATTGGTCCGTTATCGAGAGGGGGCTTGCGATCAGGATGCTGCCTTTAACTATTATCGGGATAAGTCCGAGGCCCTGAGCGCGGAGGCGACCCGGCTGAAGAGGGCAATGGTGGATCGAGACCTCGGCAGCACCGGTCTCGGGTACACCATGTCAAGCACGTTGGTGCAGCGGCCCTCGTCTGAGAGGCTCCTTCGTGACGTTATAGTAGAGAAGGAGATGGAGATACACCGCTATAAGATGATGCTGGGCATGTCTGGGATGAGGACGGGATCCTCCTCCTCGGGAGGGCATCGAACGGATGGGGTCCCTGCGGCATTGCTGCTACTGGAGCACACCCGGCCGGTTGATGCCCAGAGCTCTGTGGCCAGCGTGTCGACTTTGGCTGATGCTAAGGGCCGTTGCGACGAGGAGAGGGTTCCTAGCCGATCGGTCGGAGTGGAACTACCCTTTGTGGAGCCCGAGGGGCCCTAAGAGGTCCGTTAGTCATTAATTTCTTTCTTTTTAGTTGAGTGGAGTGGTCATGTAACGGTCTTTATTCTCTTTAAAGTAATAAGTGAGTATGAATAAGGGGTTTTCTTTCTTTTCTTCGCTCTGGCCAATCGTGTTTTGATTGAATGTGAGGAAGAGGCTTCTTTGATCGAAACTACCGAGGCCTTGGGGGTCCGACACCGGAGTGGGGACTTCGGTGCCGCGGTTTGAGAAGGCAACCCCTTCGCTCGGAGTAGGGTCGGACCCATCGTGATGCTTGGAGTTTTAACAAAACAAAAAAAAGGATCCTTTTCATACACATAGAGAGGGGCGCTAATGGCCTTTTACAAAGGAAAGTTTACAAAAACCGTTATTTACATCATCCGAACAGAAACCCTACTTCTGCTCTTCTAGGAATTTCATTAGGTGCTCGGCGTTCCAGGGTCGCTTGATCGCTCGACCCTCCATATCTACAAGTCGGTAGGTGTCGGGGCGTATGTCCTCGGCCACCTTGTACGGACCTTCCCAGTTGGGGGCCAGCTTTCTCTTCCTCGTTGGGTCGGAGACGGACAACTTTCGTAGCACGAGGTCCCCTGCCTTGATGTCCGTTGGGCGGACCTTCTTGTTGTAAAACCTCTCGATCCGTTGTTGATAGATGTTCCTTCGGACGAAAGACTTCTCCCTGACCTCGGCGACGAGATCTAGGTTGGCCCTTAGGCCATCTGAGTTATCTGCCTCGTCGAAGGCCATGATTCTTCGAGATGGCAAGCCGACCTCGACTGGGATCACCGCCTCCAACCCGTAGGTTAAGCTGAAGGGCATCTCCCCCGTAGGGATCCTTTTGGTGGTTTGGTGTGCCCACAGCACGCTGGGAAGCTTTTCCACCCACCGTTCCTTAGGGAAACTGTCGAGGTGCTTCTTATGTCCGTCGAGGATCTGTCGGTTCGCGTTCTCCGCTTGGCCGTTGGACTGAGGCTGGCATATAGCGGAGAAACGTTGCTGGACGCCAATGTCTTCGCAGAACCTTCGAAAGTTTTGGCCCGCAAATTGGGTCCCGTTGTTCGTGATGAGGACCTTGGGAATTCCGAACCGGCAAATGATGTTTTTCCAGAAGAACTGTTGAGTTTTGCGCTCGGTGATGCTGGATAGCGGCTCGGCCTCGAGCCATTTCGTGAAATAGTCGATGGCGACTATCAAGAACTTCCTCTGCCCGGTGGCTACGGGGAAGGGGCCCACCAGGTCCATCCCCCACATGGCGAATGGTGTCGGACTGGCCAGGGATCGGAGGTTGGCTTGAGGCAGCCTCTTGATTGGGGAAAACCTCTGGCACGGGCTGCACCTTTTGACTAGGTCTTCGGAGTCCTGCAGCATTGTTGGCCAATAGTACCCCTGGTTCAGGGCTTTTCGAGCCAGTGATCTGCTTCCCATATGGCATCCGCCGATCTCCTCATGAAGCTCCCTCAGTGCGTAGCTGGCTTCGTCACTGGCGAGGCAGCGGAGGTATGGTTTCCCATCTGCCAGTGTATACGAGCATTTGAAGAGGATGTCGTCGATCACGACGAACCTTTCTGCTCGGATCCTGACCCTTCTTGCTTCGGCCCGGTCTTCAGGAAGCTCGGCATTGATTAAGAATCTTCGAATAGGGGTGGTCCAGTCATTTGGGCCGGCATCGTCCTGTACACACATCGCCTCTTGTTCCTGGTCATTGATGCTTGGCTTTAAGAGGACTTCGATGAGTACTATTTGGTCGATGCCCTCGAAGGAGGAAGAAGCGAGCTTCGATAATGCGTCCGCCTGGGCATTCTCCTCCCTCGGGACCCTTACGACCATGGAGCCGCCGAAGGATGCTAGGAGTCGTCGGACCACGGCCAGGCACCTTATCATCCGGTCATCGCGGGCCTCGTATTCTCCGGTGATCTGATTGACCACGAACTGAGAATCGCTGAAGGCCCGGATTTGTTTCGCACCCGCTCAGTGTGCCAGGGTTAGTCCGACGATCATGGCCTCGTATTTTGCCTTGTTGTTGGAGGCCAGAAAGTTGAGGCGGAGGGAGTATTGAAGGAGGAATTGGTCGGGGCCTCGGAGGATGATCCCTGCGCCACTCCCAGATTCACAGGAGGATCCGTCGATAAAGACTTCCCAGGTCGGATCCGAACCTTCGACGCTTGGTTGCTCGAAAACGGTACATTCAGTGATGAACTCGGCGAGGGCCTGTCCCTTGATCGCCGTCCTCGGCTGATAGCCGATGTCGTACTGACTCAACTCGATCGACCACTTGACCAAGCGGCTAGAGTTCTCTGGCTTGTGAAGGACGGTTTTCAACGGCTGGTCGGTCAGCACTTAAATGGAGTGAGCTTGGAAGTAAGGGCGGAGCTTCCGGGCTGCCATGACCAGAGCATAGGCCATTTTCTCTATCTTTGTGTATCTCATCTCGGCGGGGAGTAGGACCTTGCTCACATAGTACAATGGCCTCTGAACTCCTTCCTCTTCCCAGACGAAGACCGCGCTGAGGGCGCTATCCGAGGCAGAACGGTAGATCCACAGTGGTTCGCCAGGCTCGGGTTTGCTGAGAAGAGGAGGGTTGGCGAGGTACTGTTTCAGCTGTTCGAAGGCCTCCTGTTGATGGGCTCCCCACTCGAAGCCCCCTTTTCCCCGTAGAGCTTTGAAGAAAGGGAGAGATTTCTCCCTTAACTTGGAGAGGAAGCGACTGATGGCCGCTAACCTTCCTGTGAGCCTCTGAACCTCTTTGACAATCCGGTGCGGGGCCATGTCTATTATGGCCTGGATCTTTTCTGGGTTCGCCTCGATGCCGCGCTAGCTGACAACGAACCCCAGAAATTTTCCAGAGGAGACGCCGAATGCGCATTTGGCAGGGTTGAGCCTCATGTTGTGAGTTCGGAGGATTCTGAAGGCTTCCTCGAGGTCGGCGACGTGGTCTGGCCCTCGCCGGCTCTTGACGAGCATGTCGTCGACATAAACCTCCATGTTGCGACCGATCAAGTTCTTGAAGATCTGGTTTACGAGCCGTTGGTAGGTGGCTCCGGCGTTCTTCAGCTCGAAGGGCATAATGCGGTAGTAGAAGAGGCCTTGGTTGGTGATGAACGAGGTTTTTGCAATGTCTAGCGGAAACATCCGGATTTGATTATAACCTGAAAAGGCATCCATGAAGGACAGCAGCTCGTGTCCCGAAGTTGCGTCGATCAAGGCATCGATGCTGGAGAGGGGGAAAGGATCTTTTGGGCATGCCTTGTTTAGGTCTGTGAAGTCTATGCAGATCCGCCAGCCCCCGGCTGCCTTTTTAACTATGACAACGTTTGCCAGCCACTCGGGATAGCTGACCTCCTGAATGAATCGGGCGGACAAGAGTTTGTCTACCTCCACTTTTACCACTTACTGCCTCTCCGGAGCGAATTTGCGCCTCTTCTGGACGACCGGCTTGGAGCCCAGGTTGACACTTAGCTTATGCATGATCAGGTATTCGGATATCCCGGGCATGTCGAGGGCTTCCAGGCGAAGAGGTCGATGTTGCGGCGGATGCAGTTGATTATGTCCGACTTCAAATCTTCGAAGAGCGAGCGGCTCACTCGGAACCACTTCGAATCGTCTACCGTCATGAACGGAACCTCCTCCAGCTCGTCGACTAGTTCGGGATCGGAACTGTCCCTCTCGGACCCGAGCTCAACGGCATCGAGGGGGAAGACGTCCCCTCCGACGGCGGTCATGTAGCAGGACCGCGCCGCCTCTTGGTTACCTCGGATGATGCCGACCCCTTGCTTGGTGGGGAATTTTAATTTCAAGTGGTAGGCCGACGGTACTGCTTGAAGGGAACAGAGCCCGGGTCGACCGAGAATGGCATTGTACGCCGCCTTAACGTTCACCACCATGAAGTCCATAGACTCGGTTCGTCTGATGGGAGCCGAACCTGCGGTGACATCAAGAGTCACGATTCCTTCTATTACGATGGGGATGCCGGAGAACCCATGCAAGGTGTACCCGGCCGGCTTGAGCTTGTCTCGGGGCAGCTTGAGATTCTCAAAGGCTTCAAGAAATAAGATGTTGATCGAGCTGTCGTTATCGACGAAGATACGGCGAACTTCAAAATTTGCCATGTTGAGATTGATGATGAGGGCATCGCAATGAGGGAGGCGGACGCCCTCGAGATCCTCCCCGAAGAAGGAGACAGGGAGCAGTTGTACCTGGGGCAAAGGGAGATCTTGGACAGCGTTCACCTCCCGCACGAATGCCTTTCGGGAAGTCTTAGACTCCCCTCCCATTGGTCCTCCGTGGACGCAATGCAAAATGGCCTGCCATTCGGCTCCGCCGGGCTCTGGATCCCACTCCTGGTGGCAGCTCGGAGTAAGGGTGGAAGGCGAAGGCCTCCGGTTCCTCGTATCCTTCCGATCCCGTGGGCTTTCTCTTGTGAACTCGCAAAGGTACCCCCGAGAGATGAGGGCCTCGATTTCGTCTTTTAAGGCCCGACACTGGTCGGTTTCGTGCCCATGATCCCTATGGAAGCGGCAGTAGAAGCGCTGATCTCGCTTCTTGTTATTGCTCGATCGGGGAGGTAGCCGGACGAGGCCCTTGTCCTCAATCTCCAAGAGGATGGTGGACACGTTATGCATCAAGGGCGTGTATCTCTCGAAACGAGGGACCGGGGGTACCTTCTTCATGCCGACCCCTTCCTTTGCCGCTTTTCTGGCAGGTTCGATCTCGTCGACCCTGCATTTGCTCTTCCCTGCCACTTCTTTACCGCCCTCCGGGTTTAGAGCTTCTTCAGCTTGTATGTATTTCGAGTTGGGGAAGTCCAGAGGTGGCTTCTTCACTAAGGAGACCTTCAGCTGGTTGTGCCGGACATTGTGCCAGAAGGCGGCCGAGGCGACCCCGGCGTCGAGGACGGAGACGGATCTCACCTCGGCAGTGAACCTCTTGACGAAGCCACGGAGCGACTCCCCCTCCTTCTGCTAGAGGTTTAGCAAGGACGCGCTCGTCTTCTCGGCCTTCCTGCTGGTGACGAAGTGGGACAAGAAGTTGGCTTCCAGCTGGTCGAACGAGAAGATTGAGCCTGGGGAGAGCTTGGAGAACCATTCCCTGACCGGACCCCGGAGGGTGGCTGGGAACGTGCGGTACAGCAGGGGGTCCGAGGCACTGTGAATCATCATGAGGGTCTTGAAGCCCTCCATGTGATCAGCTGGATCACCCTCGCCGTTATAGTTCTCGAACTGGGGAGACCTGAAATTCCGAGGGACTTCTGCCTCTAAGATGGTAGCAGAGAATGGCGGTAGGGTAGGCCTTCGGCCTAGCCCGGGGTTCGGATTTTCGTCGCCGATGCGCTCGAGGCGATTCTCCATCTCTAGGAGGCGTCGGAGTACCTCGTCAGTGCACTCAAGTGGAGGGGTTGGTTCACGAGTGTAGCTCCTCCCTTCGTCCACCTGACGGGGTTGGTTGAGCGTCGCAGTCCTTGGCGTTCCATGAATAGCCTCCATGATTTCGTCCCGGAAGCTGCGGAACTCGGCTCTCGTGACCGCATCATGGTCGACAGGGTCGAGTTGTGCGGTCGGTCTTCGGCCGATGCAGCTGAGTGCCGATGACCTTTCCTCGTTCGCAGGCCTGGAGCGGTTCGGGGCCGAGTTGGAAGCGGCCCTTCCTCTTCCTTGACCGGTCCTTCGATTCTGGATGATCCGACGAAGGTTGGAAGCGGCGGGATGCTGTACGTTTGGTTGGGGCCTGGGGTTCGGTCCCAGATTGTTGGATCCGTGCATGCCGCCGAGGTCGTCCTGAAGAGGAGTCCTGTTCAGGCAGAGGACGGAAGTATCTGCTCTCTTAGCCTTGGGGGCCATAGGAGCGCGGTCGAGGGGAGACCACTGATGGCGAAGCTCGGGCTGTCATCCGCTCCGAAAAAGTTCCCACAGACGGTGCCAACCTGATGCGGTTTATTTCGGGGGGGGGGGGGTGTGGATGCACCAGGTGTGAGTTCCTACTCAATTTGTATTGGTGGAAGGATGCGGTGCTGGACGGTATGCCAGAGATTCAGCTCGGCACTGGAGGATCGACTCGGATCCTGATGCTCCGCCTCGGGTCCCTGCAGACGGTCTAGAAACACCGAGGTTGGTCCCGGTGGCAGACCCTCCGACGATCTAGTTAGTTTGCTGTGAGAGAGTAACAGTAAACTAGGGTTCTAGTTGGTGAAAGATTCATTACCTTTAAAGGTGGGAGAGGGCCTTGTATTTATAGAGAGACCCAACCGGGTTTGGACCCGTTTGGGGGCCGGGTATGGATCCGAAAGCCCAAGGGCCTGACATGGCAGGAGGCCCAGGGGGTTTAGGGCAGACGTTGCAGCACCCCGGGCGGTTTAGGGCTGACATGGCGAAACCCTAGGCGGTTTTGGGGCTGACTTGGCGAATCGTGTGGTTCCTGTGCTCCTGGGAGAATCGGATGGCCCATGCGGTACCAGGTCATCTTTATCTCGTACTAGGTTGATGGGAGGCCCGTGGGGCTGTATAGGCTCGGAGGCCGAAGGCGGGCACGGGTCACCAGGATGAGGCGGCAGAGTTCATGGGGGTTCAATTCGTCGGCTCGATCCCGACACCATATAGGCCCGGGGCCGGGACGACGTGCCTTTGAGGGGAGGCAACCCCGGGCCTTGGCTTGATCCCGGGTCATTTTTATCCCACCTCACTTGTGTATATATGAGTATATATATTTGTTCAATTTCCTTCGTACTTTTAATTGGTTGAATCAGGACATCCATTGACACCATCAAATTTGAATGTTACTCGTACTCTAACTCCGGTGATTTCAGATTATATTGTTCCACCGCTCAGTGTTAGAGGTCGGCCCTGCGTTCCAAAAACCCGCCCTTTGGAATCCCTGCACTCGCTGTCGGCCCAATGGGCCTGCCTCTGAGACCTGTGAGTTCTTCCATTCTCAATTGTTCAAATCATCAAGGTAATTCTATGTGTCATTTTGCTTGTTACTCATACCATTCTTCTTATCTAGGAGCGATGTACTGCATATTCTATAGACGTTATGCTCTCTGCCCGGGCTGGCCCGGAGATCCAGGTTGCTCTAGCCAAGCTCATATTTTGTTTCCCTTTAATAAAAATTTTTTAATAATAACAACAGAAGGTAAAAATCAAAGAAAATAAAATAAATTTATGCAAATCCATGAAAAACACCAAATGTACACTAAGCCATGGAAAATAATTTATGCAAAAATATTTCATGATTTAAAATAAAAATCATTCTAGGAACTGAAAATTTTGTAAGCTCCAACAAAGCTATAGAACATTTAGCAAACTAAGATTTACCTATGTGGAAAGACCTTGGGTAGAGATCACAAAGAATAAGGTATCCACCATCAGCGCAGATGCTACAAAGATCATCATTTTCACTGACTGACAATTTTCGATCTTTTGACATAGAAACGGATAGCTTATGAAGTGACACACCATTCGAAGTGCAAATATTATTATATCTGAAAAGCAAATGAAAAGAAAAACTAAGTAGAATTGTTGAAATGGAGAGAGTATAACCAAGGCATTCAAGTTTCCAATACTCACGACTTCCGCCTTGAAGCACGACCAGCATGAGCTTCAAATTGTGAAGGACTAACCTGCACATTACAGTTGGAAATGATAGTACCTAGAAGCATAATTTGAAACAATCATGGACCAGAAAACTAAATCTACTTACCACATTATTACATTCGGATTACAATTTTGTTCAAAGAAATATGCTTCTCCTTGCATTTCTTGAAGCAAATTCTTCAATTAAGTCATCATACTTAAGCTTCTCCAAAAATTCATTCTCGATTGAGATCATAGCCAATCCACTCAATTTTTTTTTGACATGGTAGTCCGAAGGTAAGTTTTTAACAACTTTAACTTAGAAAAACTCCTCTCCGCCGAGGCAACCGAAACCGGTATAGTCAAAAAAATTCGATAAGCAAATCATACACTTTGGAAACCACCTTCATCCCATAAGTTCTTATAAAGTTAAGGATGTCAATTATTTGCTTATCTCCTTTGGTAATATTTTTCAACTCTCTAAGATCTTGAAATAACTCTTTCCCATAAATATCACATTATTGGTTATGTTCCAAGAAGCTTTGTAATCTAGTGCAATGCTCTCTCAATTTCTCTTCACTAACACTTACGAATTTTGCATCAAACAAAAATCCAAAGATTTCTTCATAGAGCTCAAATTGTTTAAACCGGACATTTAATGATGTAAAAGCTTGATCTATGATATGGATAAAGTATATAACTCTAAAATTATCCTCCGGTGATTGGCTTCGTTCGACATTCGCTTCCATATCCTCATCAAAATTCTTCTTTCTACGAACAATTCTTTTCATGGGAAAGACCAGATCAATGCCAGCATCATTAGCAAATTCTTTCGCTTCTTTCATCAAGTCTTAAAAACCATATTCTCTAAACTTTTCAAAGAAAATAATTAGTTCCTTTTGATTTGTAATTGCATCCTCTAAATTCATCTCTTCTTGTTGAAGTATTTTGCTAACACGATTAACTTTGTGTAAGATTTTGTACCGAATACATAAACTAATCAAGAACTCAAAATCCTCTAAAGCATTGTTTCACAAACCTTTATTGGCTAATTTACTACACTACATAATTATTGTTTTCATTTGTATTTTTAGCTCGTGCATATACTTTACACTATTTCCGTCTTAATGTTATAAATCATTTTCATTGCTACAAATTTTGTATATCCTATATTTAAAGTCTATATATCTATTTTAATATTTTGTCGTTGTAATTTCCTACTTCATTTACAACTTTTCCATCCACTTTTATATCACTGATTTCAAAACATAACACCATACTTTATCAAACATCCAATATCCAAGTGTATATGGAAGATTACATCTTTCCATCTTCCATTTTAGTGCAACCTGATGTCGAGAGGGCAAATCTGCAACTAGACGTCAATGGAAGCTAACTGCAACTGGATGTCGGGGAGGTAAAGTCTGCAACCGAATGTCCAGAAAGCAAACGACAATCGGATGTCATAGAAGCAATTCTGCAACTTGAGGTCGAGGAGGCAATCCTGCAGTTGGATACCAATGAGGCAAACCTACACCAGAAGGAAATTTTCTATTTTGATAACCCATACTTTGTTTTCTATAATATTTACTTACAACTATTCTATTTTTGTACTAGCTTATACTATTTTATAATATTTTACAACCTAGCATTATATTATTTATACTCATTTCTATATCTATCATACTTGTGTATTTACTACTTAATCTCAACTATCTTGTGGCCTTCTTCTTATTATTTTGTATCTTGATATACGTTAGCATTTCATATCACTTCAACGTATTTTATTTTTCTATTAATTTATCTTAGATTTGGTGGCTACTCACCTAACAATATATATATATATATATATATATATATATATTATTATTATTATTTATATATTTTGTTTATGATTCATAATTTACTTCTATATAATTGGTTTTTGTGATGTGTTATTGCTTTTCTACTATGATGTCTTGTTTTACTTCTACAAATTCTTTATAATTTTCATATCATAACATTGTTTGGTTTGCCCTATAAATTTTATGCCTATGTACATATAATTTTGTATATTGGTCTACTTGACAATTCGAAAGTATTTCGATGTGTTCCTTCTATATCTTTAATTTTCAAATCGTATGTATAATTATTATAGTTACCTTACAAATTATTTTATGATATTAATTGGTATACAGAATCATTTTATGTTTTCTATACTTTTAACTAAACTTCAAGCTCGTATATTTTTTCAAACTGTTATCCAATAGTCTTCTTTTAAATTGCTAATTCAACTTTTGGTCAAACAGTACCAATTCAGTTTGCGATTTTTCTACCGCTTATTACTTTGATCAATTTTGATTACTAAATCTATTTATAAATTATCCATTGACCATGTTTCTCTTTATTGCATTGTTTTCCGAACTATTCCATAATTAATGACTAAGTTATTTTTCCTTTTATCTAATACTTTACCTAATATTATTTTTGTATGAAAATTTCTTTCAATCTATACTATCTTTTATGGTCACATTTCTTTCCTTATGTTATTATCCTAGTTTTCTTGTTCCATTCCTATAAAATTTTGATACTCATAGTTTTTCTATATAGAGTTTGTCTTGTTCTTCCACATTGCTTATTTTTATACTATATTTATTTTCTTAATATTTATAATTTTCTATATACAATAATGATATTTTTTTTGGGTGTGTACAAAATACAACCTTTACCCTAGCGAGTTCTGAGGACAGAACTATTTTAAGGGGGGAGAGTGTAACACCCCGCAAAGTTGCAAATGACAATTTTGCCCTTATATGTTACGCACGTGTATTTTGTACCGTTACCGGTAATATTTTTAACGTGTTTCACTACGTATTTTGGATTCCGACTATTTATGCATTTCCGTATTCTCAAAATTCATTTTATCTTATTTTGAGTCAACTCAAATATTAAATTTCAATCTCTATGTTTTTATGTGCTTTATACGTGTTATCAATGCACGTATCGATTACATATTTTTCCACCGCTACGTGTAATATTTTCTCTGTGTTTCAATTACTTATTTCATGACTTGTTCGAATTCGTTTTATAAATGGAAATTCATTTTTCTCTCGTTTTGATTTAAATATTATTATACGTACGGTGCACGTATAGGAGCTTTCCATTCTAGGAGTTCAATTGCTAAGAAATCATATTTCTTGGGTAGGTGTTTCTTAAATCCTTTCTAATTTAGGAGTACGATGCATGCTAGTTGATAAATTGTTCAATTGTTAAATTTTAATTGATATGATGAAAGTAGATTTCATGATCTCATTTTAATTATGGCATGATGTGTTGAAATGGTGTTGTGATTCAAATAAATGACTAGAACCTTGTTAAAATAGAAAAAGAAAAAGAAAGTATCATTTAGTGAAATGTTGGAATGAGAATTGATGCATGTTAGAATAATAGTTAAAATAATGCAACATGTATGAAAAAGGATTTTTTTGATGCTAATGTGGTAAAGAAATGGGGAATTAATCTCACTAGTATACATTTTATGAGTATAGGAATTTTTATAAAGAAGTTTTTTATGAGAGACAACACTTTATTTGAAAATTGGTCATATGTGTTTTCTAATACAATTTGGGAGGAATTTTTTTGTTACATTGTCAAAAAAGATAATTTTATAAAGTTTGAATATATATGCTATACTGTATTTTGATAGAACACATTCTGAAAAAAGATTTAGATTTTTAGTAAGTACAAACTAATTGAAGAGACTCTGTTTTCTTGAAATTCAATTTTTTCTCAATTTCAGTACAGTTAGCATATGAAGAGTTTAACTCCTTTCATTTCAGTTAGTCACTCTTGGACTTACTAATCCTCGGGTGCAGTTTGGGTCAGTTACTGTAACTAGGTGGAGGGTATGGTCTTGGGTTCGAATCCGGCCCTCTGCCTTTTTGTTTTGGTTTATTTATATTTTTCATATAAATTCAATTTTGTGGGCTTATTTAGAAATTTAAAAATTGGAAAAAATTCTACTATTCTTTTGTTTAGACTTTATAAAAAATATTTATACAATATTTTGATATATCTTGTTAGAATTTAAAGGGGAATTTACATTAAATAGTGTCGAAGAACTCGAATTTATCGATTAAAAGAATTAAAAGTGATTTTTATATTGAAAATGTGACTATTGTTTAATTAAAGAAAAATGTAGTTTTGGAATGCAATTAGATTTCTACTCGATGAAATTTTATGATTATTAACATTTGATTAAGTGAATATTTGAATTGTATACAATGTTATAAGTGATTAAATTGATATAGAAGTTGAAGTGAGTTACTTCATATTTTGAGATTATAAAAAAATGTTTCACTTTGAGAAAGAGATTGTGAATAAAAAAATTGTAATATTATTTTGAGATTGAATGTAACATATTGTTGATCTCTAGAAAGAGATAGTTGTTGGAATCTAGAGGCTAGACGAGACCCTTAGAAACAGATAGTATTTATTAATGAATTTGAGAGCTAACCAGTGTGGGTTGAGCATCTCTTGAGAAGTAGCCAGTTGGGCTGACTGTCTCTTTTGTTTGGTTTAAGTCCGGTAGGGTAAGCTAGCTCTAGGTTGTGATGATTTTCTTCTAAAATAAACTAAATATCTAAGGATTACACTATAGTGAAGATGTGATGAAAGTAAGAGAAAAACACAAGTATGAGGGCCTCGGATTCACGGTGTGAGAATTTTCACAGGCTGTCTACATGATGCGTCATGTCATGACGTGAATCTATCTCCAGAATTATCGAGATCGTAACGACGCTTGTGGGGTGCTTGGTGACTATGTAGTGCCATTGTCCCATGACGGAGGGGAATTTCCATAGGCTGTCTACATGATGCGTCATGTCATGACATGGGATTCCCCTCCAGGCTGTCTGGACATGGGCTCGTAACTCATAATCCATCTAGGATACTTACCATAGTTACCGTAGTAGTTAAACTCATAATGAGGGATTCAACCCTACAACATGAAGAACGGCTAAGGGCTTGCCCTCGGATTTATGTAGAATGGGATGCATAAGTTCGAACAAGTGTGCATTAGTGTCATTTAATATAAATAACTGTATTAAGGATTAAGTGCACAGCACCCACGACATCAACATGATAGTCCCTCTTTAGCTTTGTCTGTGATCAAGTTTGTATTTGTTAAAGTATTAAAGAATTGTTATACTTTCGGCATAGCGAGGATAGCCGTGTATAATATTTCGTCGGTTGTAAGCAACTGACGTGCCCATAGTTTCATATGCAGGACTTGGAATTCACAAGAATATATAAAGATAAATTTGATGCTAATGATCATTTAAATGCTAAAGTTGTTACAATTGTACATTTATCATTGTTGTATTTTATTTACTTTCCGTTGCGTGTTGATGTAAAAGAGTATGTTGTAATAAAAGTTTAAAATTCCTTGTAAAATTGTACGAAGTGAAGTGTAAAGATCCTGTGGAACTACGAATTCAGACTTATTTGGAATTCGGGGTGTTATAGGGGAGGACAGCCAAGGGGTTGGGGTTGCTGCTGTCGATCAGAAACAGGGCAAGGTAGAGGAGGAGGGTCGGGGTCTGCTGTGGCGGCACTAGGGGTAAGCGAGAAGGTGTTCGGCATCGACTACTGGGAGGTCGACGGAGGGGGTGGCTGGAGTTTGGTCAGGGAAGAAGTAAAGTGGGTTTGAGCGAGAGTTTTTGGACGAGGAGAGAGAAAACAAATAGGAGTGAGAATAGACGGCTCTTAGGGTTTGTATTGTGCAACTTTTAGGGTTTGCAATAGGATTATATTTGTAGGTTGTAATTAGGGTGTTGGGTTAGTAGTTTAGGATCCAATAATAGCAGTTTTGGGTCAAGAACAAATGAAATTGGGTTTTAGGGTTCAATAAGAGATGGATCTAAAATAATAGGGTTCAAATAAAAATACCCGCAATTAAATATAATAAAATAGGATCAACAAGAAAACCTCAATCAAGAAGAACGAACAATTTCATGAAGAAGTTAAATTAAAATAATCAAGAAAGAAAAATAGAGTATTTTATTCAATTGCAAATAAAATATTACAAAAAGGGGGGAAATGAAAAGAACAAAAACGGTAGTTACAGTTACCACAGGGTGAGAGGTATTGGCTATGGATTCATAAAATCCTTCTTCATTTTTGGAAGAGGGAAGCTCTATAAGAAATCATCTCAGATTTTGGGACAATCGAATAGATCGACGACAAGATGGTGTGCCGATCAGAGATTGTGCGGCGAGAATCCAAATTCGGAGCCCCGATATCGCCCTAATGCCCAGATTTACAAAAGATTTTTCATTCAAAGAATCATACATCATTCAGTTTGTGCTCGAAACGAAGGTGGAGCAAGTGGCGGTGCAAGCGGCACCACCACACTATCCCCCTCACAAAGAGACAACTGTACTTATAAGCAGGAGGTCACCCCAGAGTGGGTGCTTAAAATTGATGGCACGCACGAGATTGAACGAGCACACCGTAAGTTGATTTGAGATGCTAGAGAGCTAAAGGAGCATTGACGACGGCCATCGACGGCCAGTGAACCCCAAGAAACAGCAAAAACACTTCACAACAGATCGACGGTCAAGATTTGAGCTTGATCAAGACTCCCAACGATCATGATCGACTGGAAAATGTGGGCCAGAAGTTGAACCACCTTGAACAACATCAAACGAAATCAACAAGCTCAGATCCGACAGACCCAGTCCCAAATTTGAAAACAACCGAAAACAAGAAAAAAAAACTGAGCATAGTGTTGGTGAAGATTTGGCTCCACATGTGGAGCAGTGTAGAGAGACACAGATATGCGAAGCTGAAAGAGGAAAGAACCCAGAGAAACTCAAGAACAGAGAGATAGCTCAGAAAAAAGAGAAAAAACAACTTTAAAAGGGAGAGATTTCTAAAGAAAAGAAAATAAATGAGGAAGAACGGGGGGGAAGTGTTAGCACGTGATCAAGCACAAGGCATGAAGAATCTCATGTGCGAGGTGCGTGAGGGCGGTCCGACTTCACATGGGCCTGATGCTGCTTCTGGGCCCAATGAGGGGTCTACAGACTATAGTGATACAAGTGCATTTGTTCTTGAAACGCTTGGGTCCATTCAGGGGTCTAATGAAGAAAATGATGGAATAGCAAATGTCACTTGCAACGGTACGGAGTTGGATGAAGATGACGAAGAGGCTAGATTAAATCTAGGATATGACTAACCGTATTCAGAGGATGATTTAGAGTAAGATTACTAGCCGTATTCAGAGGATGATTTAGAGTACTCAGATGAGGTGGTGGAGGACACACAGAAACTTCTTTCTAGGCATGATATGATGGGAGTGTCCCTTACACCAGATATGGTCCCTTCCACCTTCCCAACCTTTCAGACGACCAGTTCTAATTCTTTATACAAGAGAAAGGGCTTCAAAGTTTTGAAGGTAGCCAAGAGGGCTCATGGGGATTCCTTGGACAATTACCTCAAGATTGTAGTCGTTGCCAAGATAGCTAAGACCAATGGTGGAGGTACGTATTGTTTTTTAGCATATATTTTTAATTTTATGACTAATATAGAAGTATTTAATCTAGTCGAAACATGTGGTCTAGTAGTGGGTGATAAAGACTGTAATGCCCTTCTTCTTAATAAGATTAGTGGTTGGGAGTTGGATAGAGTTAATCTAGGTAGAAATCTGGAATCCAACTCGATTCACGATCCTGAACAAATCACTAATGAGTATACTTCTTTGGAATGTTAGAGGACTAGGAGGGCAGGGCAAATGAGAAATGGTTAGGCATGTTATCAACACATCCATGATCGACATTGTGGGATTGCAAGAGACCAAACTTTCTCATAATGCTAGACTTAGAAGACTGTGGGGGAGTAGGAGTAAAGAATGGAGAATTCGGTCGTCCGATGGAGCATCAGGGGGCATCGTCATCGGCTTTAGTTCTGATGTGTTCGCTTGCTTAGATGAATTCATTGGACATTTTTTGCTATCCATCCTGCCCAACGAAGAACAGATAATTGGACTCAGTCAATCACTGTGGTATACGGCCCTAACATTGCCTTTCTATAGCAGCATTTTGGGCTAACTACATGCGATCTGTGCACGTTGGTAGAATCCCTGGGTAGTGGGAGGAGACTTTAACAACACCAGATTTGCATTTGAACATAGAGGTAGAGACTCTAGTGAAGCCGACATGGAGAAGTTTAACCAAGTCATCACGGAACTCGAATTGGTTGATATCCCAATCAGAGATAGATTATTCACCTGGTCAAACATGCAATCGTCAACCATAATGGAAAAGTTAGATAGAATTCTGGTCTCACTTGACTGGGAGACCAAATTTCTGCTTTCATGGGCCAAATCCCTACCAAAACCTATTTTTGATCATGTCCCTATTGTCCTCTCTGCTGGTGAATTGCAACCCAGCAAAATGATCAAATTTAGGGTTGGAAAGGCGTGGTTGAAAATCTAAGGATTCCATCACATGGTTAATGAAAACTGGGCTTGCCTAATACAAGCAACAAAAGTTGTGGTGTGAAAAAGTGAGAAGACTATGGTCCAAACTCAGAAAATGGAACTGAACAAGATTTGTAATGATTTGGAGGTCTAAAGAGACCCTATTGGAAGGCATCGAGGAGTTGGAAAAGATTGAAGAAACTAGAGACCTCACCTAAGAGGAGCAAAACATGTTGCTACAACTAAGAGATGACATTCGCAACTGTAAAAACTGGAATAAGTAAAATGGGAACAACAATCAAGAATCTTGTGGCTCAAAAAGGAAGACGCGAACACTACTTTCTTCCATCGGGCAACTAGTGCCCGCCGCAGATCTAACCTCATTTTATCGGTCAATACTGATATAGGTATGCTACAAGAAGAAGGTGAAATTAAATAGGCCTTCCAGACTCACTTGAAGAACTTGTTTGGATGGAAGACGAACTTCAGAGTCCCACTCAGAGCAAACTTTTGGCAGACTAATTCAGAGGACCTAACACAAGCTTTAAATTCCATTGAAGCCCTATTCAATTAGGAGAAAATAAAGGAGGTGATCTCGCAACTAGGAAGAGAGAAGGTGCCAGGATCTGATGATCTCTAGATCCTCTTCAACCACTTTATGGGAAGAAGTCAAAGACGATCTTATGAATATTTTAGCTTAATTTTACAACCATAGACCAAGGCTGGGTAGACTTAACTACCTAGAGGTAGTCTTGATCCCAAAGAAGGAAGACTCGCGAAGGATATGGGACTTTCATCCTATCCTCCTCTTCAATTGCTCGGTTAAAATCATCACCAAGCCCCTCTCCAATAGACTGGGAGGAGTGATGGACAGATTAATCAGTTTGGAACATACAGGATTCATTATAGGTCGTTGTATTTTGGACTGCATTGCTACGGCCGAGGGAACTATCAATCAATGCCACATATCAAATGCAAGGAGCTATCTACTCAAGCTTGATTTTGAGAAGGCATGTGACTCAACTGAATGAGACTGTCTATTGGAAGCACTTAAAGGCAGAGGTTTCGGTGACAGATGGATCAACAACTGTCTCTCCACTAGAAAGAGGGCAATCATAGTGAATGAAGGAACAAGGCAAACTGTTTTCTTGCGAACGAGGCCTACGACAAGGATACCACCTCTCCCCCCCTCTGTTCACCATAGTGGCAGACATCCTTAAAACTATGATGGACAACTGTAGACATGCTGGTTGGATTTCTCTTGCGGTCAGTGGACATAACCGCCCGGGTTGCTCAATACTTCAATATGCGGATGATAGTATGCTTTTAAGAAATGGAGGTCTCAGGAAGACCACCACTTTCAAAGGAATATTGTACAGCTTTGAAGCATGGTCCGGGCTAAAGGTTAATTTTCACAAAATTGTCATAATTCCCATTGCTTTATCTGCTGAAGAGGCAGCAGAACATGCAACCATTCTCAACTGCAAGATCGAGACCTTCCCTATTAAATACCTGGGGCTTCCGCTTAGACTGAGAAAACTTAAAAATTCAGACTGGTTTCCAATCATTAACCGGGTTGAAAATAGATTAGCGGGATGGAAATGTAAGTCACTATCCCTGGGCGGGAGAGTCATACTCATCAACTATGTCCACTGTAACCTATTGACATACTATCTTTCCTTCTTCTAAATGTCACGATGGGTTATCCAAAGAATTGACTGTATCTGAAAATGGTTCCTTTGGAAGGGAGCAGACACTAATTGGGGTGGCTACCACCTCATTAAATGGGAGAAAGTATGCATGAAGAAAATATACAGAGGACTTGGCGTCACTGAACTTCGAAACATGAACCTTGTGCTCCTGGGAAAATGGTGATGAAAAGTCTTCCATCCTAATGGCGAAGGATGACAAGAATTCATTCAGCTCTACCTACAAGGTAATGGGGCACGTAATCTGGGCTTCAGGGTGGGCCCACGAGTCTCCTGGTTTAGGAAAGGGGTTGTCAAAGCCTATGGTCTGTTTAACAGCTGTGTTACATCATTTATCAGTAACGGCAGGTTAACCAGATTCAGGTGGAACAAGTGGTGCGGTGATCACACACTTAGAGATCTTTTTCCAAACATATATGCACACACAACACATCCACACCACACAGTTGGCGAACTTGGAAAAGAGGCTCATGAAACCATCCTTCAAACAAACCCTTGACTAGGATTCCCAACGTAGGCTGGGAGAATTACAAGCATATATCACCCAATTAGGGGTAAAATGCTCACATGGACCAGATATAAAAGCCTGAGGACTTGAGAAGAATGGCACCTTCATGGTACAATCGCTCTACAACCACATACACTTTACAGGGTGTAGACCGAAATGATCGAACATTATCTGGAAAGCAAAAGACCCGCTTTGTAACACCCTAGATTTTTAAATAATGTTTTTGAGATTAATAAATGTATTAAAATATTTTTTGGTGATTTAATAAACATTTTTCTGAAATTTATCTTTTTACACGTGCAAATATTTCCTTGGGAAGTTCAAAGTCAGAAATTATTTTTGGGAAACCTAATATTTATTAGTAGGTATTATTCGTGAATTTTCTAGATTTTTCTGATATTTATTTGACCTATTTGCAAATATTACAAAAAACTGAGCTTTGTGCAAAATTACCACTTGGAGTGAAAACTCTAGATTTTTGAATTTTTGGGCTAAGCATGATGCCTAGCCAACTTCGAGGTAAAAAGTTTAATTTTTGTTTTAATAGATTTGGTTTATTTTGCAAATTTCTTAAAGAAAGGGTCTTTTTGCAAAATTGCCACTTAAAGGCCAAAATTACAAAATTATTTTCTGGGTTTTGAAACCATTGCTGGCCAGATCTGAGTATTTTATTTTGCTTTTAAATCAAAATTTAATTGGTTTATCTAATTTTCAAGTATAAGAATTTATATATGTAAAGATATATTCAAAAGGAATATTTTACAAAACCTATTCAAAACCCTAATTACCCTATTTCCGACCTAATATAAAGAGGTGCAGCCGTCTCTTTGCTGCACTACACAAGGGTTTTCTTTATTATTGATTTCTTGGAGTTCGAAGCGAGGATCTTAGTTTTCTTGCGAAAGGAATGACTTTTCTTATTCTTTTTATTACTTCGGTTGATTATTAAAAAAGGTGGATGACATATGTTTGATTTCTTGCAGTTGTATGCATATTGTATGTGATGATTTTTTTATTAGAAAGCATGTTAGATGATGGTATGGTAGTATAATGAATTTTGATGGATGGATGAATAAAAATTGAATCTTTTCATGAAAACTATGATATTGATGACTAAAACTCTATATAGATGACTTGAGATTGTTAGGAATCTAATAGAAATCATGAGTAGGTTGTTTTCTTTCATATGCTTACTGATTTGATGGGTTATAATGAGTATGTATGTTGTATAATGCACAAATCGATTAAAGTTAAACTTTTACTGTGTATATACATATGTTGATCGGTTCTTGGTATTTTGATGGATGAAACTTGATTATTTACTTGTTATAATTGCATATATTCATGAGTAAACTATTGTAATCACTGGGCTATGTATATAACAAGTTGTAGAAGGAGTTTTGGATCAGAAAGAATCAAACTTGGGGTTTTTGAATTAAGTGTTAACTTCAGGTCTGTAGGGGGTGCAGGCTGAAATTGGTCTTTGATGTTTTTGTGAAGTTTTCGATTGAGATTTGCTTTGTTTTGATACTGAGATTGAATCTAAACATTATAATACTCCTATTTGATGAATTTTGAAGCTTTGCTAATGCAAACACACATATATACACTTCATATATCTATATTTACTGTTTTGAAGTAGTTTCGATGAAAATTTACTCTTTTATGGTCTTAATGAAGTTTTGATTAGTTTATAAACTTTAGTATGTTATACAAGTTGTATTTGATCATCTCAGGAATCTTGTTTTGCAAATTTATGATTTTACAAAGATTTAACGAAGTATCAGTAAAAATGTGCACGAATTTCAAAACTGTAATTTTCTTAATATGACAGTCGACCGCCATATTTTTGTACAAGAATGACAGTCAACTGTCAATTCTTGAGTTTTTGGATTTTGTCTTGACAGGTGACCGCTCACTTTTGCACTGTCTTTGACAATTGACTGTTAGCTGTTTGGCTGAGTGTTTTGTTGAGTTTTCATCATTTTTCTTGAACAATTATTTCTTTGAACTTATGGATTATTAATCTACTATTTTAAATGGTGTTTTGCTACAGATTGTAGTATTTTACATAGAGTTATATTTTGTTTATAACAAAATTAAAATTGTATTTCTATGACTTTATAAAGTGAAATATATACGGTTTTCGAAGAGATTAATGTTTTGTGATATTATATGACTTCAAAATATGATTCTCAGTTATTTAATGGATTTAATATTTTATTTCAATTCTAGAAATTTGTGTGTATCTTGAATGAACTTGGATTTTATTGATTAAACAAGTTTTCTCGACATAAATGTATTGATGATGGAATTGAGAGTTTTATTAAAAGTTTTGGTGTTGATATTAGTTTTGTGAGTCTCTAGGAGTTGAGTGGGATTCCTGTGAATCGACAAATGAGATTTTGTGGATCTTGACCAGTTGGGATCATTGGGGTTGTTTTGTGGAATTAAGTCCAGCAGGATACACTAATTCTAGATAAGGGAGAATTTGTGTTTTAATAATAACCAACTTAAGGACAGGCACTAGTGGATATGTGATGGAACTTGGGAAATGTAAGTATATGCTCTTGGGGTCCAGTCCAACGGATGCGTTCCAGGACTTGTGTGTTATATCTCGATAGGACTATTAGTATGTTCGCATGTCGAGGGTCTGCAGTGCCTATTCACGGAACATACAGGTACATTTGCATGTCGAGGACCGAAGGGTCTATTAACGGGATGTTCCTGTGTACTTACACGTCGAGGGGCGGCGGTGGGTGTACACAGCAGGGAGGTGATTCTCCAGTTTTTGAGCTATTCTTACATTATGCTTGCGCGTCGAGGGTTGTGATGCCTATTATTCTGGATCTTGTTTCCATCATCGTAATAGGATTAGTTTTATAATGAGAGATTTATCCCTATAAAGTGGAGAACGATAAGGGCTTGCACTGGACCTATATAGTATGCAATGCATAGAATCCGACAAGTATGCATTAGAGAGTCATCATATTGCATTTGTATTTTCTTGACTTAGTTTTATGCATGTTTGTTTTTTGTTTTCCTACACTTGACACTTAGTCTAGTTTCACTTAATATTTTCATGTTTTATTTATTGTCATTTCATATTTCATCTGTTACTACTGTTGGTATGTATTGTTTATAACTTTATTCTTTATATTTTATTTATATTGTATTTCTTTTGATGTCACTCACACCGTTATGGCTGACCCCTCTAGTTTTGGGGGTTAGGGTTATCTCTAGCCTCATGTTTTACAAGAAGGTACCTATAGCTTGGGATTTAGATGCTTGTTGTAGAATGATAATGCGGCTTATGTGAATTGTAAAAGAATATGTTGTAAAATAAATAAATTATAATTCAAGGTGTTTAATTTTTCGCGATACTTTGTAAAGAATTGATGTAATAAAAGTTGAAAATTTTGTCTGTGTTTTGGCTATGTTTACTATTACATTGAGGTTGATGTTGAAAATTGTGTCACGTATTTCTGAGATATTATATTGGAAATTCGGGGCGCTACACGCTTAAAGTAATACTCTTCCTATGGCTAGTCCTAAGTGATGCAATTTTGACAAGAGAAAACCTGGTCAAAAGACAACTGAATATTGATACATCCTACGGGTTTTGCAATGCATCCAATGAAACCAAAGAGGTAAAGCCAACAGAGATATAGAAACTGGTGCTATTGCGGCTACACCTCCCGATTTGTCAGGTATACTGCGAAGAATGGCATGGATCGGTAGGAAATACCATTCCGGCACAATATATGTTCTTAGAATGTCACACCAGCAAAGCAGTCCTAGTCGAAGTCATTAGAGCCCTTGGGACAATCAAATACCCTATCAATTATGAGGATTTGTGGACCGGCATGAAATTCGCCACCGAGAGATGTGTAATGAGAGAAGCTTGATATCTCGACGACTTGGGTTCTTTGTCTAGATATGAATAAATGTTACTTTCGTATGACTAGTAATAATATTTCTGGTAATTTAACTCACATTATGCTTTTTTTTTCTTCTGGGCCACAGCTGAATACGACCAAGAGGGAGGATTTCCATCACCTTCCAGGTCAAGGAGTATGACGACGAGGATATCGAGATCGTCCCTACGCTTGGCTGAGTGGTGCGATTAGTGCGAGATCCCCACCTCCTATGATCTGTTGGGGGGATCTCTTAGAGTTGTTATACTTGTGATGATAATCTCATGTATGCTATTGTGTTCGTCCCATCTTCCCATATTCGGGGGGAGGCTCTATGTTTTAAATTATGTATTGTAGGACTTTTTATGTTACCCATTACTCTGGGTATGTTTTATCAACTTCTTATTAATAAAATAGGGCGGTCATACTCTACTTTTCCTTTGAATTTTTTTCTTCTAAACAATATTTATAGCAGAAAAACAAGAAGGTTCGTGAGGTTTTTTTTTAGATATGGATTTCATGATTGCCTTTGTGTCTCCTGTTCTCTCTCAATTTTTGCATCTTTTATATTAGATATTTTCTCCAGATTTGTCCTATATGAGTAATTCTTATTAGTGGTTACAGGCTTACAGCTGGAGCATTAAGTTGGAGTTGTGCTTCTGACTTATAAGTTACAAGTTACAACTTGTTTCAGGCTTGGGGTGTGGGGTTTCAAAAAAATTCGTAGCTTTTGTTTCTGGGTAGTCGCATAAGCTCACCTATTTGTAGAATTAACATTGAGTTTGAATTAGCAAAATAGAAAGTGAACAATGTTTAATTTGTATGCGCCCTACTATGAATTGGAAGTAGTTATTCCACATTTCTTCTCACATTCTGTGTTTTGACGGATGCGAAATTTACTTTTTGTTATAGTAAGAAATATGAGGAATGGTTTTTTCATATATACTAGATTTGCCGTGGGCACGTGCCTACGGCACATCTTCGGAACAATACATCATATGAAAAGCCTTGTGAACAGTCAAACAACAATTATGTAGCTCAAGTTTGAATAGTATGACAATAATTAGTTGTAAATAAAAGCATGCTCTGATAACTCTATGTTTTATGATTTATTTATGTTGTTTTCTTTTATGTCACTCACACCGTTATGACTGACCCCTATAGTTTTGGGGTTAAGGTTATCTCTAGCCTCATGTTTTACAGATAGGTGCCTATAGCTTGGGATTTGGATACTTGTGGTAGAATGATAATAGAGCTTATGTAAATTGTAAAAGAAAGTGTTGTAAAGAAAAAGTTTGTAAATCAATGTGTTTTGTATTCCGCTGTATTTTGTAAACAAGTGATGTAATAAAAGTTGAAATAAAAATTATCTGTATTTTTGGCTATATTTACTATTGCAATTGAAGTTGATGCTGGAAATTGTGCCACGTATTTCTGAGATATTATATTGAAAATTCGGGGCGCTACAGAGATTGGTATCAGAGCATGCTTCAATAGTAATAATAAACATAATATGAAAAACAAACCTAGGTGTGGACACTAGAGCGTGAGTACCTAGGTGTGGACATTAGAGTGTGAGTATCACATAGAGTTAGAGCATGATGTTTTGGTTTGGGGTATGGTTGGGGTTTTGCCATAGGGTATTGATGTGTATATGAATTGTGTTGTGATGTTCTAACTTTAGCCTCATTTTCTTGGAGTTATCAGAGTTGCGCAGCGGAAGGTTTTTCCTGAACTTTTTGATTATGTTCCTTTTGTATGTTTGTATTTCCTTTTTGGAATATATATTCTCTTGCGTAATTGTATTTCTTAAACTATGTTTCTACCTACGAGTTTTCATTTCCTTCTGCTTATATTGTTGAATCCTATTAGCAGTAGTTCTGAGGACAGAACTATTCTAAGGAGGGAGTGATGTAGTACCCCAGATTTTTAAATAATATTTTTAAGATTTATAAATGAATTAAAATGATTTTTGGGGATTTAATAAATATTTTCTGAAAATTTATCTTTTTACACATGCAAAACACGTGCAAATGTTTTCTTGGAAAGTTCAAAATCAAAAATTATTTTTGGGAAACTCATTAATTATTAGTAGATATTATTTGCGAATTTTCTGGATTTTTCTGACATTTATTGGACCTATTTGCAAATATTACAAAAATAATGACTTTTGTGCAAAATTACCACTTTGAGTAAAAACTCCAGATTTTTAGATTTTTGGGCTGGGCTTGGTGCCTAGTCAACTCAGGGTTAAAAATTTTACTTTTTGTTTTGATAAATTTGGTTTATTTTGCAAGTTTTGATAAAAGATGATCTTTTTGCAAAATTGTCATTTAGAAGGACAAAAATGCAAAATCATTTTCTGGGTTTCTCAAACAGTGCCGGCTGGTTATAGGATGGTTATTTTTTATTTTAAAACTCAATTAAGTTGGTATTATTTAGTTTCCAAGTATAAGGATTTATATATGTAAAAATATATTTAAAAGAAGTATTTTACAAATTTGTTTACAAACCCTAAAAACCTATATTTCGACCTATTTAAAAGGTGGAGTGCAGTCGTCTTTTGCTGCACAACACAAATGATTTTATTATTATTATTATTTCTTGGAGTTTTAAAGAGAATATCTTGGATTTCTTGCGAAGGAGGGGTTTTTCTTGTTCTTTATTAACTTCGTTTGATTTCTTCAACAAGGTGAGTGACTTAGTTTTGTTTTCTTTTGATCTAAGCATGTTGTATGTGTTGATCTATTTATTAGTAAGCATATTAGATGATGATAGGTATGGCAACTGGGCCGGGTCAACCGGCGACCCACCCGCAACCCGGCCCGCGAACCCGGCCCGGTTAGCAATTTGGCGGGTTCGGGTCGAACCCAATGAACAGTACCGGGTCGACCCGGGTCGCAAATAACGCGAATTGAACCCGCGGAACCTGGCCCACGAACTCGTTAAGCTCGCGAATTCAACCCGCCAACCCGCGGGTCGACTCGCGGGTTCCGACCCGTTGGACCCGTACGGGTCGAACGTTCGACCCGTTACGGGTCAACCGTTGACCCGCGGGTCGAACGGTCGAAAACTGCTGCGCTTCAATCCAGAGCCGTTCCGAACGGCTCTATAGCCATTTTTTTGGCTATTTTTTGTTTTTTTTATGTTTTTCCCATAATTTGAGCCTATAAATACCCCCAAAAATCTCATAAAAAATCACACCTCCTTCTCTTACTCTCTCTACTATTATACATCATTTGTAAAGAATTTTTCAACAAATGTAGTATTCATCAAACAAGTCTACAACGAGGCATATACACGATCAAATTTCGGTCGTATCGGAATCAAAATTCAACGTCTTCAACTCTCTTCAACCCTCGTCAAATCTACTTCAACCTCTCCTCAACTCTTCAATTGCGGAATCGGCAAAGCACTCCTCCATCTTTTCTATTCTATTCTTATTTTTACGGTTTTTTTTACATACGCGTATTTCACGGTGAACGGTATCAAAATTTCATACCTCTCTCGTTATATTTTTTTTGCGTTGTAGTTAAAATTTTTGTTCCTTTTTTGAACTTCTCTATCTCAACCCTCTTATTTTTTATATTTTTTTTGTATAATTCACCGCTCCTACATTGTATTTTTTTTTACATACTTTAGCACATTACTGCATTATGTCTAGATCACGCGGTAGCGGTCATAGCGGACAAGATTCCTCCTCCTCTTCATGTAGGCCACCAATTGTCCCAACTAGTGAGCCCGCCCAAGAATACCATGATCCTACTATGAAAAAATGGGGTACACACGACGAGGCTGTAGGTGACATACAATTAGAAGAAGAACAACAACAACAATCAACCGAAACTACACAACCCCGTAGTAGTAGGAAAAGTAGAGGAGAAACTAGCGATTGGCATAAGTTTTATGATTATATCCCGAACGAACATACTCCGGGTATAGGTTTGAAAGTTTGTAAAACATGTGGTAAAACATACAAATTCAAGAGGGGTGACGGCACCGGTACAATTAGTAGGCACATCCAACATAATCATAAAGAACTTTTTGATCAAATACAAGGCCAACAAAAAATCAATCCTAGGACCGGTCTAGTTGATAGCCACCCTTATGATCCCGATCTTGTTCGTCGGGAAATGGCCCGATTAGTCATTAACGAAGAGTTACCATTTTCCTATCCCGAGAGTAGGAACTTGAAAAATTTTAATCAAACGACCTTAAACCCTCATTTTAAAAGAATTCCGAGAAATACTTGCAAATCAGATTGTTTTAAAATATACATTGAAATGAAGGACGCTTTGATTGCAATTTTATGGAGTTCAACTTGTAGGGTTAGTTTAACTTCGGATTGTTGGACGGGTGTCAACAATATTCCAACGATGGGAATAACTTGTCATTGGATCGACAATGATTGGATTTTTCAAAAAAGAATCATATCACTTGCGGCGTTGCCGTATCCCCATAGTGGTGCTGAAATAGCAAATCGTATTATAGAAATTTGTGATGTTTTTCATATTCGCGATAAAATTATGTGTATTAGTTTTGATAATGCATCTAACAACAATGTAGCAATCACTATTTTAAAATCTGTATTAAACCCTCCATCTGACAATATTTTTCATGTTAGATGTGCATGTCATATTATAAATTTATGTGTTCAAAATGCATTAAAAATAGCTGATCCATATATAGTTAAAATTAGAAATTGTGTACATTTTATTGCATTAAGTCCAAGCATTTTACAAGAATGGAAAGCTTGGTGTAGGGTTAGAAATGTTCCTTTTAGAAGATTTCCAAAGGATGTTAGACACCGATGGAATTCTACTTTTGATTTACTAAATGTTGTCACCGAATATAAAGCAGTTGTAAATGATTTTTGTATCGCAAAAAATATGCAGAATTTTGAAATGACTCCCCTCGATTGGTTTTTTGCCGAATCTTTGTTGAAATTTTTAGAACCTTTTAAAACCGCAACTTTAAAATTTTCAAAAACATATGAATCTACTTCTAGTAGCATTTTTATTGAATTAGTTAGCATGATGCAAACATTTAACGAAATGTTAAATGATCCCCATGTTAGTGAGATTGTAAAACCTACATTTCAAAAAATTTTGAAGTATTATTTTCCTCCTCCTATGTTGATTTGTGTTGCTACTGTTATGGATCCTCGTATCAAATTAGAAGGTACGAAGAATTTGATAGAAATGTTTTTTTGGATATTTAGAGGTAAATGTAGAATTAACAATTGATTGCGCTACTTTTTTAGTTCAGTTTGAATCTACGTTAAATAACTTGTATGATTATTATGATAGACGTTTTGCTTCTAGTAGTACAACTTCTGTAGTTAGTTTTTCTTCTGGTAGTTCTAAAGGTAAGGGTAAAAGTAGAATTAGTGATAGAACATTTAATTTACTTGAACAAATTCAATCAAAAAAACCTAGGACTAATCAACCAAATGAATTAAATTGGTATAACCAACAAGATTCTGAGCCTACTATTTCTCTACTAGATATTTTACAATGGTGGAAAGAACATGAACACACTTTTAGTATTCTCTCAATTATGGCTAAAGATTTACTAACTCCTCCTGTCTCTACAGTTGCTTCTGAGAGTGCATTTTCTACAAGTGGCAGGGTTTTATCTGATTACAGGAATCGCTTCCGAGTCGTTAGAGATGCTTGTTTGCACAGAAGACTGGCTGAAGGCTGAAGATAGGACACAAGGGAAAGCACTACCAACGTCCACAAGTGGGAGCAACTCGCCCGAACAACAACAACAACAACAACAACAACAATAGCAAAGCTTGTTATGTTAAATTAGAAAACTTGTACTCAACTAAAATTGTATATAAGAAATATGGTATTGTATAAAACTTATTTGTGAATTGAATTCTTCATTTCATTATAAATTGTTAAAATTTTATAACT